>JADRCH010000088.1:1313755-1406142 GCA_019843965.1 Rhynchomys soricoides
CTCTCTCTCTCTCTCTCTCTCTCTCTCTCTCTCTCTCTCTCTCTCTCCAACCTGTCTCTTTATAACTGTTCCAGTAAAACTTTCTCCTTTTTTCTTCTGTCTCTCTTATGTAGCCTCTTTTTCCTCTCTCTTTTCATGTGAGTTGGACATATCCTATCTAAATCTTTCCTTGATTCATCACTTTGTCTGTCAGTCTACACATCACTTTCAAACATGGGTGCTTCCTTCTACAAACTAACTTTACCTTCATTGCTTGGAATTAAGGGTGTGGGATAAGTGTGTGGCTGTATTCCAGCCAGGGGGATTAAAGATATATGCTAAGGGCTGAGCCACACAGAAACTAGAAACAGGTTTTGTTTTTGTTTTTTTCAGTGATCAACATGATCTCGGGGTTCACAGTGTGACCAAATATCCTGCAACACATGAGTTAGAACACATTTGTTCTAACTCTGTTCATTTGTATCATAATGTCAATCTTTAGGGCAGTGGTTGGCAAAGCAAGAGCTAAAGAATAAATTGGTTAACTGACTTGTTTTGTCAACAAACATTACGGGAACACAGTTGCACCCATTCATTTTTCAAAGCTTACAGTTGGAACAGAGTGGTGATAATAGTGTTCTTCGCTTACTACCCTTTGTAAAGCTTGCCACCCCTCTACAGCAGGAATTGTTTTAGTCCTGTGTCTTCCAGTATACAGTATTATACCTTTCATAACTTCCTGGTAAACTCATCCAGTTGGGAGAATAAGCAGTACTCCCATTCAGTATGGTTTAACGATTTATCTCATTTGTTTACAAATCCACTCTGAGAATCTTGGCTTGAGCTGAGAAATAAGTCCATTAAGCTTATTAGTCTGGGTATTTTATAGTTTGGCTTCCCTCTTCTTTTTTTGTAATGATTAAAATTCACTTTGTTGTTTTTTTCTCCTTCATTTGCTTTGAAGCTATACAGTCTTTCTTCCTGCTCGCTTTCTTCTTGCCTTCCCTCTTCCCTCTCCCTCTCATCTTTCTTTCTTGAATACTTCAGAAGTTTAAAATGGCATGTTTAATGTAAACTCTCAGTGTAACACCTTCCTTCAATAATAAACAGGCTTATGAAGTTTTATTTTCAAATGCTTCCTCCTACTATTTATATGTGGCTATTATCTACAACTTTGTATATTAATTTTTGTGTCTACAATCTACACTTCTTTACGTTGTTTCATATACTCTTGACTTACCATTGTGTTATAATTTAATTTACTAGCTCTTATTTCTTTGTTTGTTTGTTTGTACATTCTTGTTTTTATTTATTTAATTTGCTTTTTTATGAGGCAGGGTTTCACTGTGTAGCTGTGTGTGTCTGGTCTGAAGTTTGCTATATAGATCAGACTGGCCTCAAACTCGCAGATATCCACCTACTGATCCCAAGTGCTAGAATCAAGGGGTTGTGCCACCATGCACAGCCCTGTTTTACTCTTTTCAACTCTTTCTTTCTGGGATAACTTTTGTTCCTTCTGAAAGACATTCTATAGTTGAGAACTTTTGCTTGCAACTTTCTTGTTTTTTTTTTGTTTTTTTCATCTTAAAATTTCATTGTGGAGGCTTCATACTTAAAAAACAGTTTCACGATTTTCTCCCATGCATTTTGTGTTCTTTCTTTTTGTTTCCATACATGTTTATGACATATATACATAAACACACACACATATCTATCCACAGAAAATGACTCTAGGTTTTACTAAATGAAACACAGAAACTAAGAATCTATATCTAGTTAAACAACTAATTTGCTGCCCAAAATAACTTAATTAAAGGAAACTACACTTCACTACATCTCCCTAAAAAGCAGAATTAGCTAGTGATCTACCTTGTAGGAACATCAGCAAATTAAGTCGCTGTAAAATAATAGGTGGAATTGGAGGTTATTCTGCCTTCTCCACTGTGTGAGTACATTCTAAAGTGCTGAGGCACCAAGAATACTTTTAAATTGGCATATGAAAGAGAATTGGTCAGTTTCAAAAGACTACTCTCCCCAAAGCACTGGAGCATATTAGTCTAGAAAGACTAATTAACTCTAATTATTGAAAAAATACACAAGAGGACTGAGAAGCTTCATTCTGAAAGCTAGCCTTTAAATAGATTCTCTCAATAGATACAATCATAAAATCACATGAAAAACCAGGACAGTCACTTGAGGACTACTACGCTCCCTGGAAACAAAGCCCACATGGTGGCTACAATAAAAGAGCATTCGCTGTGCACTGAAATTAACCATTGGCCAAATTTGAGGACTAAGGGCAGAGCAAGACGACAGTCCACAAGCAAAGCCAGTGTTTTAAAAGAGGATATCCTGTGAAAAATAATATTGCAGTGTCTTTAAATTTGAAATGTAATTCTGTACAACTATGCCCACAACACTGATGAAAAGCTCTGCTAACAACAGGACTAAGGTGGTCCTGAGTAGTTCATCTTACTGCTGCTACAGTCTACATTGTTGATGGAAGGCTCTGCCTTGCCTATACATCTGGTTAAAACGTGGTCACATGAGTAAAAGCATTGGTGACTGATTTTTAAGACGAAGCCCTTTTAGCACATAGTATCTGCTAGTATCCATTGTCCTGTTCAAATTCATTCTTAAAAATACTGACAAAACCCCCAAACAGAATTGCTATGAAGGCATCCTGCATGAGTAACCTTTATAGGAGAGAAAGAGCACATCACAAGGAGTGTTCCACTAATGGAGCCCGTGGTCTGCATATCAGTGTGCACACTTAAGAAAGTACAAATGGCAAAGGAGAAAGTGGAATGTAAAAATGGGCATTGTAGTGACTACCATAAGGAGACTTCTTCAGAAAAGGGAACACAGGAAAGAGAAAACCAGAAAGAAGTGCTTCTTTAGTCATCTTGTTTAGTTCTAGGAATAAATAGAAGGCTTTAAAGAAAGATGAGGGAGGCTTGATTGATGAATGGAAGACAATAAAGCCACAAATGGTATGTTCTAGTTATTATAGGACAAAGGAAATGCACCCTGACAACCATGGTAAGGCATTTACTGTGATAGCTAATTTTAAACTTTATTTAATTTTTATTTATATGCATAGGTACATGCCTACAGACTTGTGTAGAATACCAAAGAGGTCCATAGTAGGCATCAAATATCCTGGAGCTAGAGTTACTGGTGATTGTTAGCCACCTGGTATTAGAGCGGAGAACTGAATTCTAGTCCTCTGCAAGAGCAACAAGCACTCTTAACCAGTGAGCTATCTCTCCAGTGCCAATAATTATCATCTTTAAGAGAAAAGAGAATATACCCTGAGACTGAAGCCAACAAGAATCACTGCTGAGCTAAGTGACTCATGAGCCATTTCCTTGGGGTGGGTCATGTGTAGCCTATGATGGAAGGACATAATGGCCAGCTTTACTTGAAACTGCTCCAGGCCTAGAGGACATAGGCTTTCATAAAAAGACTGTCTTGTGGGACATTAGAGTTGATATTTTTATCCTAGATCACCTACTTTTGCTTACTTACTTCCCTGTGATTCACCAACTATTCCCTTCCCACTCCTAAGTTTTTACTCCATTTCCATGAAGACATGGATTCTGATGTATCTCTTCCTGCTACTCCCTGACCGAAGACAGATAAAATAAAGCCATCTCTTTATGCACAAACTGACATCTCCTGCAATCTGGCACTATATTATGGGCTGTTTATATCTATTATAAGCCAGTCCTGTGAGATCACTATGAAATTTTATATAATATCATTTGTCACATTGTAAGAAGAGGTAATGTGATAGCAAAAGACTTTAATGTTAAGGGACTGTGAAGATGGCTCGGTGGATAAGAGCACTGAAGTTTCTTGCAGAGGTTTAGTTCTTAGCGTGCACATGACAGCTTACAACCATCTATACCTCTAATTCCAGAGGACCCATTGCCCTCTTCTGGCCTACACAGGTACTGCACTCACACAGTACACAGGCATACAGGCAGACAAAACACCCATACACATATACTTTAAAAGGAATAAACTCTTTAACATTTTTTTCATTTTGATATTAATAAATAAACCAGAGACCTAGAATAGAACCAAACACAACTGGCAAAAAGTAAAATTCAATGAAACAATTCCGAATAATATAGACTAGCACTCATAGATTTATGCCTAGCCCAATCATCAGCAGAGAGGCTTCATCAGCAATTGATGGGGACAGATGCAGAGACTCAGAACCGAACATCAGGCAGAGCTCAGAGAGACCCACAGAAGAGAGGGAGGAACAATTGTAGGAGCCATCGAGGTCAAGAATACCACAAGAATACAGCCCACAGAATCAACTAAGCAGGACTTATTGGAACTCAAGAAGCCTGCATGGGTCAACACTAGGTCCTCTGCATAGATGTCATTGTTGTTTAGCTTGCTGTTCTTGAAGTACTCCTTACAATGGGAGACTCTGACTCTCTTGCCTGCTATTTGGACCCTATTCCTCCAACTGAGTTTCCCCATCCAGCCTTAATATGAGGGTTTGGGCCTAGTCTTATTGTATCTGTTATGTCATGTTCAGTTGATAACCCTGGGGCGCCTAGCTCTTTTCTGAAGGGAAACAGAAGAGGGGTGAATCTCTGGGAGGGGGAAGCTGGGGAGACTGGGAAGACTGTGTTGGGGAGGGAGGGGAAACTGTGGTTGGGGTGTAATATATAAAAGATAATAAATTTTAGAAAAGAAATATTGAGAATTGAAGAGAAGAATTTACTTGTGTAGCTCAAACTCCTAGCATGTATTATACATATATATATATATGTGTGTATATATATATATATATATATATATACTTATACTTCCTATGAATATGCATCAAAATGAAGTCTATCACACACCAAAATTAGTGAACATGACATAAATACCCTTAAAGGAGCACTAATTTCCTTTTGTTCCCACCAACTCTTCACCTACTGAAAAGCATAGTGAACTTGAAAAACCTCAATTATCAGTTAAAACAAGGGTGATCACCCCGTGATCTGTAGCCTAGCTTTCTGGTCCTTAGATACATCTTTCATAAATGTTTTTGGTAACACACGAGTTCTCTGGGGACATAAAAGGTTTTGTTTTTTTAGGGAAAAAAAACCATGAATATTTGACACCAACTGATTTATAGGAACTCAGCTTACAACTACACACTAATTCTTGCCATATATATAATAGACAGAAAAGTGTGACAGATCGTGTGTCTGGGCTTCCTGGAGAAGTCTGCTCTTAACCAGGACCTTGAAAAGAGAAGGAAGAGGAGGCAAAACTGGTCTCAAGCATTGCAGCCCAGACTTGATACACAGCAATAGACATTCCATAAGTAGCAACAACTACTTCGTTGACCTCCCACTTCCTGGACTTGGAACCCTTCTGGTGTATGCTCACACCTAACAGCTAAACATACTGGGACTTCCAGAAGAAAACTGGAAAGAGAGACAAGTAGTAAGTAAAGGAAGAAAAGCTGAAAGTGGGTTTTAAAGGGAAGGAGGAGATAGAAACAAGAGAGGAGAAGGGGACCAGGGACAAGGGAGAGAGAATGAATACACCTCAGAGGGGATTCAACTAGAAAAGCCACGTGGTACCTTAAAGTTGGAGAAACTGAGAAGAGACAACTGGAATTTACATGACAGGTGGCCCTTTCAGTTGAGCACATCTGTAAGGCGACAGTAGCAAGCTTGAGAAAGAATAAGCAATCACTCCGGAAAGACAAGAATGCCTTGGGCAAGGCTGCAGCATTTGCTTGTATACAGAACTCCATGGATAAAATCAGAATCCAAGTACATTTCTGTTCCTCTCATTTTTCTCCACTTATTTTTATTAGGTTGATCAAAACATGGCTAGAGGAAACACACTAGGGATAAATCATAAAAATGTTCACAGTAAAGGTACAAAGCCCTTGACTTAATTCTAGACACAATGAGTGTGTGTGCCTACAAACATAAACACACACACAATTATGCATTTTTAGATAAAATTACAAGGTGTGTTGTGCTGTTCATAATGAACCCTATAATTTCTGAAGTGGGATTCCTTCTTTTTCTATAAGTAATTAGGCAGGAATGTGCCACTTCAGGAGGCACTCTGAAGTGATATTTGCTGAGTGCCTTGCACAAGCAAGAGAATCTAGCAAGAGGGATGAATAAAAAGTAATTTAAGTGAGGCTAGAAAGACAGCTCAGTGGTTAAGGTAACCTGTTATTTTTATAGAAGACCCAGGTTTGGTTCTGAGCACCTGTAGGCAACTTACCATTTCCAGTGCATCTATGAATCTAATGCCCTCTTCTGGCCTTCATGGGCACTCAGTGTACAGATAAATGCTGTACAGAAATACATGCAGGCAAAACACTCATACATGTAAAATAAACATAAATAAATCCTTTTTAAAAAGAAAGCACAGTCCCTGGCAATGGGCAAAGGGGCAGGTGGAAGTCCTTTGTTCACCCCAGCTTGGTGCCTGACATGGTAGCCGAAGCTGTCTTATGCCTAGGACTCACAAAAAAATCAAATCAAATCCAAGCAGCACAGTACAGGAGAAGGAAGACAGACAGAGACCTACAGACTGCCATGCCACCCAAAGACCTTCCCTGCAGCACTCTGCACAAGCAGGTTATCAATACCTGTTTGGCCATGCCACACAGTACAGATGGAGGATGTCACCCAGGAGCCCACCAGTCACATGGGCAGCCTGCAGCAGGAGCCACAATGTGCAAGTATGAGGTGCAAGTCAGATGGGAGAAAAAGAGAAGTGGAGCAGTTTGAGCATTATGAAGAGAGATGGAACTGAAGACTCCATGATATAGAAGGGGAGCCTGCTATGAGTGGACAGCCCTGCCATCTGGGTCTACTGCAAGGTCCAAATCCAAGCTGACATTGAGGCCATATTTAAGTTCAGCAGTAGGGGTTGGTGTCAATGTTCATGGCTCATAATATCCCTAGAGAACATGGGTATTTCCCTGGTCAAGGCAGCTGCTAGGAACCATGGTGGATGACTAGGGACTGTGTATAATTGGCCCTATCCCTCACTAGATGGGGCACTCTGGAGACCTGGCCCCATCTCTCACTGATGGCATCACTTGGGAGAGTGTTGCTCAGGGAGCACAGTGGAGATGGCCCTGATAGCAGGGATATAGAAGAGGGCCCCAAGGGTGTGAGTGTAGAAGAGTTGACCCTACCACTTGTCTGCTGTAGGGTGGCATAAGCACAGAGGTGGTGCCTTTTCCCACCCCCAGCCACCTCTGGCAGTCAGAAAAGCTGCCCACAGGGTAGAGCTAGGCAGGAGAGCAAGTCCTACCCCTTACCTCACTGGCTGCAGCACTCAGGAGAGCAAACAGTGCACCTAGTCTGGACAGCACAGTAGAGCTGGCCATGGTAGACAGAGTGCAGGTGAGCTGGCCCAAGGGAGAGAATGGGAGAGCTGGTCCCAACACTCCTCTGCTGTGAGGTGGCATAGGTACAGGAATGATGTCCTCCCCCTTTCCCCTTACCACTTGAAGTAGCCAGGAAAGCTGGCCCTGGGGGCAGGAGAGCAGGAGAGCTAGCCCTGCCCACACAATGGCTGTAGATCTCAGAAGAGTGGGTCTTCTGAGATCCACTCAGAATGGAGTGGTCATGATGGCAAAGGCACTGGTGAGCCAGCTCTGAAGATGTGAGGACAGTTGGAGAGCTGACCCAGCCCCGTACAGACTGCAGCACTTGGGGAATGGGTCATACACCTTGACTAGGCAGCACAGTGGAGCTGGCTCTGAAAGCATAGGTGTGAATGTGCCATCCCCGAGGGCATGACAGGAAGAGAGCTGACCCTTCTCACTGTCGATAGATGGCAGCTTTAGGTGGCCTAGCCAGAGCGGTGCTGGAGAGCTAACCCTGGTGCTGGAGAGCTAGCCCTGGTGGTGCAGATAAGGGAGAGCCAGATGGTTGACCAGCTCAGCTACTACCCAGGCCCAGTTCAGGACTCCTGAATTGATCCACCCCAAATTCTATATAATCTGTGAGTCATTGGACAACTAAAAGAGCCAGTCCTGCTATCCCAAAGTTGCAGAATCTTCATGACACAGGACAACAGGATAATCTGGAAGAGTCCTGATGAGGATCCAATATTGATGGTGTCACAGAAGCCAGAGATCTTAAACCAGACAATGACTCGTTTCGATGAACATTTGCAAGTGAAATGTGTGGACAGAGGGATGTACTACACATGGTGACATACTACAGTTTCCACAGTGAGATGATTGTTATGCTTTGTTCTGTTGTTGCTGGTGTGTGTGTGTGTGTGTGTGTGTGTGTATGTGTGTGTGTTTTATTTTGGGGGGAGCAAGGACGAAGGGTGAATAAGAGGGGATGGGAAGATGAGCAGGACTAGGGTGCATGGGTGCATGATGTTTTTAAAAAACACAAGCATTCAAGTAATTAAAGTTTCTGTGTGTAAATATGAGCACTGACAGAGAGCAGTTAAAGTGGAGAAAGAAAGAAGTGCTAGTCTGTAGAGACTATTCAGTGTCATGGAAGTTTTATCAGTAGTGAACCAAAAACTTTACAAATAACTACATTATTTAGATTAGAAAACAATAATTAACAATCTTTTCCAGTCATAATCTTTATTAAATTTTGAGACAATTTTAAAACAAAGTTAATGTGATTTGATTTTCTAATCCAATTTTCTGAGTATGAGATCTGAGGAGCTGTAGGTAGATTCATCCAGGACAGTAGGTTTATAGAGTGTTTTTGAGATAGAGGTTGTACTGCACTAGGCCTGACTACTCTAAGAGTCAGTGTGTCCCTCCCATTGACTTCTGTCCATACAGCAGGAACACAGTAGCAATACATGTTTAACATGTAGCTGATACTCCACTTTCACAGCCAGAGTTGTCAGCGCTTAGTAGGTATACAGCTCCTCAGTGCTAAGCAGTTTCTTTTTTTACATATGCTCTAAGTACATACTTGTGTACTGTCACCTTGAACCTTTTGGTGTGATTGTTAGTTAGTATTGTCAACTTGACAGGCTCTAGAATCCCCTTGAAGAAAAATATCTGTGCTGGGTGATCTAGTTATCTGTTACTAGTTATTAGCTATCTGGTGTGGAAAGACTCCTACTAAATGTCCATGGGCCTGCATCCCAGATTGCAAAAAAAGGGAGAAAGTATCTGAAAACCAGCATGCATTCCACTCTGCTCCCTGACTGCGGCCGCAATGTAGACCTGTTCTCTCAAACTCCTGCCGCCATGATTTCCCCGCCACTGTGGACTGTATCCTTGAACTGTGAATCAAGTTCCTTAAGCTATTTTTGGTCATGGATTTTATCACAGCATGGAGAAAGGAGCTAAACCTCAGGGATAATCATCATCTAGTTTAAGCAAATCCCATGCCATGAAGAAAATGTTAGATGCAACTGGGACTTCTTTTACTTCCATCCACAAAGCCAGGCATGACCACTAAGACTCAGCTTCAGTTGTTCATATAATTTCACCTTAAAGAACCACCTAGATTTAAGGCATCAGATATACAAGTATGAGTTAGTGGAATCAATACAAAAAGCAATCTTATATAATCTACATCTATATAATTTACTTTATTAAAACTATGCAATATACATTAGCATGAGCATGTTTGGAGTTTCAGGACAGAACTGGATTTATGCTAGCTGATTCTTCATGGTTTAAAGAAATGAGATCAGATCTTGACCTGTTACCACAACAGTTTTCTAGCCATCTTTTCTCTCAGTGTAGTCTCCATGTGTCACTCTTGTCTTCATAGTCTCTAACCATATACTTTCTGTTGTTCTCTACGGCTTCTTTACAGTGATCCTTCCGTCTTAAATGTCTTTTGTACCCCATTTGCTATCTACCAAGATCTTACAGAATCCACAGAGATCTCACATTCCTAGCCATTTCAAAGCTTTTCTGATTTATTCATCAAAATTACCTATTCCTTTCAGGGCATATAATGTTTATTTAATACATTTTGACCTGCTTCATGTTAATTGTTTAGCTACATACCTCTCTTACTACTTTAAAGTCTTTGAAAATAAAGTGATATAGTTTGTTCACTTTCAATTTCTCTAGTTCATAGCATATGCCTTTCATACAAGCACTTAAAGACTACTGATTGCCACCAAACCCGCACTTGTGGATGCTGGGAAGTGCTTGCTGATGGAAGCATGATAAGCTGTCTCCAGAGAGGCTCAGCCAGAGCCTAACAAATACAGAGATGGATGCTCACAGTCAATCATTGGACTGAGCACAGGGTCCCAGATGGAGGAGTTGGAGAAGGGACTGAAGGAGCTGAAGGGGTTTGTAGCCCCATGGAAGGAGCAACAGTGTCAACTGGTCAGACCCCCCAGAGCTTCCGGAGACTAGACCACCAACCAAAGAATACACATAGAGGGACCCATGGTTCTGGCCACATATGTGGCAGAGGAGGACCTTGTTGGTCATCAGTGGGAGGAGAGGCCCTTGGGCCTGAGGGTGTTAGATGCCCCAGTATAGGGGAATGCCAGGGAGAGAAGATGGGAGTGGGGGGGGGGAGCACCCTCATAGAGGCAGGGGGAGGGGGAATGGAATAGGGGGCTTCCAAAGGGGAAAACATGTGAAATGTATATAAAGTAAATATCCAAAAATTTTCTAAAAATTAAAAAATAAATAAATAAAAGAACAACCAGAAAAAAAAAAACAAAACTACTGATTGGAAATATGGGTGGCTTCTGCTTCCAAACACATGGATAATGTCTGGGGTTTTAGCGAGCTTTAAATGTCTCCATGCATGGCACACGAGGTAAATGTGCTTGCTTGTTAACCCTAACAACCTTCATTCACTCTCGAGTGAACCCACATGGTGGAAGAAAAGACCTCCCTCTGGCAACTTATCCACTCACTTCTCTCACAGTAAATAAATAAATGTAATTTTTTTTTTTCAAAAGAAAACTATTAGCATTGATTTACCTCAGTAGATACTGGAAAAAATCACCTCAACATCCTCGGGGGTATACTATACCTAACTTCTGGGTTAGAAAGGGATCATCACTAAATTCTCAGTTACACTAAAACCACAACAAAGCTGTCTTTAATTTCTATTTCATATAGTTTGTACTAGATCCAGGAGCCTCTTCAGCTCTGTGAATTGTTCGCCCTTTTGCATGTATCTAGAGGCTTCACAGAGACAGGAACATGAGTGACATTCTCTTGGCAAAGCCTAGAGATCAACTGAAATATCACATACCAGAGAGGCGAGAGCCAGGCACAGGCTAATGCCGATCGATCATTAAAGCATGAGCTGGGGCTGTAACTTCTGTAGAATCAGAAAATCAAACCCGAACACACGCATATCCACAGGTTTCCCCATGGCTGTGGCTGTGGCTTCCAGGGTACAGGTGGGAGAACTATTTAGATTTTCTCCTCAATTAATTAAGCTAGAAATTGTAGTAAATAAAGAGTTTAAGTATTTTTATACCTTGAAAACAGTTCTCATATCACTGAGAAGCAGCTGTTTCAGGATCACAGATGGCCTCCCAGAAGCACGGGCTGAACATGCATACTGGGACTTGGCAAGAGAGTTCCTAGCCACCAAAAAGTAGGTAGGGCATACCACAGAAATGTGTTGTACATCTCAATACATAGTAACTGTAGCTGTTTACTCTTTTTTTTTTTTCATATTTTATTTACATTTCAAATGTTTCTCCCTTTCCCGATCTCCCCTTTGGAACCTCCCCATTCCCTCCACCCTCCCCCTGCCACTATGGGGATATTCTCCAACCCACCCACCCACTCTAGTCTTCCCTCCTTGTCATTTCTCCTATCCTGGGGCATCTTAAACCCTCAGGCCCAAGGGCCTCTCCTCCCCCTGATGCATAACAAGACCCTCCTCTGCCGCATTTGTGGCCAGCACCATGGGTCCCTCCATGTGTAATCTTTGGTTGGTGCATCAGTCTCCAGGAGTATGGAGGGGTCAGGCCAGTTGCCACTGTTGCTACCTCCCTGGGGCTGCACACTCCCTCAGCTCCTTCAGTCCTTTCTCCAAGTCCTCCATCTGGAACCTCACACTCAGCCGTACTGTTGCTGTGAAGTGACTCTTGGGTATTTCAAACTTTTGGGCTAATAACCACTTAACAGTGAGTACATGCTATGTTCATTCTTTTGTGACTGTGTTACCTCGCTCAGGATGATATTTTCAAGATCCATCTATTTGTCTGAGAATTTCATGAAGTCATTGTTTTTAATGGCTGAGTAGTATTCCATTGTGTAAATGTACCACATTTTCGGTATCCATTCCTCTGTGGAGGGACATCTGGGTTGTTTCCAGCTTCCGGCTATTATAAATATGGCTGCTATGAACATAGTGGAACATGTGTCTTTATTACATGTTGGAGCATCTTCTGGGTAAATGCCCAGGAGTGGAATAGCTCAAAAACTGACAGATGGGACCTCATAAAATTACTAAGCTTCTGTAAGGCAAAGAACACTGTAAATAGGACAAAACTGCAACCTACAGATTAGGAAAAGATCTTTACCAATCCTACGTCCAATAGAGGGCTAATATCGAATGTATACAAAAAACTCAAGAAGCTGGACTCCAGAGATCCAAATAACCCTATCAAAAAATGGGGAAGAGAGCTAAACAGAGAATTCTCAACTGAGGAAATTCGAATGGCCAAGAAGCACCTAAAGAAATGCTCAACATCCTTAGTCATCAGGGAAATGCAAATCAAAACAACCCTGAGATTTCACCTCACACCAGTCAGAATGGTTAAGATCAAAAACTCAGGTGACAGCAGATGTTGGCGAGGATGTGGAGAAAGAGGAACACTCCTCCATTGCTGGTGGGAATGCAAGTTGATACAACCTCTCTGGGAATCAGTTTGGCGGACCCTCAGAAAAATGAAATAATACTCCCTGAGGACCCAGCTGTTTACTCTTAATTGAAACACTCCATCCTAGAGGGAGGATTTTGAAGGCTTGGATACAAGCAACTTAGAAGTCTCTAGAAAGTCCTGAAACTCACAAGATTCACAAGACCTTCCCATCCCCACCACCCTGCCACCTGCTAGGAGATTAGGTAAGCAGTAATGACTCCTGGGAAAAAGAGACTTTCCCACCAGCAAAGCTATTACAAGTTGTGCAGGACATTCCAGGCACACAACTGATAGGAGTTGCCAATGCTGGAGTGGGCTTCTTGATGAAGGAGCAACCCTTGAGCCAATCATGTTCTCCCAAGTAACTCCTCACCTATGCACTGCAATTAAGCCCAACAAACTTGCTGTTTTTTCAAGTTTGGTTTGTGTGAATTGTTATTTTGGCCTTTTGTTGATGACCTATCTGGGTTGAGTAGATATTTGTTCATGTTTCCCCAGGAAGTCATAAATCAAAAACCCAGGAGAAAATATATTCATAAATTGACACATGCACTGTACTAATTATGGTTCAATAAGCATGAGAACTTCTTAGTATCCTTTCTTCCAGAAGATGAAGAAACTGTCAAAAATGTCATAATTAGCAACTGACAGATCCAGAATACATACACAGGTCTGAACCACCATAAACACTTAACTATTATTTTTGGAGACCACATATGGCAGAGGCATAGTTACTGACTGCAAGGCCATTGGAGAACCATCAACTATAGTGACCAATAACAGAAGAGAACTAAGATGTTCAGTGAAAGAAACAAATGTCCTGACTAGGCAACACCTACTAGTTACAGTCATTTATAAGAAGTGTGTGCGGTCATGTCTAATGATGAATCAGTATGATAATAAGTATGTAGAAAAATAAATACACAAAAAACACAAATTCATTTATTTTATATTATTATATACACAATATGTATGTATTATGTACATAATACATTTAACTGAAAATATATTTATTTTAGCTACTAAGTTCAATGAATATATAATAAGTTCTCATAATTGCCCAAGCTTAATGAGCACAAACTAGCCTGTTTTATGATACTATAATAGGCCTCTACTATCACAGGCTTCCTAAACCATGAACAACAGAAGATTTTGGCTCACAGTCTGGAGACTGGAAGTACAAGAGCACTGGTGCTAGCATCTGGCCTTTGTAGTTCCTTAAATTTTTGAATAGGGAAAATTAGCACAAACAATGTAAGGAGCATGAGAGTTCAGATCTCTGTTCCTTGTTACCTAAAGCTACTAATCCCATCTTGGGAACTCAAATCTCATGACTTCATCTAATCCCAAGTACTGCCCAAGGGTCTTCAACTGTCATCAACACATAATTTCTGAATTAAGGATTTCATACGTGAACTTTGGTTAGGACACATAACATGTAGCAATGCTTATATGTCTGTTATCGTTGGAGCAGTTAGTACTTTATAAAGCATGTGGCTGAAAATATCTTCAAATATTAACATCAGGTGTTGAGAAGAAGGGCTTTGCTCAACAGAATCTTTGAATGTCCTCATTTCATTTTGACCCCTCTCTGTATGTGTAATGCTTAATCTCAATTGTCAACGTGATCGGATCTAGAGTTACCAGGGAGATGGGCTGTTGGGTAAGCCTGTGGAAGATAATCTTGATTCGGTTAATTGAAGTAAGAAGATGTACCCACTGTGGATGGTACCATTCCCTAGGCTGAGATTCTGGATTGTATAAAAAAGAAGAGTGAGCTGCACATAAACTTTCATTGTTTTTTGCTTCTTGACTCTGGCTAAAACACAACAAGCTCCCTCAAGCTTCTGCTACTATGATGTCCCACCATGACAGACTGCAACCTTGAACTATGAACCAAAACAAAACCTTTCTCCCTGCAGTTACTTTTGTCAAGAAACTTTATCACAGGAACAGCAAAAGTAACTACTAGGTAGACTCATTATCATTTTCAAAACCCATGGATTGGAAAACTGAGGTTGAAGCTGGAATAGATAAAATAGCTCATCCATGTAAGTTTTCTTTTCCACTTGTTTCTGACATGGTGGTGATCATGTTTGCCTTTTATATTTTCTGCTCACAACTTAAGAAATGAAAGGTATTGGTAATTAGTAAAATACTAAGATTAAGTACCCTCCAAAAGAAACATCCTTTTATTAAGGAAATCAAAAGCTAATCTATTATATTTTAATTTTTTAAATTACATGTTCCATGTACTTGTCTAACTCCTTGCCAAAGGCTCACCCTGAGAAAGGGGGAATGGTTTTTTGCATCTACTTTCCACCATGACAAAAAAAAAAAGACAAAACCTGTTTAGAACCACAGACTGCCTCTTTTCATCAAGATCCACCATGGAAAGCCATGAAGAAAGCCTTTGCCTACAGAGCTGAAGTCTAATCTCCTTAGAAGGCCTCTCTGTACTCCCAGCCACAACTGCCATGAAGTCTGCCACTGTCAAGCCAAGGACTATTCACACTGGGACTAGCCGGTGCTCCCCTTTCCTCTCCAGGTCGCAGGCTAGACACAGCCCACGGGCCCTGACTCCATTCTCTGCTCAATTGTGACTCCAAGTGGCACCTGGATGTCCAGGAGTCTGAGAACCCCACCGCCCCAGCACAGGTCATGTCTCTTTTATGTGAGAAGCATTGCACCCGTTCTAAGTCAGGAGTCTGGCAGGGAGCTGGGAGTCACCTAAGCCTCAAGCGTGTGCCCACTGACTCTCTGAATCTCGACCTGCTCTACCTTACCAAACTTCCTGGCATGGTTTTACATCCCACAGGTAACAAAATGAATTCACAGAGAGACAATATTCTGCTTTAAAGCATGGACTGAACAAAAGAAAAATTATCTCCTCCATCAAGACAATGAGGTTTTCATGGTTGAGAATTCTCCAAAATATGTTGCCTATCCTTTGACATGAGTAATAAATGCCAGTGGGAGGAATCACTAGCTTTTGCTTCAAGAAGCTTTGCAAAGTAGACCCTCAAGTACTAACCAGACAAGCTATACTCCTGCAGGCCCAACTACTGCATCTCATTTCTGGTTTTAAGGCCTGCTTGTATTTATAGTTAAAAGAAGGTTGGGAATCAAGACCATGAAATAACCATAGGGGATTGTCTCTTTGTACTTTAAAACTATAAAATGAATATGTAGTGACATTTGAACAGCTAATGTGACTAATGTCAATGTTTGCATTGTTTGTTGAGACAATATTAATAGGTAATATTTACAGAGGACTTGCTATCTGTTGGGTGATGCTCTAGGCACCTTACAAGGATTAGCTCATTTAATCCTCAGGACAACTCCTTGAGACAGGCACCGTTAACCCGTGATTTAACACACGGGGAGACAGGTATAAAATTAAATGTCCTGAGGTCCTACACATTAACCAGAATTTACCATATAAACATGCAAAAAGTTACACCCAAGTAACTGATATCCTTGCTAATTCAAGACACAGTTGAGAATCCTCCTAACATGATGCTCTCTTCCTCATCAATGTAGCTCCAAGGACTTATTCAGAATGGGGAAGTGGGGAGTAGTTGCTCAATAAACGTTGACTAGATGGCTTGCTTATTTAAAATTTTATTATGTCTATCTCTAGAACAATTTTAAGGGGTTTTCAAAGGGTAGGAATCTCTGCCTTCATTTTGATGATAACATCTATCACTTCTTAAACCCATGAATCTATCTGCCTGCCAACTCTCTCTCTCTTATACTGTGATAAATGATACATCATCTTTTATGTTAACATTTTATCCAAAGACCTTGATATGTGTTGTGAGTCCAACCCTATTCATATAAAAATATTCATGCATTCTGGAGCATGCATTCATCCAACAGACTCTGAGGCTTCATTCACAGCTGCAAACTGGCAGGCAGCTCTGAACCCTACTGCAGATGTGTTTTGCTTGACTGGTAGTGTTAAGAATTTTGTTTGTTTACTGGAATATGTGCAGCAGGCCAGCCTTTTTTTTTTTTTTTTTTTTTTTGCAAATAAAGCTGATCTACACATTTAGGTATTTGTTTGATCCCCCTGAAATGTTTAAACTTGTGGTTCCTTTAATCTATAGGTGCAAAGAAACAGATTAGACTGAATTAAAATTTCTGTGCTTCTGGACTTCACAATGTATATAGTTAATGCTTTACAAAGGTATATATCTTCCAGGCAACCAAAAACCAAATAACTGTTATTCTAAGTCTCTCTCTCTCTCTCTCTCTCTCTCTCTCTCTCTCTCTCTCTGTGTGTGTGTGTGTGTGTGTGTGTAGCCGGTTGCTGGGGCAGCAGGGAGAGGGGAACTCTGGAGAAGACAGATGCTCCAAATCATCTCAGAAATGTAATAATCACTAGCATGCCTTTAAAATGGGTAAACTAAAATCCTCAGGAAGGACAGACAAGGACACCTGTACTGGCTGGTTTTGTGTGTCAACTTGACGCAAGCTGGAGTTATCACAGAGAAAAGAGCTTCAGTTGAGAAAATGCCTCAGTGAGATCCAGGTGTAAGGCATTTTCTCAATTAGTGATCAAGGGGGTAGAGACCCTTGTGAGTGGTACCATCTGTGGGTTGGTAGTCTTGGGTTCTATTAGAAAGCAGGCTGAGCAAGCCAGGAGAAGCAAGCAAGCCAGCAAGTTACATCCTTCCATGGCCTCTGCATCAGCTCCTGCTTCCTGACCTGCTTGATTTCCAGTCCTGACTTCCTTTGGTGATGAACAGCAGCATGGAAGTGTAAGCTCAATAAACCCTTTCCTCCCCAACTTGCTTCTTGGTCATGATGTTTGTGCAGGAATAGAAACCCTGACTAAGACAACACTCTTCAAGTATCTAGCAAAAGAAACACTGTAGAACAGTGGTTCTCAACCTTCCTAGTGCTATGACCCTTTACTACAGCTCCTCATGTTGTGGTGACTCCAGCTATAAAATTATTTTCATTGCTACTTTATAACTGTGATCTTGCTACTTTTATGAATCATAATGTAAGTACTTTTAGAGATAGAGATTTGACAAAAGAGTCAATGCCCACAGATTGAAAACCACTCCTGTAAAATATACTCAACATTATGGCTCTGACTTTACTCATTTGACCCGTGTGTTCTCTCTTGTGTTTTTCATCCTTCATTTCTTGCAACTAAATGATTTTGTTTAAAGCCTTAATGTTATTCTTAGAGTCTTCCCCAGCCTAGACAGAAGAGGATGGTCTGGAGGAGAACCATAGTCACATGTTCTGAGTGACTGCAATGAGAGACTCAAACTTCTCTAGGACAGCTGTCTAATTTCCATCTGATCTCTTGAAGTCTGCTTCCCAGCCAAAGTGGCAATGCGCCAGCCAGATCCCTCTTACTGTCCTACTGTTATGTACAGCCTGGTTCTGGTCTATACCGCAGTGTGGGAGTTCAAATCAGTATACCTTACAATATGGACATGTATGTGACATTGAGGATTTCCATTTCTTCCTGTGGTCCCTCTGATGAGGGACCTACTTACGCTCTCCTACTTACGCTCATTAGAGAACTCTACTATGAAGCTGTTAAGTGTTGCCAGGCCTCCTCACTGGTAGGGTAACATTGCTCCACCTTCCAGGGAATTTGGAGTTTTTTCCTGTGTCTCCCCTCAGCACTCTCCTTGTTTTCTATAAGACTGTTCTGGGTTGGTTTGGGGGAGTCCAGAGCATTTACTTAAGATTACAGTGAGTTAAAAATCAATGAATATGGTGACTGACAATGGAATTTATCCTTTGGCCACTCCTCTACCTCGGGAAAGATGTATGCTTAGTTTTCACTTGGATGTAGAGCCCCATGATCTTAGAGAAAGCTGATACTTTCTTTCTCAATGTTGCCTTTAATCCAGAGTCATTTTAGATTATAGGATATATATATGCTTCAATCCTGACTCTAAAGACTGCTCTTACCAATGCCCGGGTTAGGCTGGACAGCTCTGACCCTTACCAATGCCTGGGTTAGGCTGGACAGCTCTGACCCTTACCAATGCCTGGGTTAGGCTGGACAGCTCTGACCCTGTTCACTGCCACCTCCTTTCCTCTGCTTCCTCTACTCCCCACTCATCCAAACACATGCAGCCCAGATTCCTGTACCTTGACTCTTCTGATCCTACTCAAGGTTCCCCAAGATCCAGTGCTGTTCCCACACACTTGCCACTCCAAGCTCTGTTCCCACATGCTCTCTTTTTCCAGTAAACTCCTACTCCTTTGGGAACTTGCTTTGTTCAGCTGTTAATGATGTTAATCAGTAGTGGTACCTGCTGAACTAACTATTTCACAGTTTAGTCTTCTTGATAGAGGAAATGTCCTGAGACAATGTCTTACCCCAAAGGCGGACAAAGGAGAGAGATATCTTGTACACAGGTCATGTTGACACTGAGATCAGCCTACACTTTGGTTCCTCCATTTTCACTACAGCTGCTCTGTCTTGCTTACCACACTGGCTACTTCCTATAGCATAAACCACCCATAAAGTGACTTTGGCAGAAAGTGTCGATGGATAGTAGGATCCTGCACTGCCAGCTGTAACTCTGCTTCCACAGTTTCTTCTTACCTCCTTCATGCTTTAAAGCAAGCAGTTATCACCCCACAGGAAAGTGTAGTTTCTGAATATCATTGTAATCTGATTTTTAGGATGAAATGTTTTCTTTTTCTTGGACTTTGAATGAAATAATTGTTACCCCCCCTCCAAGGGCAACATGCCAATACAAAGATCACCCTATGCTAGTGGAGGATATACTGTCCAGGGACATGGAGAAGAGAAAGCAGGAGGGGCAGGTGAGTCAGTGCCTAGCAGTAATGCTGTGTCAGCCTCAGAGGACAATAGCCCAGTTAGGACAATAGAGTCATAACAAGCTCTGAGCTACAAAAAGGAAGGAGTTGGGGGCAGGGGTGTAGTTCTTTTGCATTGGAGTACTGTATCACCCCCTCAAGCCAATCTGAACTTTGTTTTCAAACAACCGGGAATCAGGGATGACATAAGGAAGAAGAAAAAAACTTGGCACCTCAGCAGGTTCATCCCTGTAGTAGGATTCAGGGGTAAGGTGCCAGCACTTTTTTTCTCTCCCTCTGAACTGAAGAGGTGCTGTGAGGGCAAAACTCACTGAACCAAGGTAAACTGCAGTGGCTGGAAAGTGTGTCCCTAAAATACCCCAAACAAGGGAATGTCCATGAGGATACCAACCTAAGACCAGCAAGACCAACATGGCATCCTGTGGAGCATGGTTGCCCTATAGTCTTAGCCCTGGCTAAGCCCACCACAATGGCATCTGTGTCCAGCTATCCCAAAATATTTTGCAAAGGACCCTCTTCGCCCCAAGCAGATAACAGATAAAAGAAACAGTGACATCCCAGGTTGGGGAGCTACATTGGCTTTAAAAGTCTCTGAGAGAAAGGAATGTCAGCTTTAAAAGGGAGTGGAGGGGGACTGGGAAGAGAAGCTTCACAAATGAGAGCTGTGTGATTAAACAGCAAGAAGTACCCTTGTGACACCAGCAGCTCTGGTGATGTTCTGAGGTGACAATAAGCATCTGAGTGTTCTGTTACACAGCTGGACTCCCAGAAGCCTGCCTGGCTCTATGTGCCACAACTTGCTTTTCGTATCCCCTAAAGAGATAGCTGAGAGAAGTCAGGGCTCATTCTAGTCATGTGATTGCAAAGAAGTACCAGGGTGGCCTCCTTGGGTGACTTGAAGGCATAGAGCAAGGTAGAGAGATGGGAATCACTCTGGTACTTTTCCATCAAGAGCCAATCACAGGCAGGATTGATTTCCTGTTGTAGGACAGACACAATGACAGAGTCCTGTGAAATGCACATGCTTTTGTCATTGGGAGTATTTTTGGAATTACTGTTGCTTTTCGTGACTCTCCTAGTAGTAAGGTAGCTTCAGATGATACAGATGATATCTCTCTATGTAAGATATCTCTGTATGTAAGATCTCTGTATATAAGATATCTCTGTATGTAAGATCTCTGTATATACGATATCTCTGTTTGTAAGATCTCTATCTGTATGTAAGCTACAGAGGGTGAAACAACAACAATCAGTTTTCTTAAATGGCTCATTCAGGGTCGTGAATGAACTAATATAAGAAACAAGGATTCCTCTGAGTTCAAATTTTTATTAAAGCCTTCTACTCCTACTGGATAAATCTTATATTGAGGGTATCCTTATGAAAATAGCTAATTTATAAGGGTTTATCCCAGTGTGAAATTGAGGCGAAGGAGCTGCAGTCATGTATTATGGAGGGGGGGTCTTCCTTGCCTTACATGGAGAGAGGAAGGCCACTGAAAAGGATGCCAGGTCAGTAAAAATCACGTGATCGGTAGCTTTAACTGGAACATTCTTTAAGTAGCAATAGTACAAAGGGAAAGTCAAAGGATGAAGTAAAATAAATGATCATAAAATAATCAGAGACAAGTTTGGATATAAACCTATTTATACACAAACTTTTCAAAAATAAGCATTAGAGTATTTTTCTCTCCAGATGAATTTCTCTCACTCATTTCTGTTTCAACATTTCCCCTCTTTCGGTCAGCCCAAAGACTGTAGAAATGTCCTTACTGTACACTATATGAGCATTAGAAGATAAACTTAAAATCATGTTAGAAAAATCCCATTTCCCTTAAGTGTCCTCATCCTTCCTTAATATTTGCATAAAAAGTAAATAAACAAAGCATTAGTCATTCATCCACCAATTGCAGGCTGGTTTCTTGGTCTCATTCGTCCTCGTGGGCCACATCTCATGGTAAACATCTCCAAGCTTCCAGCCAAACGTCAGTTCTTTTCCTAAAGCTTAACAGCTAGAACCTCTGGTCAACCCTGGTCCTGAGCACTTGGGCCATAGCAGATAAAAGCCACAATACCCTAATGCAAAAGCAGTTTTCCAGCTCAACTTGATCACTAGGAAGAAAGAGCCTTGCTTCCTGTTCATACCCACCAGGGCCATTTCACTGGGAAGAGGAGAATATTATGTACACTACTCCACTGGTACAGAATCAACTCATCTCTGAGAGATTGTCGAGGAAGAGACTGTGTAGATGAGAAGCCCTGTAGAGACCTTGGGAGGCCGATTTTAACATTCACACTCATTCAGCAGCAGAGCCCCTGGTTGGCCCTGCAGCGGTCCACACCTGGGTATCTGGGGTCTGCCTTCTGGCTCTGCCTCCATTATGCTCTCTAGCTCCAGGAAGATGTTTTTCACATCTTTCCCACTTGGCATCCTGAGCAAAAATATCTTACTTCAAGAGCTGGGAAGTAAATCCACACTGCCTACAAGAGAAGCAAGCTAGCACCCACAAGCCAGCAGGTAAAAGTTCACAGGCACTCCAGCACTCCAGGAGCTATGAGTTCCAGAAGGGCAGAACTCACATCAGTGTAGAATTCTAATACAAGGATCTGTCTGAATCACTGCAGAAGGATGGGTGCAGCCCTTGAGTTTCAATCCAAATACCTTTCCTTGTTCAAGAGCAGCTCAGGGACACAGGAGAAGAACTTTCTACAGAGATGGCTCAGCTAGGCAGCCTGTGACCTATCTTTAATAGAAATGGATGCCTACATTCCTAGTTGTTTTCAGTCCCTGTATGATCAAATGAAGTTAACAAGGAGAGGTCTGTGGTATCATGAAAACAGCAAGTGAAGGCTCAGAGCTTTGTTGTAATTTTAAATGGCTACAGTAGTCTGTGGGAAAACTGCATCTCCCTGGCACTCTTGATGCCAGCCACTCTGCCAACGGTCTAGCCATAACTTCTTGTTTTTGGATCAGTGGCTGGCAGGTTTATCTGCTTCTGAGCAGCCCTGGAGCCACGTCAGTGACACTGGCTATGTCAGCAGGAGCAATTGGAAAGGAGGAAGATGCCACTGCCAGCAGCAGTGGGAGAGAAAATTCTAGCCCTACAGATCAGGCGGCTCTTCTGTCTCTGCAAAATAGACACCGCTCCCAGTGGCTTCAGAATCTATGAAGTTTCATCACCTTCTTGAGGTTTGGAGTACAAGAATATTGAGTTTCATCTCCAAAGCCCTTGTTGTCAACCCACTCTTATTTAGGAAACAGTGGGTTTCAAATGTGCCAGAGTACAGAACATCAATTCACAAGTGCCTAAAGCTACACCAAACGCACCTCAGCTGGCTGTCTTCTAGCTCACTCTATGCCATTGATAATTCTAGCTGCTTCCACTGTTGTCACTTGTGTGATCCACATGACATCATAATCACCCTCAATTGGATTAGTATCCATGGAAGGATGCTACTCTTTAGTCTATTTTTAAGGTAGATTTTAAAGCCTCTGCTTTCTAAAACAACAATCCTTTAAAGTTCACAGCTAAAGGATGATTCTGTTCCATTGTGAAATAGTCACCTCTGGTCCAAAACAACGTTAAGGTGATTGACACATGGCCAATATGCTTAAGCAGATTCTGTTTGTAGGGAAGAAAAATATGCTAAGGTAGAAGCGAGTGAGTTCCAAGTGAAATTCAGTATACAACGCAGGTATATTCACAGGTGAAAACATTATCCTGCTTGTAGAGCACAGTGATTCTAACTTTCTGAAACACTGAAAGATAATGTCAATTTTTTTTTGTGCAGAGATCAAGTTTATGCTTCCAGAATTCCAATAAATTGTTTCATCTAATTCATGGCTAATGAGAAACAGAGTTAAATTCATCTGCATGGACTCCTAATATTGTAACCTCTGGAGCAGACCTCACAGCTCCATTGGGAGTTAAACTTAACATTACATAATGACAATTACCAGCAACTTGCTGGACAGCCACAGCCAAGTCATTCAATTTCCTGGACCTCTCTCTGTTGCAAGCAAGAATAAA
Source organism: Rhynchomys soricoides (assembly GCA_019843965.1). NCBI lineage: Eukaryota > Metazoa > Chordata > Mammalia > Rodentia > Muridae > Rhynchomys > Rhynchomys soricoides. The sequence continues at coordinate 1,337,455 of JADRCH010000088.1, forward strand.
ATGATAGTGGTACTTAAGCTTACCTCATGTAAGCAACCTCACAGTCCTTAAAGAAAATATTCCAGGCACTTATGATGAAGAAAGAATTGATTTGTCATACCCGGGAATCACCCCCTTGTGACCTCCCTCTAAGCTGTGCAGATACTCACTCAGCTCTCTGCAACAGGACTATTTATCAGGGTGCTTAAACCCCACAGAGTCTCTAGATTGGCTTTAAAAAGAGGTCCATTGACTCTGATCTTCAGAAAACTGGTGAGACAAAGTTAAAGAACCACTGTCATGTTAAGCCTTGGCTACAGGTGTTCTCAAACACAACAACACGGCCCCAGCACAGAGAAAACTGGAAAGATGGCTACCGCAGCCAAGACAAGGAGCTTAGAGGAAGACTTGAAATCAGGCTCCGGATTCCTAACCTTAACTCCTTGAGTCTTGTCTTCAAACTGCTCCAAAGAAAATTTTCTTAATTACCGGTGCCTAGATTAATAATAATAATAATAATAATAATAATAATAATAATAATAATAATAATAATAAAAAACATGGCTGAAGAGGGCACAAAATCAGAAGCATCTGCGCTGTCAGCCATTCAATACTGAGGACACCTGTTGGAGGAAAAGCAAAAGGGTCCCACAGGGCTCTGGGAAGAACAGGTAGCTCGCTGGGCCCTGAGACCAGGGGTGAGTGGTGTCCAGTGTAAAGATGAACAGACAGAGGAGAAGAGCTTCTGACGTCTCAGACATATTAGGAGAGTGGTTGGTCTTCTCAGACCCTCAAACAAGACCCAAGACTGAGCCTTGACCAAGGAACCATGTTTGAAGAAGAGGCAACAGAAGTAGGGATGGGTCTGAAAAGAATTAGAAGGAAACTCTGCAAAGCAGGAGGGAACACTCCAAAAGATGAGCATAGCGAAGTTGTCGTCCTCTATGACCAGGACAGAAAGAAGCGGGGTGCTCTTAAAGAGGACAGTGCAAGGTAAGAATTTCATTCTAATTCTCCAGACCTACCTACCTCGTATAAAGTCACCTAGCACTTATGAAGCATTTTGGCAGTTTAAAAATTTTATGGAATTCACTATTTCATCTAATTCTTATCGTCCAAGAAATGCTGGTTACATTTGCCTCCGATTTACACAGAGGAAACTGAGGCTACGTAGAGAGGATTATATGAATTGTTCAAGGTCAGGTGGCTGAAATCAGCCCTATGAAGCAACCCGCTGCCCCCTGTCCTTCAAGGTGGTCGTCCACCTTGAATTGTTAACTCCCCAAGGAGAAGACAGGCATGGCTGCGCCGGACTTTGCCCCGCTCCCAAAATCTGGGATGGAGCATTGCCCTCCATCCAGTGCCAAGAAGGGGACCTGATGACACGGAGCCACAGACCGGGATTTCCCCATTCTGCAGGGTTCTTGGGAGCCTGGAGCACAAACAGTAGCTCTCACACACCCGCGGGTGAGTCAAGTAAGGCTTAACAGCAGTTGCTGAATAGAGATTTAAAGAGAAGGAAGACGATGGCACTGGGTGAATTCTCTTCTGATCTGATTGCCCCTGTATTGCTACCAAAACGGTGTCCAGACCTGGCTCCCCACTCTTATCCCTGCCCCACTGGCTCCTTTCTTAGCTGTCCCCTGGAGCCCGAAGGCAGCTCGAATGAGGGACCCGGCAAGGTGTGGAGGTGACAGGAGGCCGGTCGTGGAACACCTCTGATCTTCTGGGTCTGAGGAATCATGAGAGCCAAGCTCAGCTTGAAGTTTGAGCATCAAAGGTTTCAGACCAAGTAGCGAGTTGCCCAGAGAGCGAGCAGTCCCGGGTGGGGAACCTGAGAGTATGAGGTAGCAGCACGGAATGAGGGGGAAAGGCTGGAGAACGGGCCGCTTCCCACTCAGCCCCTCACCGCCCCGCGGAGAGGTGGCTGGTCCGCCTCTGCAGCCTGCGAGTGCGGAGAACGCGCCCCGCACCACGGCGCAGCGCAGCCCCTCCTCGCCGCGCCGCGCTCCTCCCCACCTGCCCGCCGCCTCGCCCGGCCACCCCGCCGAGACTCACAGTCCGCAGGAACTGGATCTCATCCTCGCCTCCTTCTCCCGCTTCGGCCATGGCTCCTCGGGCGTGCGCGGCGCCCCAGCGTCGGGCGCCTCTATTTCCCCTAGGCAGCGGCGTGCGCTGACTGCCGCTCTGCCGCTGCTCTTTCTCCTCCTCCTCCTCGTCCTCCTCCTCCCGCTCCTCGCTCAGCCTCAGCAGCGCCGAGCTAATCCCCGACCATATAGGGAGCTGGGCTAACACTTGACTGCACTGCAGAGCGCCAATGCCAGGCGAGCAGCCCGCCCACCCCTCTCTCCTCTCGCCCCAGCCAAGTGCGCGGCAGCCACGGACTCCGCGGACAGCGCAGCGCGGCGCGCGCCGGGCGGGTGTGGGGCAGAGCGAGGGACCCGGGCCGGAGCCGTGGAACCTCCCCCGCACCCACGGCACCGCACATTCGGTGGAGACGCGCGCCCCGCGGCGACGGGAAGGTGGCTCTTACACAAAGGCCAGTTGCTTAGATTCAGTGCCCCCAAATTGGGCACTAGCCCTCTAGATTTGTTCACTTTGCGCGGTACGTGTGTAAGAGAGAGAGAGAGAGAGAGAGAGAGAGAGAGAGAGAGAGAGAGAGATGATTGGTTTCATATTTGGGTGGGAATGCCCATCTTGAGCATGGCGCTGACCCCTCACCACCCGTAGTGGGTGTTCTTCCTTTTTCATGCAGCAAGGAGAGAAGGGCGCTATGAGGGTGACTGTTCATCCATAACAAAGTTTGTAACCCCGTGGGTAGCTCTTCTTTAGACAATCCACTCACTCTTTAAATTTTGATAAGGAGAGGATACAATAATCCGAATGCATGTGACACATGTATGAAATTGTCAAAGAACAAACTCAACCATTTTTTTTTCTTTTTTAAATCTGATAAGGACACTACACCCCATTGAATAAAGCTTCAGTAGCCCCTGGGAGCTTCAAGACGCTGTCCTCAATTTGGAAGTCAGATGGTGATGGCGTCAGAGTTGTTTCTTTGTGCCCCTGTAGCCTTCCTCTCCACTTTAGAGCCAGCCCTCTAGACTCAAGAGAGCAGGGGTGAATGAGTGCATACAACAGGTCCGAGGAGGCTACTAATCCTTACTTGACCTTGGGTGGGTTTTTTTTTTTTTTTTTAGGATTTGGGAGCAGTGAGATTGGTCCTCTGAAAGTTCAGGGTGCAGAGTGTCCCTTCTGTATGCTGATCAAGAAGTCTCTGGGGGAAAAATGTTTAAAAGAAAGTGCCTCAAGGTGTAGGTGAGCATTAGCTCTGTGTTTGAACCTACCTATCAGCTCCTCTAAAGGCTGCCTGGAACAAAGCATGCCATCTATATGTTGTGGTACTTTACATTTTGGGAGCCACCTGTCCATGCTCGCCTCTATGTCTTTGGATAAAGATTCTTGTCTCCATCATCGGCAAAAGAGTACATTCTGAAAGGCGAAAAGCCTCTTGGATTTCTAAATCTCAGAGGAAATCAATCAGCCACCGTTAGAACTTCTGCAGAACCCCAGGAACAATGAAATACTCTTGGGGTGCTTGAACCATTGTAAGTCATCAAGGAAGCCAAGAGCATTTGAATAGAGGGGACTATTCCACTGACATGGCAGCTGACAGACAGCCTATGGGGCCAGAGAAAACCTTTCATTTTAGTCCCATTCGGCACTTTATACCTTTACATACAGAGTTGCTAAGTGCTGACAGCATCTGAAACCTGACTAATGAAATAAAATAGTGCTTCCTTGTCCCACAACAGGGACTGTTAGGTGTGTATTATCAATGAGAGTAACAAAGTTTTAGAATACTAGTGAAAATAGCCACCATCATATAAATAAGCATCTCATTTGCTGTGCATTGTTATTCATGGTGCCCAATTACCCAGATGGTGTTAATGGGGCCAGGGTCTCTTTTGAGTTAAGGACATAGCCCCTTCACTTTGACCCAAAACCTCATAAATCTTTGTTCATTTCGCCGAAAGGAAGAACGCATCGAATAAAGAAACAATCCATGGGGACATAGAAACTAGGAGGCCTCATTTGATTTAAATACCCTCTGCCCAGATGAACCTACAGTAAATTGTATATACCACTAGAATCAACCTCAATGCCATTTTGACACCACCTCCCATAATAACTAATCTTGGTTGGCACATCTAGGAAGAGTGAACCTCAGCTCCCATCATCCTCCATCAGATTCACATATAGCCAAGTCTGTGGGGATATTTACTTGATTGCTAATTAGTGGAAAAGGGTAAGGTGTCACCTCTGAGGACATGGTCCTTGTATAAGGAAGCTAGGTGAGTAAGTCAGCAAGCACCATTTCTCCACGGTTTCTGCTTCAAGTTCCTACGTTAGTGTCTAGTTAGGGTTACTGCTGCTGTGATAAAACACCAGAACCAAAACCAACTTGGTGAAGAAAGAATGTACTTGCCTTAAGTTTCCACATCACTGTTCATCATTGTAAAAAGTCACCACAGGAACTACAGGGTAGAAACCTGTAGGCAAAAGCTGATGCAGAGGTCATGAAGGGATACTGCTTACTTGCCCGTGGCTTACTCAGCCTGCTTTCTTGCAGAATCCAGGACCACCGGTCTAGAGGTGGCCATACTCACAATGGGCTGGGCCCTCCCCTACCAATCATTAAAAACAAAACAAAACAAAACAAAACGCCCTACAGGCTTGCCTGCAGCCTATATGGAAGCATTTTCTCAACTGAGGCTCCCTCCTCTCCTATGACTCTAGCTTGTGTCAAGTTGACTTATAACTAGCCAGCACGGTTGGCTCTCCTCAATCACAGACTGTAACCTACAAGCTAAAATAAAACCACACTAGAACACCCGTAACTATAGACATCCATTTGCTGAAATGCATCTCTTAAGTTAATTACGCTTGTGCTTTGATCTGTACTGCATCAGGATCCACTTAGGGAAATGATAAAGGCACTAACTTTAAGAACTGCAGAGCGAGTTGAGGAAGCAGACTCTGCCAGCACTATTATTTTTAATTCATCATCATATATGTGAAGCCTATCCATATATTGACTGAATATTTACTTTTCCATCAGCAAAGGAAAAAAAACATCGTTCTGTGATTTTCATTTGGGAAGTTAACTCATGAATCCTTTCTACGTGTGATAAGACAAAAGGTTATCACTATTGTGATGGTTAATTTTTATTGTCAACTTAGCTGGATTTAGAGCCACCAGGAGGATGTTCTTCTGTGGCTGTCTATGAGGGAGTTTCCAGAAAGGTTTAACTGGGGAGGAAAGACAGACCTTGGGCATCACAACAGCATGGTCTGGGGCCAGACTAAATACAAAAGAAAAAGGGGGCTAAGTACCAGTAATCCACCCACCGACCCCGTGTGTGTGTGTGTGTGTGTGTGTGTGTATGTGTGTGTGTGTGAGATTGACTTCTCTGTGGACACAAAGTGACCAGGAACCTCCTAGCCACTTCTGCCATTTCTTCCCCACCACGATAGACAGTGCCCTAAAACTGTGAGATAAAATGGACCCTGTATCCTTTAGGCTGCTCTGGCATTTTGACATAGCAAGGGGATAAGTAACTACTTCAGCCACCCGTAAGCTCATGAACAAATATAACATGGAAGTACACCTGCTTTTGATACCAGTAAACAGAATGGAAAACACATTTTACAAAAAAAAAAAAAGATTCAATGTTTAGGAGTGATTATTTTTCATATCTTAGACATCTACAATGGGCAACTAAGTAGATATCTATCTTTGCTTTACTGACTTAAAGCAGTACCAAAATCCTCCTCCTCATTAGAGAGCAGATAGGTGTGTGGAAAATGCATTTCTTTTTCTGGCGATATCTGTATCCCTCTCAGATATACGCTATAGACATCAAAATGCTTAACAGAGGCAACGATCCGCAATTATACGTAATGCCCTAAAGCTGAACACAGAGTTACCTCCTCCTCTTTCCCTTTGTCTGCCCTCTTCCCCTCCTCTTCCCCCTGCCAAGTCTTCTTTTGTAATATCTTAAGACTGTCATATACCCCTCTGATGCAAGTCTCCTAAGGCAATCAAAGAAAGGACTCTGTCCCAGGGTAGTGGGAAACCTCTGTGTGACAGCAGAGACGATCTGAGCATGCCTACAAAGTTTTTCTCTGTGTGTCATCCATTGAACTTCTCCCTCAAGAATCTCCAGCTGTGACAAGTTGCTAAAGCAATATAGGAAGCTCATGACACCATCAAAGCTTGTCTGTATTAGCTTCTGTGTCAGCCTGTGTTTAACAAGAACTCTTAGCCATTGTACATTGCATCCACATTGACATCACTGATAAGATGAGGGGTTGAGGTCCAAGTTAGACTGTATCATTTAAGGACTGAACGACTCCGAGTCAAGAGATTTGAATTCTTAGAGCCCACTTCATTGTCTAGAAAATGGGGTTGAATATATCTACTTTTGGGTTGCCTTTAAAGCAGAATTAAATGACTTTGTGATTATAAAATGTTTTGCAATATCATGTGAAAGAGCTCAGTATCGGGGCTGTTGAGAAGAAGAATGAGGCCCACTACTGTAGAGGACCTGAGTTTGGTTCCCAACGTTTACATCAGGTGCCTCACAAGTGCCTAAAACTCGAGCTCCAGAGAGTCCAACACCTCTGACCTCTGTAGGCACCAGCACTCTCTTGCACATAACCCCACCCCCAAAAACCACACACACTAAAATGAATTTTAAAATCTTTTGAAAAGTGTTTGATATAAAAACCCTGAGATTTGGCTTTCAGTTTTGTCTCTACCACCTTTTTTAGGGGCTACAGTTTCCACTGCCTGCCTTCCAGGTATGTTTGCATTTCTGCCTCTCTTTAAGTTCTCTTGGCATTTGAATTTAGTGAGATTTTACTCATAGAGAAGGAAATTCTAGCTTCTGAAAATAATTTCCAGCCACAATAAGCAAAATATCTTGGGCAGAGCTCATATGCCACCAGTTAATAGGGGACATTAGTACCATTTTTCCATGTTTGTTTCCAGGAGGGTTTTTCTGAGCTGCATTATGCCTTTACCTTTAATGAGAAGTGTACTCTGTTGCTATGGCATATTGAAATGTGTGGCTTTCTCCAGGAGGTGGAATTGTAGTACCCATCTCCCCCAATTCAGGTTCCCCTTGGGCTTGATAAAATTGAGATCTATTGTTTCATGAAACTGTCTTCAATCAGATAAGTCTCACTTACACTAACCAGGATACCTTTGATTTTTAATTTCTGTATTTTAATTCTTCCTGTGGCTCTGTGGCACAGATATATTAAAGCTGCTGCCATCAACAATCTGCCCTGACTCACTGCAGCTTGAATAGTTACTACTGAAATAGATGGATGCACAGTGGGAAAGGAAACCAGTACAGTTTTATGTCATCTATTTCGGGTGTCAGGGCAAGACAAAAATGTAGGTAAATGACTTTGATTCTAATGTTAGGGTAGGGTTGTTTTTTCCTACGCCAGTCTCTGGGTTCAACACGTCTCTCCAGCCTGTTCTCAACAGATCTCATTTCCAACTTATTTGAGCCAGCACAGTTTCCTTTAAAATAACTCACAGAATTTAACAAAGCAGATCTTCCTTCTCTCCGCACGACAAGGATGCATAATTTTCTGTTAGTATTCAGAGTACCAGTGTCTTGGGATGCAAGCTACGCTTTGAAATTTCCTTCTCAATATGTCACTGATGCTGCCAGCAGGCATGGCAGAATGCTGCTGGACTCTGCGCAAGAACCTTGCAGGGCTGCTGGGTGGCTCTGTTGCTCTCCTGTGAGTTCAAAATGAGAGTCAGATATCTTGATCTCTCACCCACTGTTCACGTACAGCCTAGAATTTAGGAGGACAAAACCATTCTGGTACAGTGCATCTACAGACCAGAAAAAGAAGAAGAGGAAGGGGAAGAGGAAGAGGAGGAGGAGGAGGAGGAGGAGGAGGAGGAGGAGGAGGAGGAGGAAGAGGAGGAAGAAGAAGAAGAAGAAGAAGAAGAAGAAGAAGAAGAAGAGAAATTGGCATATCATGAGAATGTCAGTTTCTGTAGCCATTAAGCACACTGAAAATCCCTCTGATGATTATTATCATTGTACAAAAAAGTAAAATTGTTTTAACCAACAACAGGAGAAATGACAAATATGACCTACAATAACTTACTATATTCCTCTCTCTCTCTCTCTCTCTCTCTCTCTCTCTCTCTCTCACACACACACACACACACACACACACACACACATACACTATAAAATCATCAGAGATCAGTACCCATTTTGGAAACCTTGATAAAAAGTCAACTCCCTGGAGATGGCTTGGTGGACGAAGGTACTTGCTCCCGAGCACGACTACCTGATTTTAATCCCCAGAGTCTGTGTCATAGAAGGAAGAACCAATTCCTACAAGGTGTCCTCTGACCATCTTCCCAAGCTCACATGCCAAGGCATGAGCATGCCCACACAAAGTAAATTGAGTAGTTAAAGTTAAAAGAAAATTCAATTCCAGCATTGCTAGGTAAAGTGCATTTGTAAAAGAATAGACTGTATTGGTAGAAGTTGAGACTAGGGCACTGATCTCCAAGATCTCTACCTAGTATTTACTTTCCTTGTCTTCTTTGTAACTGAATTTAGGGTAATATCACAAATGTGCATAAGATTGTTGAGTGCATACATAATTGCAAATAAAATCATTTTATCCTAAGTAAAGTTGGAGTGTTAAGTAAATTTACTAAGCTTAAAAATGCTAAGATTTTCTCTGTGGTTGGTTAGAGCCTGTCACCTAAGAAGCTATTTACTACTCTTTAAAACTAATACAAATGACAAAAGGAAAGAAAGAAACAAAGATAATGTCAAGGACTCATAACATGAATACTTGGTATATACAATAAAGCATGCTCACAAATTTGGAGGACTGGTGTAACTACATTTTGATGTGGTACTGTGTAGGCCTTACAAAAGCAAAGCATAGATTTATTAAATTATATAACATCCCCACCTCTTTTCCTGTTTCCTGGGCTCTTCTTTTCATTTTACAGCTCAGCATTACAGTGTATGGCTTCATATTAGGAGATATCAGAAGCACGTTGTATTCCGTTCTCTCCATCTTACCAGTGCGTTGTTTGTGCTTGTTAATCAGTGTTTTCTCAAAGGACTCCCTGTCTTGGAGTCTCTTCTCTGACACTCTCATAGTTCTCCTCTTTCCATCGCTGTTCTTTCTCTGTCCCTTTTGATGACCTCATTTCCTCCTCAAGTGAGAAACGAACAGCTCAGGATTGCCTCCTGTATCCTCTCCATCCTCTGAAAAATGGAGATTTGTCCCTTCCATTAGCTGGCGCTGCCTCCGTGCCCATGTTCATTGTCAAAGAAATTCATTTTTCTAGTCACACACTAGATACCCTCCAGCTATATGCATCACTGGTTCTTCCAATACAGAATGTTTAAGACAGAATTTAAACCATCCTTTTCTGTATACAACCAACCCCTTTCCTCCTCCCAACACCTCTGTGGCCATTGCCAACCTTGGAGAACAATGATGGAACCAAGGTTGTAGCTCCCAAAAGATGTTTGCATGGGAACCAGAAGAAATAACATATTTTCCAGGTAAAATAGCAAGACCCAGCATTTCCCCTGGTTTCATGGCTCCTGCCTTGGAGTGGCAGAAACAAAACCACTGCCTCTAATAAAGAGTCACCTCCCAGTGACAAACCAAGATCCTCTGGATTTGAAACATTGATATCAAAAGCAAGATTCAGGAGTTAATGAAGGAAAAAAAGCTTTGCCAAGGGATTTGGAAGACATGATTTTTTTTTCCCAAAGGGCATGACTCTTTTTCTGGATCGGCAAATTTCAAAGTTCCTTTATTTTAGAACGTTATGCTTATACTTTGGGGAGTTAGCACCAACAATTATTCATTTTGTGGGCTCTGTTTAGATGCATAACCTTTCCTCTCTTCAGTTTTCTTATTTGCAAAGGGAAACGAATTTTTCAAAAGTGTTAAGACAGTGCTTAGAGAACTGAAGGAGTCAGTGTTAGTAAAGCCCTCTGAAGAGATTGGCGGTGAGCAGATGTCTTGGGTTGCTGTCTGGTTTTGCCAAAAGAAGACCCAAGGAAAGGATTTACAAGATGATCCCAAGACCTGTGAAAGGAAGGAAAGGAAGGAAGTGACTAAGCCATTAAACCAGCTACAGGTGTGAGTAACAGAATCTGATCTTTCTGGGACTAGTGACAAATATGCCTCTTAAAATCATTCCCGGGAAGAACAAGGAAGCCGCTCTATTTATAAAGTACCTCTGGTCAGTCAGTGGGTGAAAGCTGCTCCCACGGGTGTTAATTCTCTAGCACATCTAGACTGTTTCACTTGACAGAGCAAGCCATTGGGCAATTGAAAACTGGGTACCCTATGATAGTGAGATCTTCAGAAGCACAATGTGAATAAAAATGGCATGGTCCTCATTCCCACTGACATGCAAAGACAAGACATTAGGGCAGGATGCTCTGGATGAACGTAGGAGAGTAAATGAGGGCAATAAACCCAGGAATTTTTATGGGGAGCCTAGTCCTCTCATTTGATATGATACCCCTGAGTCTCCTTGACAAAATCTTGGGAATCTGAAAAACAATCTTTGGCACACAGTTCGTGGCATCTATTATATAGTAATTTGAAGTTAAGGAAAAAAAAGTTAATTTCTGCCTTGATGAATTGAAACTTAGTTCTAAAAACAAACTAAAACGTTAATACATTAAGGAAGATCCAATGCAGTTAGGACTTACAAAGTTGTTAGAACAGTGACATTACCTCTGATAGAGTCAGTCAAAAGAGCCTACACTGGTGATTAAGATTAAGTGTGGCCTTATAAGATACATGTTTTCAGATAGGCAGAAATTAGCAGGGATGCAGCAATACATTGATGGGGCTCAAGACTTCCCCTGGTTCATTTGCTGTTTGTTAATATTGAGAGTCTGGGGCTGGGACAAAGGCTTACTACAACCCATCTGTATTCCAGAATATGTGAAGTGCTTTACCCCAGAGATAATTCCACCGAATCCAAACCACCACCCTGAGAGCCAGCCAGGGCTCTCAGTCTCTCTCCCCTTATCTTACGCTTCCCACACTAAACATCAACCCTATGACATGGGCATTTTGCAGATGAGAATAATGATTAAGGAACCTCTACAAGTGTTCTCAGCCGACATGGGATTGGCATCCTCTCTGATGTCACAGGTCAACCAAATCAGTAGGATTAGAAATCTCCAGTTCAAGCAAATAGACAAAAGGAATTCTTTGAAATTATTTCAAAACTGAGATAGTGAAGATTATGTCCTGCAAATTGATATGAAACACTTATATTTCTAGGCTCTTTGGTCTCCCTCATTTCAGATCAGCTTCGGAGAACATCTCTCTGGCTACCCCCATTGAAGCAGTATGGAAACAAACTGAAAGGGGACAAGAAAGAATAGATTGAAGCTGAATGACAGCTTCCTTGCCTGGGCCAACAGATGGTACACTTTTGTTTTTCTTGGATCTCTGGGAACAGAAGAACTTCTTAAGATCTAGGTTGAGCCCCATATTACCAAAACGAAAAGTATTATTCAGCTAGAACTTAACATTCCATCTGTGGCTCTTGGCTGTGAGACTGGGAAAGGTACTACGGTCTCCGGTTTAGCTAAGGCTAGAAGCCTCAGATACCCTGAAGGGAGAGTAGGAGCTTTGCCTGGTCCCGGGCACCAGGCCCCTGTCACTAGCCATAGCCCCCCAATAGATTTGTGGCCATCAGTCACATAAGGCCAATGTCCCAAGCCCCTCCACATGTAGAGGACGTGACCTGTGGTCATGTATGATCAAGACAGAGATCCCCATTTTAATGAGGTACCTAGAAGCCTGCGGGGCTTAGCCAATAACCTTTCCTTCCCAGACACTTCTCCCTGAAAAGGGTATTTAATCTCAGGCGCACTCTGAGATGGTTTTACTCATCTACTTTCCGCCATGACAGTAAATGTCTTAGAACCATGGACTGCCTCGTTTCATCGGGATCCGCTGTAGGGAGTCAGGGAGAAGGCCTTTGCCTATAGAGCCACAGTCTAGTCTCTGGTAGAAGGCCTCTCTGCATGCCCAGCCACAACTGCCACCAAGCTCAAGCCCGCTGCCATCAAGCCAAGGACTCTTCCTGAGGGACGAGCTGGAGCTCCCCCCCTTTCCCCCTTCTCCCTCTGGCCCCAGGACATCCAGCCCTCACAGACCCAGATTCTGCTCTCAGCTCTTCCACAACTTCCAGCAGTGTCTAGATGTCCAAGAGCCTGGGAACCTCACAGCCCCAGCCTCTTCGTAGGTCCAGACACCCCCAAAACCAGCTCTGGCTGTTCTGTGCCTCAGACTGTGCTTTCCCATCCCCTGAGCGGTGTCCCGACGCTTCTGTATGGCCCAACACCCGCCCGGCGATGGCATGGGGGTAAGCTCAGTCAACTACCATGTCCCACCTCCTCAAGTGACCATGCCCTGTGGCAGAGCAGACGCGGGACCCAATAACCCTACAGTTGGCAGTGTTTTTGAAAATCAAAATACTTATTACCTGAAGATTTCTTTTATTAACACAGATGTGTTGGAGAAAGCACCACGCTGGCATTCATTCATTCATTCATTCATTCATTCCAAATAGGGTGGCTTAGAAAAGTCTTATAGAACCGAATCTGCCTCAGTCGATGACTAAGAAAAGAGAGATGAGATAATGACCCTTTGTCTTGTCCTTTGCATGTAACATACTTCTTCTCACGCACCCTTTACCATCAAGTCAACAACAACAAAAAATTATAGGAGTGGTTCTGTATAAATAACTACAGGGTGGGCAGAAGCAGCTTCTGCTCAGTGGTCCAAGTCATTCCTTTCCACATTTTAAACAAATAATTCTATAACCAAGAACTAAATAGCCTTGGGGAAAATTCATTTCATGAGGAGAAGAACCAAATGGAAGATGTCTGTGAAATTTATTTCTCATAAAGTTGAGAAATAGTTTTTATTGTCCTAAGATCAAAAGAGCACTGGGCTCTCAGGGTAGCTGTATCTAAGGACGTGGCATTTCTTGATCAGGGATATTGAAAGCTTGGGTAGCTGAGACTGAAAATTTGAAGTTTTCAATGTAAGGTGCAATATTGTTACTAGCAATTCGTCACTAATGGGCTTTCGATAAAAGATCTCTGTGACCTTTCTCTGAACGTTCAGTGCTTGTGATATGATGCCAGTAAGCAGCAGTACGGATTGGCTGTGTGTTTACTGTGTGTTAGGTACTGTCCTGGTTTTGACCATCTATCAGCTATTTAATAATACAGAAGCCTAGTGTTATCATTATTGTGGCCACAAATGAGCTGAGACAGAGCATTAAATTCCCTTGTTACCTTCATTCAGTCCTGGTGGGCCTCAGCATAGAGCAACTTACAGCCCAGCAGTTTGCTTCACTAACAAGTGAGAGTGTTCAGATAGGTCAAGAGTGCTAACAAGACAGAGTCACAGCCTTCCACTAAAAATGAATGGTCATTGTCTTCCCTCATTCTGTTCATTAAGAGCTCATCATAAGGCACAGCCCACATTAAAGGAAGGGGATACACAAAGGGTGTGAAGAATACCAGGAGGCAGCAGTCACTGGAGACCATCACAAAGGTCACCTCCCACTCTGTAACGGTGAGGATGAGGACTTGGTCCAGAGGGGGAAGGGAGCACACATCTCTGTAACAAATCTGAAAGAATCAAAGCTATCCGACAGAGAATACCAGTATAGGAAGTTCTGGTCCAGAGACCAGCTCCTTGGAATTAATAATGTAGGTCAATTAAACCTGCCTGACAAAGTCAGATAACTTCTCCTTCCCACACTAAAGATAAGGGAAAGAAAGAGTTGTAAATAATGTTTATTTCTCTAATTCCTACTATAAAGCCAATGTTAAGGGTGATTTGCCCCAGGGACTGTTGTCTTTCTCTCTGCCTCTCTTTCTAACTCCCTTTTCATTTTGCCTGTCTCCCTGTGGCAATTTCTCTAATTGCATCCTGTGCCTCTTCTATTTCCTTTGCAAATGGCCAGCGTTTTGTCTTTATCTTCTCCTTGCTCTGTGGTTTTCTTGTTAGTCCCTAGGTTTGAAGATAATTTTATTTACACACGTTTTTAGAAAAGAGCGTATTCAAGCAAACTGTCAAGTAAAGGTCAGCTTTATACTAAATTAAGGGTCTTGAGGCATTTTGTAGTTTTTATTAAAATGTGCAGTTACATTTATGGAAAGGAGATTACCCAGGTATTCTGTGGGGGCCTGGTCCAATCAATTGAAGCTGAGTGAGGGAGGAATCATGTACATTGTAACACCATTTGCTGTCTTAGTTTTCCATTTGTCCTTCCTGACAGCTTACCCAGCAGGCATAAGAATTTGGCTTCTCCACAACTGCTAAGTTAGCTCCTTGAAGTAGTCTTCCATGTCATGCATATGTTTCCTTCCCCCTGAGAACTCACTGCTTCTTGTCTCTGTTAGAATCCCCAAGGACAGGAAGGTTCAGTCATTTTGTCACTTGTCCTCATCATGTTTCAAGGATGGGTATTTTTATTTAAAAATAAGTATTAAGTAACACAGAGGAAAATGTTACACACACACACACACCCTGAAATGAGAAGTCCAGGTATTTCTCAAGTTTATGCCCCATACTCTACCTCTACTTCAGCGGAAATTGGTTGTTGAAAATCTCTTCAGATATCTCTGCCTGTTTGAGCCATCAACACTTGCCTCTTGTTTGCCATCGTCATAGGGAACCATTGGTTAATTCATAATTTTATTCTGTTTTATTCACACTTACTTCCATGTCTCTGAGTCTTGTGTATTTATGTCTCTTAATATGGGTTTATTTAAAGGATGGTTAATAAAAACAGCCAATTTCTTTTTTAATTTATTCATTTATTCAATTTATACAACCCAAAATCAGTCTTCCCTCTCCTTCCAATACCCCTTCACCCAAGTCCTCCCCCTTCCACCTTCTTCTCTTTCAAGAAGGGGAAGCCCCTCTCTGGGTGTCACCACCCCATGCTAATCCCACCCTATCCCCTGCCCCCTTACCTCTGAACATCAAGGCCCTGCAGGACTAGGCACATCTTCTCCCAGTGAGGCAGGTAAAGCAGTCCATTTAAGTTCACAGAATCCATACACAGGCACTCAGGCAACAGGCTCAGGGGTAGCCCCTGCTCCAGTTGTTGGGGGACCTGCATGAAGACCAAGCTGCTCATCTGCTACATATGTGCAGGGGGCTTAGGTCCAGCCCATGCTTACTCTTTGGTTGGTGATTCAGTCTCTTGGGAGCCCCCAAGGGTCCAGTTTAGTTAATTCTGTTGGTCTTCCTGTGGAGTCCCTGTCCTCTTCGGGTCCTTCAATTCCTTCATTCAATTCTGTAAGACTCCCTAACTCTATGTAATGTTTGGGTATGCATCTGTTTCCATTGGCTGCTGGGTGGAGCCTCTCAGAGCACAGTTATGTTAGGCTTCTGTCTGTAAGCATAACAGAATATCATTAATAATGTCAGGGATTGGTGCTTGCCTGTGGAATGGGTCTCAATTGGGGGCAATCATTGGTTGGCCATTCCCTTAGTCTCTGCTTTATCTTTATCCTTGCATATCTCATAGGCAGAACACGTTCTGGATCAAAGGTTTTGTGAGTGGGTTGCTGTTGTTATCCTCCTCCTCTGGGAGTCCTGAGATTACATTAGTGATGACGTCCACAGGGAACATCAGGTATATTTAGACTTCTTGAAGCCTATTGCTCAGGGATCTGTCTGATTGGGCAGGGTATTTCTAAACATTTACCACAACAAGCCTTAGGCAGACATTAATCCATATCAGCTGCTGATACCAAGAAGGTGTGGATGAGAATCATTAACAACCAAAGTTTTGTTTGAAAACTACCGTGATAAAACCCATATTGTGTATGCTAATCCAAATGGTTTTAAAAAATAAAGTGTCCAAATATAAGAGAATACTGAGGTGCCCTGACAACACCTCAGGTCCCCCTTTACAGAAGGGGTATCACCTGTGCAAAGTCTCCAAGTATATGAGAATACTGAGGTGCCCTGACAACACCTCAGGTCCTCCTTTACAGAAGTATGTGTTGTTCTCAAACTTCAACCAGAGCAACATAGCATAGCACCATACATGAAGAAACAGATGTGAGAATTGTGCTGCATTTTAAAAATTATTCATTAAAAACATTTGAGAGTTGGAAAGATGGCTCACCAAACTTGAATTTAATCCCTGGAACCCACAGAGCACCAGGTGAGAGCCAAGTCCTATGACTTGGCTTCTGACTTACACATGTGACATATTTGTACACACACACACACACACACACACACACACACACACATACCCCAAATAAATAAATGTAAAAGATATTTGGAAATGTGAAACAATGCTGTTTTTCACTAGCAGGTGAAATAACACAGTCAAGTTTAAATATAATACCAAATGCAATGAGTCTATTATTGTTACTTGAAAGTTGGTTAATATTTTTAAATTATTCTTTTTAACTTCTAATATCATAAATATTATCAATTACAGTTTTCACAAAAACATGTTTTAAGATCTAAGGGACCCTAGGATATCAAAACCAGTAATAGACCAATTCCAGATACCACTCTCTCTATTTAACTGCTGCAGGAAGCAAGTGGGGGTGAGTAGCAGACCACAGGAATGACAGCCGGTCTCAGGGACTGGTCATAAAGCCTCGAGTCCAATTGCAAATCAAAAGTCATCTTTCTTATTCCTTCTGTGTCCTCGACAGAGCCCAGATACACGCTGTAAAAGCACATGTGGATACTGCTTCACTCATCTTCAGTTTCCAAAATATATTCACTTAGAGACTGACATACAGCTGCAGCTGTTTATGAGGAAAGTCCAGCAAGTGGGACAATGAGCCAAATCCTAGTCTGTAGAGCCTGCAGGGTTCCCAGGGACCGTGAAGTTGCTAAGCTCAGAGATGCTACAGTGTCTGTTTATCACACTTGTTTGTTCAGCATAGGCTCTTAAGCCAAGTATACATTTGTGATTGGTGACATTGAGCCAACAATCACACTACCTGCAGACATGCCTTAGTTCAGTGTACTATGTAAGCCTAGATTAGAATATTACTTTCATTGTTTGCTCAGAACTGGTGTCATGGCTTTGCCAGCTGTGAGAAGTCCAGTAAACTTCTTATCTTCTCCCAGCTGCAGTTTCTCCATCTGTAAAATGGAAAGGATGATGATGATGATACCTGCAAATGCCGTGGTGAAAATTAAGCAACAACAAAAACCTCGAACATGACTAACACATGCATGTGGCTCAGTAGAAGGCCTGAAAACTTGCTCATTAGAGCTGCTAGTGAATCCCCAGCACTCACCCATGTCAGAAAAATAGACAAGCCAGAAAATGGGCTTTCTGTTCTTATTTCATAGTTAATATTTAATATGCTAAACGCTAGAGAGACCAATTATTGGTCACAGTCCCTGCTGTGAATGAGAGCAGATAAAACATAAAGCACTTTTCTTGATTTGGCTTCATTCTTCTCCAACTGTTGAGGAAAGAGAAAGGATAGGGGCGGGGGGGGGGGGGGAGCCAACCTTCGTTTACTAAAGAAAACTCACTTACTTCCACAGTGACCTTCTGCTGTGTGCATGAGAGACTATGTCCTTCAGCCCAAGAATGTCCTATCATTGGATCAGAGCTTTTCCCCTAGCTAAGAAAGGACACAACATTGACTAACAGCTTGTTTGCTTGTGTTCCTGAGGTTGTTGGAAAAGCCTTAGTGCAGATCTGGCTCGGGTCTGCATCTAAGAGAACCCAGGTCCTAATGCCCACATGTTTGCAATATGACACACACCTAACTTAGGAGTTGGTCACACACTGAAGAAGCCATATGATTTGCGTCCCAGGAAAGATTGTATCCATGTGATATTATTAGAGATGAACTCCAAATGATTTGTCCATCACTGAGGCCATAGTACCCAACTTCACAGAGTCCTCCACTCAGGAGTCCCTGAATGCTGTGTTGTCAGTGATACTTGCCCTGGGAATTGCCTTCAGTACCAATACTGTGGCTTGGCCTGTAGCTAGACTTGAGACTGAAAGGGTGATTTAAGGAGCTGCCATCCTATTTGGCAGAGAGCTGGGGATTGTTTTCATGTTTTCCTGCTGAAGGGATTAGAAGCAGCACACAATCACACTGTTGTATGCTCTGGTATACATTCGAGTTAAAGTCAAAATGAGCAAGAAAAGGCCACCTCACTAATGACAAACGTGCGGATCCCAACTTGGTGCTGAAAAGGACAAGCTAACCCAAAGGTTTGGAACAAAAGGTTATGAATAATATGCCAACTAAAATGGATGATTTTTGCTATTCTTCTCGTTTCTGAAGGACACAGCAGTGCTGTGTGAGGTCAAAAAGAAGCTAACTGAAAAGCATACTATGTCACTAGAAGAGCAGAAGGCCAAAAAGGATATCACAGAACCCTCTGCATAGGTAGCAAGCTGTTTCCATTAATACCCAAAGTAAAACAGGAGTAGGTTTCTGCGTAGAGTTAGGAAATTGGGTTGAATCACAAGAACTCCGTGGCTATGGTAACAGCAAGGAAGGGACAGAGAATGGACAGGATGGATGGGAGGGTCCCTGTGTGCTTGCAGTCACTCAGAGTACCAGTCGATTTTAGGTAGCAAATTGGAAATATGGTGACTCACACTATGTAAAAGTCTCTCAACCTGAATTCAAAGTTAACTTATGACCTCAGATGGCAATAGGGAATGGCTAGGATTAAACCAGAATTTAAAAATAACCAAGGCAGACGGTATCAAGCAGGGAGGAGTAATTATGCCATCAATGAGCAAACCAGGACCAGAAGATTGTATGTGTTTGTATTTTAACACTCTATATGAATTTTCTTGTTGGGGATATATTTTTCTCCTGGAACAGTTCAAGCTTACCCCAGATTCTCAGGCATCTGGATTCACACACCGTCATCGTTACATTAGTCTGCCCTCTAGTGGCATGAGGTGAATCCTAGTTTCCGATAAGACATTAGAATTTGCTTTGATCTATCAGGTTTGTATTAAAATTTTCTGACAGTTTTTCTATGAAACAAATACAAATTCAGAACTTTCAGAGCATAAACAAACAACACAAAAACTATAGTTCTTTTTCTATTCCTTGTGAAGAGTTTATAAACAAGGGTTTGGGAGAATGCCCATGATAATTCACTGTACTATGAGAGGGGGTGAGGGACAGAGAGAGACAGAGACAGAGACAGACAGAGATATTTCATTAATAGGTGTTCTATGTCAGTGAGACAGATGGTGTATTTGATAATGGGAAACAATGGGAAGAAATGACTCAATAAGGACAATCTTCAAAAACCCACTCCATATAAACTTGAACATAAAAAAAAAAAAAAAATCAACAACCATTGAAAATATCCAGGAAGACAGGGACTGAGGAACTGCCAGGAGGTAAGAGGCTGTCTGCTTCCACCTGGGGCGGGAAACCTCTGCCTGGGCCACCAGGCCTCCATTGCCCACCGGCACAAGGAGAAAATGACCCGCCCACTTGTGCGGAAAAGCCAGCAACAGGAGGACTCCAAACACAGGGACTGAGGAACAGCCAGGAAAGAGAACTGGTCTCCAAGAAACACTGACACCTGGGCCTGTAGGAAAGAAAGACAAGCCACAGTCAGAGAGAGAAAGACCAACTAACACCAGAGATAACCAGATGGAAAAAGGCAAGGGCAAGAACAGAAGAAACAGAAACCAAGACTACTTGGCTTCATCAGAACCCAGGTCTCCCACCACAGCCAGCCCTGGATACCCCAACACACCAGAAAAGGAAGATTCAGACTTAAAATCACTTATCCAGAGGATGATAGAAGACTTTAAGAAGGAAATGTATAACTCCCTTAAAGAAATACAAGAGAACACAGGTAAACAACTGGAAACCATTAAAGAAGACATACAGAAATCCCTTAAAGAATTACAGGAAAACACAATCAATCAAATGAACAAAACCATTCAGGAATTAAAAACAGAAATAGAAACAATAAAGAAATCACAAAGGGAGACAACCTTGGAGTTAGAGAACATAGGAAAGAAATAAGGAGTCATAGATGCAAGCATCACCAACAGAATACAAAAGATGGAAGAGAGAATCTCAGGTGCGGAAGATATCATAGAAAACATGGACACAACAATCAAAGAAAACACAAAATGCAAAAAGCTCCTAACCCAAAACATCCAAGATATCCAGGATGCAATGAGAAAACAGAACCTGAGGATAATAGGTATAGAAGAGAGTGAAGATTCCCAACTTAAAGGTCCAGTAAATATCTTCAAAAAAATTATAGAAGAAAATTTCCCTAACCTGAAGAAAAAGATGTACATAAATATACAAGAAGCCTACAGAACGCCTAGTAGACTGGACCAGAAAAGAAATTCCTCCTGTCACATTATAGTCAAAACACCAAATACACAAAACAAGGAAAGAATATTAAAAGCAGTAAGGGAAAATGGGCAAGTACCATATAAAGGCAGACCTATCAGAATTACACCAGACTTCTCAACATAGCCTATGAAAGCTAGAAGATCCTGGGCAGATCTCATAAAGACTCTAAGAGAACACAAATGCCAGCCCAGGCTGCTATACCCAGCAAAACTCTCAATAATCATAGATGGTGAAACCAAAATATTCTATGACAAATCCAAATTTGCACAGAATGTTTCCACAAACCCAGCCCTACAAAGAATAATACATGGAAAATGCCAACTCAAGGAGGGAAACAACACCCAAGAAAAAGCAAGAAAGTAATCTTTCAACCAACCCAAAAGAAGATAGCCTTATAAACAACATCAAAAATAACAGGAAACAACAATCACTATTCTTTAATATCTCTTAGCATCAATGGTCTCAACTCCCCAATAAAAAGACATAGACTGACTGACTGGATCCATAAACAGGACCCAGCATTTTGCTGCATCCAGGAAACGCACCTCTGTGTTAAAGACAAACACTACCTCAGAGTAAAGGGCTGGAAAGCAATTTTCCAAGCAAATGGCCCCAAGAAAGAGGCTGGAGTAGCCATTCTAATATCGGATAAAATTGACTTTCAGTCAAAAGTCATCAAAAATCATAAAGAAGAACACTTCATATTCATCAAAGGAAAAATTTACCAAGAAGAACTCTCAATTCTGAACATCTATGCCCTGAATGCAAGAGCTCCCACATTCATAAAGGATACTCTACTAAAGCTCAAAGCACATATTGCACCTCACACAATAATAGTGGGAGACTTCAACACCCCACTATCAACAATGGACAGATCTTGGAAACATAAACCAAACAGAGACACAGTGAAACTAACAAATGCTATGAACCAAATGGATTTAACAGATATCTATAGAACATTTCATCCTACATCAGAAGAATATACCTTCTTTTCAGCACCTCATGGTACCTTCTCCAAAATTGACCATATAATTGGTCACAAAACAAACCTCAACAGATATAAGAAGATTGAAATAATCTCATGCCTCCTATCAGATCACTACGGATTAAGGTTGGTCTTCAATGGCAACAACAACAACACAAAGCCCACATACACATGGAAGCTGAACAATGCTCTGCTCAATGATAACATGGTCAAGGAAGAAATAAAGAAGGATATTAAACACTTCCCAGAATTTAATGAAAATGAAAGTACAACTTACCCAATCCTATGGGACACAATGAAAGCAGTGTTAACAGGAAAACTCATAGCTCTGAATGCCTCCAAAATGAAACTGGAGAGAGCATATACTAACCACCTAACAGCACACCTGAAAGTTCTAGAACAAGAAGAAGCTAATACATCCAAGAGGAGGAGAAGGAAGGAAATAATAAAATTAAGGGCTGAAATCAACCAAGTGGAAACTAAAAGAACTATACAAAGAATCAACAAAACCAGGAGCTGGTTCTTTGAGAAAATCAACAAGATAGATAAACGCTTAGCCAGACTAACCAGAGGGCACAGACACAGTGTGCAAATTAATAAAATTAGAGATGAAAATGGACATATAACAACAGACTCTGAGGAAATTAAAAATATTATCAGATCCTACTACAAAAGCCTATACGCAACAAAATTGGAAAATCTGGAGGAAATGGACAAGTTTCTAGACAGATACCAATTACCAAAGTTAAATCAAGATCAGATAAACCATCTAAACAGTCCCATAACCCCTAAAGAAATAGAAAAAGTCATTAAAAGTCTCCCAACCAAACAAAGCCCAGGACCAGATGGGTTCAGTGCAGAATTCTATCAGACCTTCAAAGAAGACCTAATACCAATATTCTTCAAGCTATTCCATAAAATAGAAACTGAAGGACCACTACCCAATTCATTCTATGAGGCCACAGTTACACTGATACCAAAACACCACAAAGACCCAACAATAAAAGAAAACTTCAGACTAATTTCCCTTATGAATATCGATGCAAAAATACTCAATAAAATTCTTGCAAACTGAATCCAAGAACACATCACAACCACCATTCACCATGATCAAGTAGGCTTCATCCCAGGGATGCAACGATGGTTCAACACCCGGAAATACATCAATGTAATCCACTACATAAATAAACTCATAGAAAAAAAACCACATGGTCATTTCATTAGATGCCGAAAAAGCATTTGACAAAGTTCAACATCCCTTCATGATAAAAGTCTTGGAAAGATCAGGAATTCAAGGAGCATACCTAAACATAGTAAAAGCAATATACAGCAAACCAGTAGCCAACATCAAATTAAACGGAGAAAAACTCGAAGCAATCCCACTAAAATCAGGGACTAGACAAGGGTGCCCTCTCTCTCCCTATCTATTCAATATAGTACATGAAGTTCTAGCTAAAGCAATCAGACAACAAAAGGAGGTCAAAGTGATACAAACTGGAAAGGAAGAAATCAAAATATCACTATTTGCGATGATATGATGTGACCTGAAAAACTCCACCAGAGATCTGCTACAGCTGATAAACAACTTCAGCAAAGTGGCTGGATACAAAATTAACTCAAGCAAATCAGTAGCCTTCCTATACTTGAAGGATAAACAGGCTGAGAAAGAAATTAGGGAAATAACACCCTTTGCAATCGTCATAAACAATATAAAATATCTTGGTGTGACTCTAACCAAACAAGTGAAAGATCTATATGACAAGAACTTCAAGTCTCTGAAGAAAGAAATTGAAGAAGACCTCAGAAGATGGAAAGATCTCCCATGATCATGCATTGGCAGGATTAATATAGTTAAAATGGCCATCCTGCCGAAAGCAATCGACAGATTCAATGCAATCCCCATCAAAATCCCAACTCAATTCTTCATAGACTTAGAAAGAGCAATTCTCAAATTCATATGGAATAACAAAAAACCCAGGATAGCAAAAACTATTCTCCACAATAAAAGGATTTCTGGGGGAATCAGCCTCCCCGACTTCAAGCTTTACTGCAGAGCAGTAGGGATAAAACTGCATGGTATTGGTACAGTGTCAGGCAGGTAGATCAATGGAATAGAATTGAAGACCCAGAATTGAACCCACACACTTATGGTCACTTGATCTTTGACAAAGGAGCTAAAACCATACAGTGGAAAAAAGACAGCATCTTCAACAAAATGGTGCTGGTTGAACTGGTGGTCTACATGTAGAAGATTGTGAATTGATCCATTCCTATCATCCTGTACAAAGCTCAAGTCCAAGTGGATCAAGGACCTCCACATAAAACCAGATACACTGAATCTAATAGAAGAGAAAGTGGGGAAAAGTCTTGAACACATGGGCACAGGGGTAAAGTTCTTGAACAGAACACCAATGGCTTGTGCTCTAAGATCAAGAATCGACAGATGGGACCTCATAAAATTACTAAGCTTCTGTAAGGCAAAGGACACTGTCAATAGGACAAAACTGCAACCTACAGATTGGGAAAAGATTTTTACCAATCCTACGTCTGATAGAGGGCTAATATCCAATGTATACAAAGAACTCAAGAAACTAGACTCCAGAGATCCAAATAACCCTATCAAAAAATGGGGAAGAGAGCTAAACAGAGAATTCTCAACTGAGGAAACTCGAATTGCCAAGAAGCACCTAAAGAAATGTTCAACATCCTTAGTCATCAGGGAAATGCAAATCAAAACAACCCTGAGATTTCACCTCACACCAGTCAGAATGGCTAAGATCAAAAACTCAGGTGACAGCAGATGTTGGTGAGGATGTGGAGAAAGAGGAACACTTCTCCATTGCTGGTGGGAATGCAAGTTGATACAACCTCTCTGGGAATCAGTTTGGCAGACCCTCAGAAAAATGAACATAATACTACCTGAGGACCCAGCTATTCCACTCCTGGGCATATACCCAGAAGATGCTCCAACATGTAATAAAGACACATGTTCCACTATACTCATAGCAGCCATATTTATAATAGCCAGAAGCTAGAAACAACCCAGATGTCCCTCCACAGAGGAATGGATACAGAAAATGTGGTACATTTACACAATGGAATACTACTCAGCAATTAAAAATAATGACTTTATGAAATTTGCAGACAGATGGATGGATCTTGAAAATATTATTCTGAGCAAGGTAACACAGTCACAAAAGAATGAACATGGTGTGTACTCACTGTTAAGTGGTTATTAGCCCAAGAGTTCGAAATACCCAAGAGTCACTTCATAGCAACAGTAGGGCAGAGTGGGAGGTCCCAGATGGAGGAGTTGGAGAAGGGACTGAAGGAGCTGAGGGAGTTTGCATCCCTAGAAAGGCAGCAACAGTGGCTACTGGCCTGACCCCTTGATACTCCTGGAGCCTGATCCACCAACCGAAGAATACATATGGAGTGACCCATGGTGCTGGCCACATATGCGGCAGAGGAGGGTCTTGTTATCCATCAGGGGGAGGAGAGACCCTTGGGCCTGAGGGTATTAGAACCCCCAGTATAGGAGAATGCCAAAGAAGGAAGATGAGAGTGGGTGGGTAGGTGGGTGGGGGAATACCCCAATATAGGCAGGGGAGGTGGGAGGGAATAGGGAGGTTCTAAAGGGGAGATCTGGAAAGGGGAAAACATTTGAAATGTAAATAAAGTAGAAAAAAAAAAAAGAATGACAATAAACATGAAGGTTCCCCAGACAAAAAAAAAAAGAAAATATCCAAGAAGCAGAAATAATTGAACACTTGACTTTGAAAGACTGTCCAAGCAACAGTAATAGGATTCTAGGTATAAACCTGTCACTATAGAGCTCTATGTTTGGGGGTTCACTGTGCATCTCAACAACCTAAAATAAATTTTCTGTTTCCCTTAAGCTATCTCCAATGTGTGTGTGTGTGTGTGTGTGTGTGTATACATATATACATACATATATAGATATAGATATAGATATAGTTGTTGTTGTTGTTGGTTTTATTTTGAGACAGGGTTTCTCTGTGTAGCCCTGGCTGTCCTGGAACTCACTCTGTAGACCAGGCTGGCCTAGAACTCAGAAATCCACCTGCCTCTGCCTCCCAAGTGCTGGGATTAAAGGCGTGTGTCACCACTGCCCGGCCTCCAATGTTATTTTTAACTCCCTGGAAAACACTCTCCAAGAGACTACAATCAACATAGACCAAAAGATACACACATACACATTGTAATTGACAATAGTGAATGCACAGAACACTTTCTTGTTTATTAAAAACTTTGGTCTCTTTGTAAGAGAATTAGACCAAATCAACATGTTACCGACACATGGTGTCATACACTGGTTGGATTTGCTGAAAGAGGCAGAGGCAGGAGGATCACGAGTTCAAGGCCAGCCTGGACATTTATTTTTAAACTTGGATTAGAAGGAAGGGAATTAGATGTTTGATGGATATAGCTTTGGTTAGGAGCCTCCCAGAGTTATATAATTGAAGGTTGAATAAGGTGAGTTGGGTGGAATTAGTAATTGGGGCAGACAACACCATAAATGTGAACTGAAAGGGTTAATCCCTACCCACCTAAAACAAAGAATTACTTATTTGAGCCTTGATGAGTATTTTGTATGCTGCTTCTGCTTTTGCTATTGATAATTAATGGGGAAATATATATTTTTATTTAACACATTGAATTTAGGTAGTATAACTAAAGCCATATTATTTAGTTAATGTATTCTAACCCATGCCACAAGAAGATTTTATGACTCTGTCAAGATTTCTTACAAAGAACATGACATAGTAAAAAAATTAATCTCATGAATAAAAATGCATGTAAACCTTAAACGACTGCTATAAAACTCCATAATATGAAAAAGTCAAAGTTTTAATATAGGAATTTAAAATGCAAGAAAGGTCAAAGAAAAGATATTCTCAAAATATTTTCTTTCTAATATGTTTATGTTTCTAGTGCATTTAAATGAATGCATTAGCTATTCTCTCTAGTATTTCATGTTAAAATAATTAATGTTTACTTTATTAATCAGGGAAAGGTTGAAGGATTCCTCAAAATCACAAAGCAACTCCCAGCGTAGTGGTAGTTCACATGTTTGTTTGATCGATCTATTTATCCAACCTCTCGTGTATCCATTCACTTTTGTACAGGTCCTCCTAGAATGGTCACTGGGCTAGGTTACTTTGTGTCAATGTGGCACAAACTTATACATCTCTAGGAAAAAGGAATTCAGGAGTTGTATCCTCCATCAGATTGTCCTGTGTGCATGTCTGTGGGTCCATTTCTGGATTCCTGATTGACAATTGATGTGGAGGACCCAGACCACTGTGGGTGGTGCCTCCGTGGGGCAGGCGGTTCTAGGGTGTTTAAAAAAACAAACCAATAACTGGTATTCCTCCATGGCTTCTGCTTCAATTCCTGCCTTCAGGCTCTTGCTTTTAGCTCCTGCCTTGGCTTTCCTCAATGATGGACTTTGATGTTCATGTATAATTTAATAAACTATTCCTTCCCCAAGTTGCTTTTGGTTATGGTGTTCATCACACTAGCAGAGTTAAAACTAGGACAGTCATGATGTAGCTGAGGCTGGTCTAGAATTAGCAATTCACCTGCCTCTACTTACCAGGAGATGGAATTACAAGTATATGCTTACGTACTATTTAGAAAATTATTTCCCTTTTTCCCCATGATGACTTTTTTGTTGTTAAATCCATATTTACTCCCCCCCCCCCATCTACTTTCCA
The DNA here is from genome assembly GCA_019843965.1 of Rhynchomys soricoides. Lineage (NCBI taxonomy): Eukaryota > Metazoa > Chordata > Mammalia > Rodentia > Muridae > Rhynchomys > Rhynchomys soricoides. The sequence continues at coordinate 1,364,673 of JADRCH010000088.1, forward strand.
AGAGAGGGTTAGGACTCCTGGATGCTGGGTTGCCTCCTTTGAAGGAAGTAAATTTGTATTGTCATTAAATGTGACACCTTGATTGGTTTGTCTAGTCACAATGTAATAAGACATTCTGTTCAGAGTATCTGTTGCCTTTCTGCTAATGAATTATACAAAAGCATGTGCTTTAATAGATACTCTCTCATGTTGACAGCTTGTCTTACAGCTGAAGTCATCTCAAGCCCAGAGCTTGCTACTTCAGCCTTTACCCAGGACGAATAAAAGACAAGGTGAGACAAGAGGGGACAGCAGAACAGTGGTTAAGAAAATGCCTCTTACATATGCTAGGTCTCAGGGCAGATGCTGGAATTGTGGCTAGAGACATGAACAAGAGTGGGCCTCATTACAGGTTGAAGTACCAAGACTAAGCAGAAAATAAGACAATGACTAGAGGGTGAATGTAGGCCCCCAAGGCAAAGTTAGAAAATTAACAGTAAGATAAGTAATTAAGGGCAATAAGTCACAGTAAGAATTACCTTCTAAAGAAAGTGCTATGGTTTCAACAATGGGCAGGCAAGAGTGTCAACAGTGTACAGACAAGGGGAAAGCAAGCCTCCACGAATCCAGAAAGATAACTTGAAGTCTTCTAAAAGCAAGTTCACAGAGGAAACCCTTAGAGGAACAAGTTGTCTTAGTATTTCAGACATTTAATCAACAACTACTATATGTCATGGCCTGGCAAAGTATTATAGAGTTAAAAGGCACCAAAAGCAAAAACAACAAAAAAACCACCACCAACAACAAAAACCAACCAACCCAAAAAAAAAAAAAAAAACCAAAACCAAAACAAAAGGGGCCAGTACCCTGTCTCAAAGCCCTCCAAGACTTCCTTGGGAGTTGGAAGCAAGTCATCTACCTCCTATGTAATGTGTTTGGTACAACAAACAGGAACATACCAGGGTCACAGATGAGAAGCAAACAGCACGTCTTGGCTGTTCAGTGAAGCTCTGGGGAGGCAGTCATCTGAATCAGGATGGAGGGAGATGAAAGGAGCAGAGAAGAATTTTCTAGATGGCAAAGTAAAGTCAAAGGCAGCCAGCACAGCATACAGAAGAGCTCTTCACAGCTTAGTGTTGCTGGAGAGCCAAATGATAGTGGATGTGATACGTTAGATTTTTCCATATTTGGTAAGTTGAATTCTGAAGCTAAAGAAAGGTCTTTATATGTTTGCCTTCAGGCACATAGTTATTTTCCAAATTTGTAGTGGTTTTAGCTTAGAATATATTCTAAGTACTGAAAAACTATACTTATGATTTCTCTGAGTACAGGTATTTTGAAAAATTATCAAACATTCCTTTTCTAGCTTTCTTCTAGTCCTTGGTTTAAAAATATAAAATAAAATAAAGGGATTGAAAGGTGCAGCTCCAAACCCAAAGCCCTTCAGTATTCTCTAAGGGTTTCTGACAGTTTGACATTGATTGAACAGCCTGCAGCCTGCACATATGGTTGCTTAATTAACTAGCACTTTGCAGTAATGAAAGGTAGTTTGGCTACTTATGGCCAGAAGTGACATGTTAGGACAACGTGGAAAGGGTCCAGAAAGGAAAGCATGCATCCTAAATGCAGAAACCAGGTCACCAAAAGACAGAGCCACACATTAAGTTTAGGGGAATCCCTAAACAGATAGCAGCCAGGATTGAGGAATTATTGCTTAAGACAAGAAAGTAGTCACCTGGAGAAATCAGAAAATGAAGCCCATGTTATTCATGTTTGTTTGTTTGCTTGCCTGCTTTAGGAAACCATGGAGACTTTCTGTATTCCTAGCAGTGTGAGATATGGATCCTGAAGTGGCCACTTCCTATAGCCAGGCAGGACTCCCAGTGGAGGGATAAGGACAGCAACTCACCCACAAAGCCTTTGACCCAAAATATGTCCTGCCTACAAGATGTGCAGGGACAAAGATAGAGCAGAAGCTAAGTGAATGACCTACTAATGACTACCCCAAATTGAGATCCATCCCACAAGCAAGAATCATGGACACGATTAATGATACTCTATTATGCTTGCAGACAGGAACCTAGCATAACTATCCTCTGAAAGGCTTCAGCCAGCAGCCAATGTGAAGAGGTACAGAGACTCACACCCAAACATTAGGTAAAACTCAAGGAGTCATGTAGAAGAGTTGGAAGAAGGATTGAGGGACCCAGAGTGGACAGGCCCACTGCAGGAAGACCAACAGAGTCAACTAACCTAGACCTTTGGGAACCCAGAGACTGAATCACTAACCTAAGAGTGATCACCAGCTGGGCCTGCACATATGTAGCAAATGAACCGCTTGATCTTCATGCAGATCCCCCAACAGCTGTCCCAGGGGCTGTCTCTGAGCCTGTTGCCTGCATGCCTAACTATGGATTCTGTGCCCCTAAATGACTGCCTTCTGGCCTCAGTGGGAGAGGATATACCTAGTCCTGCAGCAACTTGGTGTGTGTCTCCTCAAAAGAGAAGGGGAAGGTAGAATGGGTGGAGGACTTGCATGAAGGGGTACTGAGGGGAGAGGGAGGGCTGATATTGGGTTGTAAAGTGAATGAATGAATAAATGAATAAATTTAACAATAAAAACATTCCCTATAAAGTAAAAATAAATAAATAGAAAGAAAGAGAGAGAAAAAGAACAGAAGAAAAAAAATAAGAAAGCAAGCAAGCAAGCAAGCAAACAAGCAAGCAAACAAGAAAGAAACAAAGAAACAAAGAAAGCAAGCAAGCAATCTATCCTGCAAAACTCCAGTGACTAGTCAAACTCATGGGAAGAGGTCTCATTCTGAAGGCTAAATATATTAAAATCAATGTATCATCCTGATGATAAAAGAGCAGGAAGCTAATAGATATGGGTGGAGGAATAAAAGACTAAGAACTGAAGGCAGCTTCTGCAACTTGGACACCAAGTAGACACTGGGTTTCAAAAACACCAAAACAGACTAAAATGCCATTCAGAGTCCTTGTCAGGCTGGCCACAAGTGGGACCGAGGTATAGATTTTACAGCCTCTTATCCGAAGACAGCAACCATAAGCCTACAAATGCAGATGTGTAGGGACAGATACGCCTGACAATTCTGACAATTAGCTTGCATCTCCATATCGAATCCACCAATCTTGCTCAGTTGAAGAAGTCTTCTATTTCCATCATCCTTGAGCCTTACACTCTGATCACAAAAGGAACAACGTTGGTTTTATGTGGCTGATTGACTATGGGAATCTGGCTACAAAAGGTTACTACTCCCTTTAAAGTACTTCTGGCATTCATGGGTCTAGAATTATAATTAACTCTAATTTTGGCAGCAGTCAAACATGAACTTTAGACAAAGCCAGGAAGTCTTCAGGGAAGGGAGAGGACGAGTCCATGTATGGAGAACAAACACAGGGAGTTTCAGGTTGATATGGAAAGTGAACTAAACTACATGAAAACTCAAAGTAGCATGTGATTTGGGGTGTTAGCCATGAGGATACTATTGGGGCCACCGGAGAACACTTAACAGCTTCTACAGATAGAAGTGTGTACTGTCAATGTAATTTCCAATTTTAATAATTACTGTTGTTACTATGCAGGGTAAAGTTCTTATTTGTAGGAAATGTATACTGAAACATTTAGGAATAGGAAACATGTGTCTGCAACTGTCTTATCAATCAGAAATAAAGAAGTCTCTATAGATAAATGTGTGTGTACGTGTGTGTTTATATATGAGAGATATACTAGGTACAAATGTGTGTGGTATATGTGTGAAAGGGAAGGAAAAGTGAAAATATATTATTATTGAGGAGTCTGTGGTAAGTTATTCTGGAACTTATTTTACTCTCAGAATTCTTTGGTACATCTAAAAATATGTCAAAATAAAAATAAAACAATAAAACTTACAGTGTAGGGATGAAGGGTAGAATTATGACTAACAATGAAGCTCCCAAAGAGGCCATTGGAATTATATGGACAGACAGGAATGGAGAGCATATTGTGGAGAAAGCAAGAGACAGTTCACAGGCAAAGCCATCTTTTGCCTGACAGCTCAGGAGGCAGGAGGCAGGGACTCGGGTCTCCAGGTAAAGATACTCAAGAAAAGGCATCCACTTCACAGCTGGTCCCATTGATTTTATGATCGTGGTAAAAAAAACTTACTGACAACATTTCAAACTGTAAACTATAATTTCAGAGGGTGGGTGACAGAATCATGTGGGCTAAGACTAAAATCACTGAGCACTTAATAGGTAAGTTGAACAAGTCCTGTTGTTCAAGTAGCCAATTAAATTTAATTGTGGCACAGCTGTTAAAATTTTATTTGTGCAACCAGCCAGAAAAAGAATTACATCAATCCCCAGTTAACAGGAAAAGGGGCTGAATGCCATCGGGTAAAGCAGCCAGCCCCATTACTGCAAATAAATATTCTTAGGACTATGGGTGCTGTAGGGGTTCGACTGGAGTGCTTACCATTCTCCCATGCAGAGGACTCCTAACAATCTGGTCCCCAGGTCTTTATCAAGGAATCCACGGGATGAGGATGAGAGGTCTCACTCAAAATAGATATTCTATACAAGCTGCATTGTCATCATTATAATCATCATCATCATCATCAACAACAACAACAACAACATCATCATAGAGAAGCTCTTAGTATATATCAGGCTGTCCTGGAACTTGCCATATAACCCAGGATGACCTTGAACTCATTTTTCTTGCCTATGCCTGAAGAAGTGCTGAGATTGCAATCATGCAAGGCTCTGCCTGGATTACATAGACTTAACACCTGTAGTTATAGTGTCCAACTCTTTCATTTGCTGGTGCTAACTTGTCTGTGCTTTGATTCTTCTCAACAATTTATTCTGTTGTTAACTACTGTCACAGAATGGAATATTTGTTCAGAATTCTTGAGTCTTCATGTTCTTGCTCACCAAATATCCATCCCTTCCTACTGACTACCCTGTGAAGGAAATGACAGTTATAATTTCTGAGCAGAGCCATCACCTGTTTCTGCTTTCCCTCTTGCCCTTTTGTCCCATCAGAGGAACCACACATTATAGCTAATAGCTCCTCTGTTAGCCAAGTCTTTGTGGCTCCAACCACGGAACCCAAGGCTAGACAAACTCAGACAAGCCAGAAAGAGCCACACCTGACTGACAGATAAGTGAGCAAAAGCAAGTGTTTGCTAGCATAATCTCTGAGTTTAGGAGTTGCATCCTTTAAATCGTTTTTCTCCTTCCCTCTCTCTCTTCCTCTCCTCTCTCTCCATCTCCTCTCTGTCTCTCTGTCTCTTCCTCTCACTGTCTCTCTGTGTGTCTCTCTCTGTCTCTCTCTCTGTCTCTGTCTGTGTCTCTGTCTCTCTCTGTCTCTCTCTCTATCTCTCTCTGTGTGTCTGTCTCACACACACAGATACACACCACACAAGATTAATAATTAGTAATTCACTGTTTGATTTAAACTGATTTGGGTCTTAGTTCTTTGGAACTAAGTTCTGGCTTTTTTTGCCTCTGTATCCTGCTCTATAATCCATCCTTACTCCGTGGACAGCCTGGTCTTTGGTCATTACAACTACAACTTGAGCCCAGCATGGCTGTTAGTATCTACAAGCCTACTGAGAGTGACAGGCCTGCCAAATAGAGATGTGCATGAGAGTTACATACCCTTTACATATAAGTGCTCATCCATGTCATATCGAGTGACATAGAACATTTTCCTCTCCGATCACACTGAGCAAGAAAGAGAATGATTAAGATTAGTGAAATAGAAAACATCTCCCAAACGAGGAACTGTGCTAGTCAAAGGAAAGCCCCTCACTCAACAACGACATGTTTTTATATTAAATGCATATTTTTCATATTAGTGTTTTTGTTCCTGAGATGGTCTCACTTTATAGTTCAGAATGTCCTGGAACTTTCTATATAACCCAGGCTGCCCTTGAACCTATGTTTTCCTATCTCAGTCTTCTCTGTGTTGGGATTACAGGCATTCACAACCATGCTGGGCTTACATACATGTTCTTCAGTTTTTCACACACTTGTGTGTGTGTGTGTGTGTGTGTGTGTGTGTGTGTGTGTGTGTCTGAAGGCCCAAGGTTGTTATCAGGAATCATCCTGCATTGTACCCTTCCATCCTATTCACTTCAGCTATCTCTCATCAAACTCATGGCTTGAATTTATGTCTACATTTACTAGCCACTTGGCTCTGGGGATCCCTTGCCTTTGCTTTCCCAGGCTGGAATGTGAATGTCCAACTGGCATTTACATAGGATTTTCAAAATCTGAAGTCTGCCCTCAAGCTTTAAATGCTGAGTTATCTCCTCAGCCCCTACACATACTTAACAAATGGACTTATATCATTTCTAGGGCTCCATTCAATTGGAAGAGAAGAGTCACAGTACTACAGTTAGGAAAAAAACTCTTGAGTTTGTGGCATTTAAATGTAGGTACTAGACTCGGCTTACAAATAAACCTAGCTGTACATCAGGATTGAAGTGATGTTCAGCTGCACATTTACTAAGTGACTGTCTTAGTTAGGGTTATACTCCTGTGAACAGACACCATGACCAAGGCAACTCTTATAAGGACAACACTTAATTGGACTGGCTTACAGGTTCAGAGATTCAATCCATTGTCATCAAGGCGGAGGCATGGCAGCATCTAGGCAGGCATGGTACAGGAGAAGCTGAGAGTTCTACATCTTCATCTGAAGGCTGCTAGTGGATGACTGGCTTCCAGGAAGCTAGGACTAGTGTATTAAATCCCAGGCCCACATATATACTCCAACAAGGCCACACCTCAAAATAGCGCCACTCCCTAAGCCAAGCATATACAAACCATCACAGTGACAAACACTGTTTTATCGGTGGCTTTAAATGTGTGGGTCCAGAGGCAGCCTGATGAACATGTGTGAACACAAAAGAATGTTGTTTACAGCTTGGTTTTATTAAGTAATTGAAACTGGGCATGATAAACTTAGGGCTGTGTGTGCAATTCCTTCTATTATAATTCTCTCTCTCTCTCTCTCTCTCTCTCTCTCTCTCTCTCTCTCTCACACACACACACACACACACACACACACACACACACACACACTGTCTCCAACCTTTGTCGGCTTCTAAAGACAACTCCTCCTCCTCTTCCAGAAAGCCTCTCTAGATTACAGTCTTTCCTCATTTAAGAGTTAAGTACTTCTTACTGCCTGGTACTACAGCTCTGCTCTCTTCCAACTCCTGCCACAGCCTCTCACTACTGTATTGCCTTACTCAGATGAATCATTACTGCACTATCACTCCCACAGACAAAGACAATGTCAATCTAAGGCATCCCTGGTCTCCTCATGCCTGACCACTGACCAATTTCCAGTATGCAATTTTGGATGGACTAGCCATGCTGAGGAATCTGCATTAAAATACTGATAGTAATGCAAAGATACTCTGACAAAAAGAACACTGAGATATATTACACCAGGTGACTGGCAGCTAGTGATGGTGAAGTACGAGTTTGGGGACAAATCTCAGAATTCTATGCTGTATAACCACACACTTCACCAGAGGCTCCACTATTAGTTTATTTCTTATTCACAGAACTGGGCACAGGTGGAGTCTTTGTACTGATGGTGGTGCTTCTTGTCTGGTATGGAGGCAGCAGAATGGTTCTGAGCTAGAGAGAGGATGAAAATAATATGGTATCTGTCAGAAAGAGGCTGTCTGTGCACAGAATTTACACTAAGCCTAGAGAGATTAGGAAGGTATTAATATATTGGGACAAAGGGCTCCCTTGAAGATAAATATGAAGAAGAATTTTCTTTCAGATTCCTATCAAGGAGAATTTGGGGATGGGGGTCCATCCAAATTATATCATTAGAGCCATGGTAGGTCTAACCCATGGCTCCTGTGGCAATGCATTATGATAAAAATATCTTTTGCATTGTGAAAGATTGAATATTTGCTGAACCTGACAACCAGAGTTAATAATATACCTTGGGGTCACTGAAGACTTAAAACTGATATCCTGGTGTATCCTCAGCCTGTTTCTTTAACATCCCTTGAAGTGAACAATTTAACATCCAATTTTACTTGCCTTAGATTTTCCATACAATCTTTTACAAGTCAGGCTAATGCGTAGCTGTAATCTTAAGATATATACCCTTCATGCCCCTGGTCCATGAGTAATTTATGTTTTTTATGTATGTTATGATAATTATTTTCTGAGACTAGCAAATATAGTTTGAAAGCAATCTTATGAAATGACTAACCATAAATGTTGAAAACAACATATGAATACTGCTTGATAAACAAAGATGTTTACAGTACTGCTTGTTGTGATAGGGTCAATTGGATTCAGTGATTTCATCCCTTCTAAAACTCTGTCTGACCTTTATAAAGCACTCCTCATCTCTTCTCCTTTGATATTCTTCTATGCTGTTCAATAAAGGAGAGAGCAAAGCCCTTTGTTGGAGATACTTGGATGCAGACAGAGGAACAGACATATTCATATGACTGCATTCCTATAGGCAAAGGACATATAACACAGATGTTATATGTCATAACACAGGGATAACTGAAGATACTGGGATAGCTAAGTAGAGAATTCAAATCCAGGCTCACTTGTCATGAAATGACATCAAGGGCAAGTGCTTTGATTTCTTAATGAGATACTGATGCATTATTGGTGACTCTGAGTTTATTATTAATGTGCTCAAACTGATATGTTTTGGAGTCTCACATGAGGAATCTCTAATATGTTAAATCTACTCAGTTCCATGTTTTATAAAATTAGAGCATGTAAGAAGAGGAGATGAGTCAGATCTATGTGTTATACGGGAAACTAGGAGCCTAAGGAAGATCTGAACTCCAGTCTAACACTGGCATTTTACTAATTTCAATGTTCACTTAACACAGTCATAAAACTGTCATAGCTCATGTTTTTCTCATTTACAAATGAGAGAAGCAAGAAAGGAGATTGCTGGTAATATTTTCATCATGATTATTAAGGCTAATTAAGAGCATATTAAAGAAAAAGTTGATGTTAAAGACAAATAATCACATAGGAGAATATTCATCTCTGTGCTTGAAGTGACAAAAGTGATTTACAAAATGGTTTGTGTTTTGTTAGTCATTGTGTACAAACACACACATATTGTATATGGTAGGAAACTTCTGTGCTTGTTAGCCTAAGACGAAGCACTTGCAGTGGTGGTATTAAACATGTTGCTATTTTATTCTTGGAGTGGTTTTACAATTTACAATCTTGAAGGAAAAAAATCTTGAAGAGTAAAAGTATGTTTTACCATCATTTTCATATGGACATTAAAGTAGTATATGTACAATTGTCGGTCAGCATCTGGGGAAATTGGCTCTTGCCTCCTACAAAATATAAGGATGCTCAAGCCTCATCCATTTAATAATGTTGTATCTACATATATCATATGTATACCTCATGTCTACATAAATCATCTCCAGATTATTGATAAAGTCTATGGCTATGTGAATGCTATGGAAAAAGTTTATTGGTCAGAGAATAGTGATAACAAAAAGCCCATGCATATTCACAACCGATGTGCTTTTCGGGAGGAGGAAATTTGATTTTTATTCTTTGACTATTTCAGACGTGGATACAATGAAATTTGGTCATTCCTCTCCATTATCCTGTTTCATTCCCCCTCCCTCTCCCACCGAATAACTTCTTCCCAATGTGTCTTTTGGCTACTTTTGTGTCTTGAGGGCAGTGTCAATCTATGGGCACAAACATGGGAGTTTTGAAGGCATTTTGACATTTCCAATTAGCAAACAACACAACAAGGTTCTGGAGACATACTTTGTACTTTGGGTGAATTGAATCCACTGTGAATGCAGAACCTGAAAATATATGATGTAAGATCACAGTAGAACCTGGATATAGAGTGATAATATTTCATATCTGTTCTTTAAAATTAAAATGATAGTTGGCTATTTGTGATTATATTGGAACTTTGTAATGACAGAATGAGCTGTAAAATATCCAAATAGCCCTGGGAACCCACAGGCCACTCTGGCCAGGGAAGTGGGTAGACTAACTGCAGATCTTCACTCCTCCCTCCCTTCTTCCCAACCCAGTCTTATTCTCAGCTCAGTAGCAGAACCTCCTTCAGCTTCCCTTCCATGGCCCATTTCCAGTGGATCACATACAGCCTTTCCAAACTTTTTTCTCTCACTCATTGCTTTATCTCAGCCTCCTACTCCAGCAGGCATTCCCTGGGAACCCACAGGCTACTGTGGCAGGAGAGAAAGTAGACTAACAACAAATTTTCACCTCTCCTTCCATATCCCTCAGTCTCATCCCCTGCTCTGTAGCAGACCACCAGCTGCAACCTTCCCTTCCTCTCTGTTACCTCATCGGCCATAATATTTAGACCTTCTCTTCCAACTTCCCTTTCCTCTGTGGTGGTTTGAATAAGAATGACCCCCTCAGGATCATGCATTTGCATACCTAGTCACAGGGAATGTATGAATTAAAGTTAGCCTTGTTGGAGTAAGTTTGGCCATGTTGGAGGAAGTGTGTCTGTGGGGGTAGACTTTGAAGTTTTAAAAGCTAAAACCAGACACTGATGTGTTTATAAAGATATAAAGATATATGTTTTATAGAGGTGGGGAGGTAGGGTGCGGGGGAAGGGTGTGTCTCAGCAGGCCCATGCCGAGGCATTCCTTCCCTGAGGGACCAGCCACACAGGAAGGTATAGTATAGAACTGGAGTTTATTTAGGGCATGGAGAGGGGAGTTAAGAGGGTAGTAGAGGCAGAGAAAGGCAGAGAGGGGAAAAGAGTAGAGAAGTGGAGAGGCCAGCCATGATGACCACGTGGAGCGAGAGGGGGAAGGGAGTGGGGAAAGGTAAGACTTAAGAGATGTAAGAGAGAGTCAAGAGCAAGAGATGAGAGGAGGGGAAGGGGCAAGCAGCTCCTTTTATAGTGGGCCAGGCCCACCTGGCTATTGCCAGGTAACTGTGGGGCAGAGTTTAGACAGAATGCTAACAGACATAGTATCTCTCTTTCTAATTCAGATGTAGAACTCTCAGCTACTTCTTCAGCATCACATCTCCCTACCATGATAATAATGAACTAAATCTCTGAAACTGTAAACAAGACCCAATAACACGTTTTATGTTATTTTGTTTTGTTTTGTTTTTTTCTGATTTGCCAGGTCATGGTGTCTCTGACACCCCAACTCCAACAGATATTCCCTGGGAACCCACAGGCCACTCTGGCCAGAAAAGCAGGTAGGCTAATTGAGGATTTTCACCTCTCCTTCTCCTCCAAATCCAGTGCCCTAGTTTTATGCCCAGCTCTGTAGGAGACTACCTGTTATGGCCTCTCCTCACTTTCAGGCTCCATTTCCAGGAGACTAAGCAGATCCTGGTAGAACACTTTGCATTCCTTTCTTCTGTACACTGCCTTCCAGCCCATCCCCATTCCTAAGTGTCAGCTTCCAATACTTAGAAACACATCTTACTTGGAAACTGTAGTGACCATACCTATCAGGATCCCAGAAGAATTTTCTCCCACATAGATGCTTTCCTAAGGTGCCAGACTCTCTTAAGAACCAAGAAGGGAACAGAAACCAAAAAAACCAAATCAACCACTCAACAAAGACAAAGATAAGACTAGTTATCAGCATCACCTGGGATTACAACCTTCCCACCCAGATGCCTAGATGCCAGCATAAATACTCAATAACAGCAAACATAATTTGTCTCCACTAGATCCTAGCAACCCTATCACAGCAAGCCCTGAGTATGACAACATAGCTCAATCATAAGACAAAGACTTTAAAATAGCCTTTATGACCAAAGTAGAGGTCCTTAAAGAGGAAATTAATAAATCTCTTAAAGAAATCAAGGAAAGCCAAACAATTGAAGAAAACTAATAAAGCTGTTTAAGGCCTGAAAATAGAAACAGACTCAATAAGGAAAATGAAAACCAAAGAAAATCTGGAAATGAAAAGTTTAGAAACATGAGCAGCAACCACAGGAGCAAGCTTCACCAATAGAATACATAAAACAGAAGAGAGAACCTCAGGCACTGAAGACATGATAAAAGAAATGTATATATCAGTTTAAAAAATGTAAGAAAAAAAGAAAAAAGAAAAGAAAAAAGAAAACCTCTTGGCACAAAATATTCAGAAAATGTGGGACTCTATGAAAATACCAAATCTAAGAATATTAGGAATAGGAGAAGAAGCACAAGTCAAAGGCATAGAAAATATGTTTTTAATTGAATTTTTTAATTGTTCACTTTATGTCACACTCACTGCCCCCTTCCTAGTCACCCCTCCTACAAGTATTTCTCCATCCCCTTCTCCTCTGAGCAGGAAGGGGAACCCTGGGTATCACCACCCCCTCCATCCTAGCACTTCAAGTCTCTTCGAGGCTAGGCACTTCCTCTCCCACTGAGGCCAGACATGGCAGCCCTGCCAGAAAAACATGTCCCATGTACAGGCAACAGTTTTTGGAATAGCCCCCTTTCCAGTTGTTTGGGACCCATATGAAGATCAAGCTGTACATCTGCTACATATGTTCAGGGAGGCCTAGGTCCAGTCTATGTATGCTCTTTGGTTGGTGGTTCAGACTCTAAGAGCCCCAAGGGTCAAGTTTAGTTGACTCTGTTGCTCTTCCTGTGAAGTTCCTATCTACTTTGAGGCCCTCAATCCTCTTCTTCCATAAGAGTCCCCCAAGCTCCATGCATGGTTTGGCTGTAGATGATTGTATCTGTCTGAATCAGCTGATTGGTGAAGCCATAATCAACATGCTCCTGTCTGTAAGCATAACAGAGTACCACAGAAAATATTTTTAACAAAGACATAAAACAATACTTCTCTATGCTAAAGAAGGAGATGCCTATCAAGGTACAAGAAGTGTACAGAATACCAAATAGATTGGACCAGAAAAGAAAGTTCCCTCAGCACAATCAAAACACTAAATGCACAGAACAAAGAGAGAATTTGAAAAGCAGCAAGGGAAAAAGAACAAGTAACATATGAAGGCTTCATTTAAAATTATACCTGACTTCTCAATTGAGATTCTAAAAACCAGAGGATCCTGAACAAATAGCCTGCAGACACTAAGAGACCAAAGATGCCAGTCATATTACTATACACACCAAAAGTTTCAATCACTATACGTGGATAAAATAAGACAGTCCATGATAAAAACAAATTTAAGCAATATTTATCTATAAACTACAAGGTGCTAGAAGAAAAACTCCAAACAGAAAAAGGTTAACCATACCCCAAAAAACACAAGAAATAAGTAATCCCAGACCAGAAAATCAAATAAGGTGAAATGTGTGCACATGTGCACTCAGACACATACAGACGCACATGTGCGCGCGCACGCACACACACACACACACCATACTACACCACCAACAATAACAACAAAAACAAAAACAAAATAACAGAATACTTCTCCTTAATTCCTCTCAACATCAATGGTCTCAATTTCGTAATAAAAAGACAGAGATTAACAGAATGGATTTTTTTAAAAGGTTCTATAAAAGTAGCTTTTATTCACCTGGAGTACTTACCATCTCTGAGGCTTACTGCCCCAGTCTGCTAAGGTAGGCCTAGACCTAGAAGCTTCTAGACTCCATACAGTCTAATCTAGGCCTAGAATGTTTTCAGCCTCTGAGACTTTCTGCTGAATAAACTTACCCTTTCTTGTCCTTATTGAACTCAGCTGTTGTGCCTCAAACTTTTCTGTAAGCTGACTGATTCAATCTAGCTTCTCTTGGCTTCTCTTGAATTGCTCTGTTTGGCCCCAAACTAATTCTAGCAACTTGTTTAATCTTCTGGCTTCTCATTTTCTGGCTTGTTCTCCCTTCACCTGTGTCTAGCTTGCTCTCGTTTCAACCTGTCTGTGTAAAACCCTACTGATAAAACTGTCTCCTCCTTCTTTCTGCACTACCCCTTTCCTGTCTCTTCTTGTAAAAATTGGGCATATCCTATTCTGCCAAATTTTCTCTGATTCATTACTTTGTACGCCACTTAATTAAATATAACTTTCAAACATGGGTACTTCTTCGTACAAATTAACTTTACCTTCATTGCTTGGGATTAAAGGTGTGTACTAAGGGCATGTCTGTGTTCCAGCCAGAGGGATTAAAGGTGTGTGCTAAAGGCTGAGCTAAACCACAACTAGGAACAGTTTTTGTTTTTTTGTTTTTTGTTTTGTTTTGTTTTTTTAGTAAACTACCCAATCTCAAGGTTGACAATGTGATCAAATACCCTGCAACAAGGATCGATTTTTTTTTCTGCATCCAAGAAACACACCTTATCATCAAGCATAGACATCACCTCAGGGGAAAAGTTTAAAAAGTTATTCCAAGCAAATGGACTTAAGAAGCAAGCTAGTATAGACATTTTGATATCTGACAAAATAGACTTCAAACCAAAACCAAGAGAGAGAAGGAAGGACACTACATACTCATCAAAGAAAAATTCCACCAACAGTGACTTGTAATTCTTTGTGAAACAGACTCAAGGGCACCCAAATGCATAAAAGAAATCCTACCACATCCTATGACCCTCACACACTGATAGTGAGTGACTTTAATAACTGACTCTCAGCAATAAACAGGTCACCCAGACAAAAACTAAACAGAGAAATGCTGGAGCTCACTAACATTATAAACCATATGGACTTAACAGATATTAACAGAACATCTCACTCAAACACAAAATAACATAACTTCTTCTTAGCACCTTGTGGAACTGTTTTGAAAACTGACCAAATACTTAGGCATAAAGCAAATCTCAGCAGATACAAGAAAATTGAATTAACTCCCTGCAAACTATCAGACCACCTTATGGATTAAAGCTATATTAACAACAGAATACTTATAAGTTCATGAAAACTAAATAACTCACTACTGAATAAAAAAAGAATGAAGAAATAAATAAGACTTCCTAGAATAGTATTACAATGAACACACAACATGCCCAGGTATATGGAATACAATGAAGGTGGTTCTAGGAGGCAAGTTCATAGCACTAAGTGCCTACATTAAACAATCAGAGAGCTGTCATCCTACTAACTTAAAAGCACACCTGAAAGCTCTAGAACAAAAATAAGAATTCCCACACCAAAGGAGTAGACGCAAGAAATAACCAAACTCAGGGCTGAACACAATAAACTGAAACAAACAAACAAAAACTATACAAAGAATCATTGAAACAAAAATTTGTTCTCAGATCAGATACTCCAGTCACCCCATACCCCAACACACAGAGAGATAGCTTGACTCCCAGGAAGTCTGCCATAACCAGACTCACAGGGGAGACACACACACCTGCCCCAATACCTAGCCTAACTGGGACCCCTACAGGGCCCAGTAGATGCAGGGTCTATCCACCCTGCTGGAGACACATCATCCTCCTTCCTGTCCATAACAATGTCCCAGGAGCAGATCAATTTCTCCAGAACCCCTCCTCCAAGCCCACACCCAGAGATAGCTTGAGTCCTAGGAGTTCAGTCATAATGAGGTTCACAGATCTGGAGCCCCAGACCACCTCCCACAGCCAGAAACATCCTGAATTGATGAGGGACAGGCTTCAATCAGAGACAGCAAGGCCACTTAACACCAGAGATAATCAGATGGTGAGAGTCAAACGCAAGAATATAAGCAACAGAAACCAATCCCACTTGGTACTAACAAAGCCCAGTTCTCCTACCACAGCAAGCCCTGGATACCCTAACACACTGGAAAAGCAAAATTTTTACCTCAAATCCCATCTCTTGAAGATGATAGAGGGCTTTAAGAAGGTCATAAATAATTCCCTTAAAGAAATACAGGAAAACACAGGTAAACAGGTAGAAGCCCTTAAAGAGGAAACATATAAATCCCTTAAAGAAATAAAGGAAAACACATTCAAGCAGATAAAAGAATTGAACAAAAATGTCCAGGATCTAAAAATGGAAATAGAAGCAATAAAGAAATCTCAAAGGAAAGCTACCCTGGAGATGGAAAACCTAGGAAAGAGATCAGGAGTTACAGATGAAAACATCACCAAGAGAATATAAGAGACAGAAGAGGGAATCTCAGACTTTGAAGATACCATAGAAGATGTTGACACAACAGTCAAAGAAAATACAGAGTGCAAACCCAAAACATACAGGAAATTCAGGACACAATGAAAAGACCAAACCTAAGAATCATAGAAAGAGAAGAGAGTGAAGATTTCCAATTCAACGGGTCAGAAAACATCTTCAACAATATCATAGAAGAAAACGTCCCTAACTTAAAGAAAGAGATGGCCATAAATGTACAACAAGCATAAAGAACTCCAAATAGATTGGACAAGAAAAGAAATTCCTCCTGTCACATAGTAAGCAAAACACTAAATACACAGAACAAAGAAAGAATATTAAAAGCTGTAAGGAGGAAAGGCCAAGTAACATATAAAGGCAGACCTATCAGAATTACACCAGACTTCTCAACAGAGACTCTAAAAGCTAGAAGATCTTGGGCAGATCTCATACAGACCCTAAGAAAACACAACTGTCAGCCCAGGCTACTATACCCAGCAAAACTCTCAGTCACCATAGATGGAGAAACCAAGATATTCCATGACAAAACCAAATTTAAACAATATCTTCCCACTAATCCAGCCCTACAGAGAATAATAGAAGGAAAACAACACCCAACAAAAACCAAGAAATTACTTATCTCAACAAACCCAGAAGAAAAAAAAAAAAGCACACAAATATAATACCTCCTCTAAGAACAAAAGTTAGCAGGAACCAACAATCATTGGTCCTTAATATCTCTTAATGTCAATGGACTCAATTCCCTATAAAAAGACATAGGCTAACAGACTGGATAAGTAAACAGGACTGAGCATTTTGCTGTATACAGAAAACACACTTCAGTGACAAAGACAGTTACTACCTCAAAATAAAAGGCTGGAAAAAAATTTCCAAGCAAATGGTCCCAAGAAACAAGTTGGAGTAGCCATTCTAATATTCAATAAAATGGGCTGTCAACTAAAAGTTATCAAAAGAAATGGGTAAGAACACTTCATACTCATCAAAAGAAAAAGTCCACCAAGATGAACTCTCAATTTTAAACATCCATGCCCTAAATGCAAAGGCGCCCACATTTGTAAAAGAAATGTTAATAAAGCTCAAAACACACATTGAATCTCACATAGTAATAGTGGGAGATTTCAACACCCCACTCTCACCAATAGACAGATTACAGAAACAGAAACCAAACAGAGACATAGTGAAGCTAAGAAGTTATGAACCAAATGAATTTAGCAGATATCCACAGAACATTTGACTCTAAAACAAAAGAATATATCTTCTTCTCAGCACTTCATGGTACCTTCTCAAAAATTGACTATACAATGGGTCACAAAACAAGCCTCAACCAATACAAGAAGATTGAAATAACCCTATGCATTCCATCAGATCACCACAGACTAAGGCTGGTCTTCAATAACCACACACACACACACACACACACACACACACACACATACACACACACACGAGAGCGAGAAAGTCCACATACTCATGGAAACTGAATAACTCTCTACTCAATGATAACTTGGTAAGGGAAGAAATAAGGAAATTAAAGACTTTCTAGAATTTAACAAAAATCCTATACTAGAAAATTAATAGCACATCTGAAAGCTCTAGAACAAAAAGAAGCAATTGGAGTAGAGAGCAGGAAATCATCAAACTCAGGGCTGAAATCAACCAAGTAGAAACAAAGAGAACTATACAATGAACCAAAAAAAAGCTGGTTTTTTGAGAAAATCAGCAAGGTAAATAATCTTAGCCAAACTAACTAAAGGCCACAAAGAAGGTATCCAAATTTTAAAAATCAGAAATGAAAAGGGAGACATAACAATAGAAACTGAGTAAATACAAAAAATCTGATCCCACAACAAAAGCCTATACTCAACAAAACTGAAAAATCTAGAAGAAATGAATGATTATCCATACCGATATCAGGTACCAAAGTTAAATCAGGACCAGATAAACTGTCTAAACAGTCCCATAACCCCTAAAGAAATAGAAGCTGTCACTAAAAGTCTCCTAACCAAAAAAGA
Organism: Rhynchomys soricoides; assembly: GCA_019843965.1. Lineage (NCBI taxonomy): Eukaryota > Metazoa > Chordata > Mammalia > Rodentia > Muridae > Rhynchomys > Rhynchomys soricoides. The sequence goes on from JADRCH010000088.1 coordinate 1,382,747, forward strand.
AAGCCCAGGGCCAGATGGTTTTAGTGCAGAATTCTATCAGACCTTTAAAGAAGACCTATTACCAATACTTCTCAAACTATTCTACAAATAAAAACAAAAGGAATGCTGCCTAATTCATTCTATGAATTCATAGTTACACTGATACCTAAATCACACAAAGACCCAACAATAAAAAGAACTTCAGACCAATCTCTCTTATGATTATTGATGCAAAAATACTCAATAAAATTATCGCAAACTGAATCCAAAAACAAATCAAAACCATCATTCACCATGATTAAATAGGCTTCATCGCAGGGATACAGGGATAGTTCAATATATAAAAATCCATCAAGTTAATCCACTATATAAACAAACTCAAAGAAAAAAAAATCATATGATCATCTCATTAGATGCTGAAAAGCCTTTGACAAAATACAACACCCCTTCCTGGTAAAAGTATTGGAAAGGTCAGGAATTCAAGGCCCATACCTAACCATAATAAAAGGAATATACAACAAACCAACAACTAACAACAAATTAAATGGAGAGAAACGTGAACCAATCCCACTAAAACCAGGGAAAAGCCAAGGCTGCCCACTCTCTCCCTATTTATTCATTAGAGTACTTGAAGTTCTAACCAGTGCAGTTAGACAACAAAAGGAGGTCAAAGGGATACAAATTGGAAAGGAAGAAGTCAAGTTATCACTATTTGCAGTTAGTATACTGAAGCAACCCCAAAATTATACCAGAGAACTCCTACACCTGATAAACAACTTCAGCAAAGTGGCTGGATATAAAATTAACTCTAACAAATCAGTAGCCTTCTTCTACACAAAGGCAATATCCTTGTAGTAAAAATCCCAAGAAGAAGACTACTGATCCATGGACATAAGGAATGTCCAATGATAAAGGGAAGAACATCTCTCACAGCAACACTTTGGTTTTTATTCTGTATTTTTCTTTAAAAAGATGAATGAAGGTGAGTGGTGGGGAGAGGTGAGGTACTGACAGTAAAAAGCCTACTTTCTGGATTGACCACTTCTCCTCCTTCCCCTGCTCTGTACTAGGATATCCCTTATGAATTTCAGTTGCACTGGTTCCTTCCACACTGTGAATACTTATGATACCACTCCCTTAAAAAGTTGTAGAACCTGTTGGGAAGTCTGCACAACAATCTGAGCTCAGATCAACAATGTACCCAAGACTTCAAGGAACGGCAAAGAAGAAATTAATCATTTATCACTGCAGGTTTTTTTTTTTTTTTTAAAGTAGATGTTATTGCTGATGTCATATACCACTTTTATTGAAGAAATTTTGTCTTTTAACATTCCAATCCCCTTGGGCTGGAGGGATGGCTCAGCGGTTAAGAGCACTGACTGCTCTTCCAGAGGTTCTGAGTTCAATTCCCAGCAACCACATGGTGGCTTACAACCATCTGTAATGGGATCTGATGCCCTCTTCTGGTCTGTCTGAAGATAGCAAAGTGTACTCATAGATATAAAATAAATAAATCTTTAAAAAAAAAATTCCAATTCCCTTATCAACACATGGCTCAGAGTAGATTGGTGACAAAGTTTTATGAATGAGACCAGGAAAACCTGAAGGCTCTTTGAAAGCATGGAACAAATTGGTATCACTTCCTCAGGGCATTATATTTTCATGTGACTTCTAGAATTGCAGCAACAATCTACTAATCAGAGTTAAAACTATAACAGTGACAACCAGGAGGATGGATCAAAATCAGAGCTTTAGCCTTGCTGAGCTTCCATATCAACACCCTTGAAACTTCTAGTGTTGTAGCAATGAAAGTTGGTACCTTTCATTATTATTTTAGCCACTGTGAAGAAGGGGAAGAGGTACAGAGACAGATTCCTTAAAGACAAGGAGAACAATGCCAGGGCATCATTGTAAAGAACAGAGAAGGATCCCTATCCACAGACAACAGAACTGGGATGAGTGAGATAGACTGTATCTACCTACTCAGCCCCTTACCTCCCTACCTGCAGTTTATGATCAAAGCCAAACTGAAAGAACCTTCCGTGGGGCCCCAGGCATGTTGGCTCAGCCAATGCACCAGAGGTACAAATAACTCATGACTATATACTCAAGCATACCAACGTGCAGTGAATTTTCTATAAGCCTCCAGTCTCACTAAGTTCCAGAGAAACTTGCTAATTAGTTTCCTAATTAACGTTTCTGTCTCTTAGGATTTAACCAATCTCCTTTTAGTTAAGTAACCAAATAATACAGTGTTCAATTTCTTTTGGGGACTAGTACAAATGATGCATTTTGGTTCACTCAGTCTCTTTGCATAAATTCTCAACCTTCCAGGGTGTTGACTTGCCCTCCTTTCCTTCCTAATGGATTTAGCAGGCATCTTATAGTGGTCTACTGTGAGCATCTGCTGGGGGCTTTCTAGTCTGTATGATTGGATTTTCTCTAATGGTAATTACTATGGCATGGTCAATTCCCTATTGGCCTCTTGTATCAAGCTCAGGAATTTATCCATGAAGTCTAGGTCACAGCCACCTGAACCTTTATGAAGACTCCTTTCTTTGGGGCCTTTTCATCCTGCTGGTGCCCTAGCTCTCCCAGCACGTCCCATCCCTTCAGCAGGGTGCATGGGTATTCAGGCAAGATTCCCCCAAGAGCAAAGGAAGAGCACTACTCCAGGATCACCTGTCCCTCCAGATTCCAATGCTGTTGCTCTGGCCATGACAGGCATGGAGCAAAGAGAGAGAGCCAGTGTTACCAGAAAACCTGTAGCATCCTTTATCTTTCCCATGATGCAGTTCAGAGGCCCAGGACTGAAGTACCTCAGCACTTTCCTGTGGTCCCATTTATTGAAAGCAGAGGCTCCAGAGGCTCCAGAGAAAGAGTAAGATGGAAACTTTAGCTTATGGAACTTATCTCCCATTCTCCACACCCCAAAAAATTGAAGATGTTGAAAAGATCAGACTTACCATCTTTCTATTTTCTAAGGGGCTTACCAGGATTTGATCTGCTGAAGAAGGCAGCTTTGAAAGTTAATTCTAAAGAAATTCTAACACTGCTCCCATAAAGATTGTCTTTTAAGACTTTTGAACTTACTAAAATCAACAGTCTTTTTCTATGCTGTATAACATTTCCCTGTATGCTTACAAGGCCACTGACTGTAGAGAAAATGGCAGAGTTGGTTGTATCTGTCTATAATATATTTATATCATATCTAGCACTATATAGCTATTAGTGCATTTATATGTAAGTTAAGTATACTACAAAAATACTGTTACAAGGGTACTCAGAAAGATAGTAGGGATTGAATAGAGTCATGGAGTTTGCCACTAGCTATCCAGTAAGTCAGGGAAATTGCCTATTTTCTCCTGTCATCACAAGCCTATTGCTAAGATAAGACCTGCAGGTCATCTTCTCATTTATATCAGTATGGCCCCTTCTTAAGTAATTTGATGAGCAATCATAATTCATCTCACAGCTTTTTTTCTCCACTGCTATATTTGAATTACATTTAAAATGCTCTAAGATAATCTCTGAATGAATACTAGATGAACAGGGGTCTGTAACCCTATCTAATTAAATTTTTCTATTTCCTGGCATGGTTTCAATAAAACCCTTGATCTTCTGCAATAACTCCAATAATTGGTTATAGTTGCTAACTAATATTCAGACCACTCCTCAGTATCAGATGAGCAGCAGAGCCTATGTCCGCTGCAGGACAGGCTAGGGCAAACACATTAGCTAGACTGAGATAGAATGTGGAATGAGGTGGCTTTGAGGGTAGATTGTTCTCATTTGGAATATGAAAAACAAAGTTCATTACCTTAAGCCAAATATAGAAAGCTAATAATTCATTTCTAATAAAGAAAATACTATCGGGAGGAAAAATACTTCTACTCACTGAGTATACATGTCATTGAAGATGATTGTCTTGCTATGCTGAATTATTGTTACAATATTGCTTATTGAGCATGTCATGATGAGGGGAACTGGGTCAATCTTAATGTGATCTGATGTTGAAATGAACACATTTTAGCCCCTTTCTACAGATATAGGTGATCCCCAGTCATTTCTGTGTCTAGGGCACAGCATTTTTGAGGGACTAATAGCTAAACAGACCACGGGAAGACATATAGATAGGGAAAGTGCCTACAGATGGATAATGAAGATGAAGCTTTCAGCTTCTTCATCATCCTCTTGACCTGAGACAAAAACCTAAAGACTGTTTCCCCTACCAGTGCCACTCCCTCTGGCTGACCACTCCAGGCTGTTCAGATATGTTTAAGGCTGCAAGTCCTATTGGCCTAAAGCTGTGGGCCTACCAGATCCAATTTCTTCCCTTTTTAAAAGCTCATCAACAAGAAATGAGGGGAAGGGACCCATTCCGGCAACCAAAAAAAACAACACGCAAAATCCTAAACCTACAACAGCAAATGAACTTATTCTCTCTGCTCTGTGTGGACATGCTCTCCCCCTCCTCCTCTCCCTTCTCTTCCACCTTCCCCTCCTCCCTTTTCTCTGTATGTATGTATGTATGTATGTGTATGCATGTGTGTGTTTCTTCCTCTTTAATAAAGCTTGTTACCTGCTGCTGCCTTCAATGCCTGAGATGTTCTTCCTGTCTGTTAATTCTTTAATTGTCAGAAAACTTCCCCCTCCCCAAATCCCTAGATGGCAACACTTTCTATCCCCAATGTTTTGGAGAAACAGGACTGGTATAAGAATCCACGAATCTAAGTTTTTACTTTCTGTGATAATATTAAGAAACTTCTTAAATTTTCTTTTCACTATTTGTTTATTGAAACAGAAAGTTCAGGTAAGCACAAATATTCCCCCAGAGACAACCAACCAATATTAACATCCCAGAGATTCTTCCACACTCTCCTCATTTGATCACTATTGTTCTGGTCTTCTTTTAGTCCAGCCTCCCTAGACTCCATCCCTAGCCAAGGAAAGTGCCACTAACTGAGAACAAGGAAGAGGTGCTCACAAAGCATGTAGTTCAGTATCGACTGTGGGAGAATAAGCTGCTCCAAGCATGGTGGAGCACTTTGAACAGTCAACAGTGTGGTCTACAGACACACACACACACACACACACACACACACACACACAATTGGAAAAGAATAGTTTCTTTAGAAAATAGTATTGAGGTGTGTAGCTGGAGACCTCTGCCTGGGCCACCAGGGCTCCATAGCCAAATAGCGATGGGAGAAAGCTAGCCTCCCAGATCCTTCTTGTTTCTGTCTGCATCCCAAAGCTGACCCTGCACCACAGCACTCAAAACCCAAATTCCTTTCAAAGAAGAACTGGTCTTCAAGGAGTATTGACACCTAGGTTGCAGGAAAGACAAGCCACAGTCAGAGAGAGTAAAACCAGCTAACACCAGAGATAACCAGATGGCGAAAGGCAAGGGCAAGAACACAAGGAAAAGAAACCAAGGCTACTTGGCATCATCAGAACCCAGCTCTCCCACCACAGCCACCCCTGGATACCCCAACACACCAGAAAAGGAAGACTCGACTTAAAATCACATCTCAAGAGGATGATAGAAGATTCTAAGAAGGAAATAAATAACTCACTTAAAGAAATACAAGAGAACACAGGTAAATAACAAGAATCCCTTAAAGAGGACACACAAAAATCCCTTAAGAATTACAGGAAAACATAACCAAATAAAAGAACAAAACCATCCAGGAATTAAAAACAGAAATAGAAACAATAAAGAAATCACAAAGGGAGACAACCCTAGAGTCAGAAAAACTAGGAAAGAGATCAGAAGGCATAGATGCAAGCATCACCAACAGAATACAAGAGATAGGAGAGAGAATCTCAGCTGCGGAAGATACCATAGAAAACGTTGACAGAACAGTCAAAGAAAACACAAAATGCAAAAAGCTCCTAACCCAAAACATCCAAGATATCCAGGATACAATGAGAAGACAGAACCTGAGGATAATAGGTATAGAAGAGAGTGAAGATTCCCAACTTAAAAGACCAGTAAATATCTTCAACAAAATTATAGAAGAAAACTTCCCAAACCTAAAGAAAGAGATGAACATAAATATACAAGAAGCCTACAGGACTCCAAATAGATTGGACCAGAAAAGAAATTCCTCCTGTCACTTTAGAGTCAAAACACCAAATACACAAAATAAAGAAAGAATATTAAAAGCAGTAAGGAAAAATGTCAAGTAACATATAAAGGCAGACTTATCAGAATTACACCAGACTTCTCACCATAGACTATGAAAGCTAGAAGATCCTGGGCAGATTTCATATACTCCCTAAGAGAACACAAATCTCAGCCCAGGCTGCTATACCCAGCAAAACTCTCAATTATCATAGATGGTGAAACCAAAATATTTTATGACAAATCCAAATTTGCACAGGATGTTTCAACAAACCCACCCTACAAAGAAAAATACATGGAAAACAACAACTCAGGGAGGGAAACTACACCTAAGAAAAAGCAAGAAAGTAATGGTTCAACAAATTCAAAAGAAGATAGCCACACAAACATATAAACAACATCGAAAATAACAGGAAGCAACAATCACTATTCTTTAATATCTCTTAACATCAATGGACTTAATTCCCCAATAAAAAGACATAGACTGACAGACTGGATCCAGAAGGACCCAGCATTTTGCTGCATCCAGGAAAAGACATGGAGGAAAAGCCTCCATGTTAAAGACAAACACTACCTAAGAGTAAAGGGCTAGAAAACAATTTTCCAGGCAAATGGCCTCAAGAAACAGGCTGGAGTAGCCATTCTAACATCAGATAAAATCAACTTTCAACCAAAAGTCATCAAAAAGGATAAGGAAGGACACTTCATACTCGTCAAAGGAAAAATCTACCAAGAAGAACTCTCAATTCAGAACATCTATGACCCAAATGCAAGGGCTCCCACATTCATAAAAGAAAAGTTATGAATTCATAAAAGAAACACCCCACTCTCATCAATGGACAGATCTTAGAAACACAAACTAAACAGAGACACAGTGAAACTAACATATGTTATGAACCAAATGTATTCAACAGATATCTATAGAACATTACATCCTAAATAAAAAGAATATACCTTCTTCTCAGCACTTCATGGTACCTTCTCAAAAGTGATCATATAATTGGTCACAAAATAAACTTTAACAGATATAAGAATATTGAAATAATCCCATGCCTCCTACCAGATCGCTACAGAATAAGGCTGGTTTTCAATGGCAACAACAACAGAAAGCCCCCACACACATGTAAGCTGAACAATGCTCTACTCAATGATAACTTGGTTAAGAAAGAAATAAAGAAAGGAATCAAAGACTTCCTAGAATTTAATGAAAATGAAAGTACAACATACCCAAATCTATGGGACACAATGAAAGCAATGCTAAGAGGAAAACTCATAGCTCTGAATGCCTCCAAAAGAAACTGGAGAGAGCATATACTAACCACCTAACAGCATACCTGAAAGTTCTAGAACAAGAAGAAGCTAATACATCCAAGAGGAGGAGAAGGAAGGAAATAATAAAATTAAGGGCTGAAATCAACCAAGTGGAAACTAAAAGAACTATACAAAGAATAAAAAAAAACAGGAGCTGGTTCTTTGAGAAAATCAACAAGATAGATAAACCCTTAGCCAGACTAACCAGAGGGCACAGAGTTGGTTAATTAATTAACAAAATTAGAAATGAAAAAAGAGATATAACAACAGATTCTGAGGAAATTCAAAAAACATCAGATCCTACTGCAAAAGCCTATACTCAATAAAATTGGAAAATCTGGAGGAAATGGACAAGTTTCTTGACAGATACCAAATACCAAAGTTAAATCAGGATAAACCATCTAAACAGTCCCATAACCCTTAATGAAATAGAAGCAGTCATTAAAAGTTTCCCAAATAAACAAACAAAAAAGCCCAGGACCAGATGGAGTCAGTGCAGAATTCTATCAGACCTTCAAAGAAGACCTAATGCCAATACTCTTCCATCTACCACAAAATAGAAACAGAAGGAATGCTACCCAACTCATTCTATGAGGCCACAGTTACACTGATACCAAAACACCACAAAGACCCAACAATAAAAGAAAACTTCAGACCAATTTCCCTTATGAATATTGATGCAAAAATACTCAATAAAATTCTCACAAAATGAATCCAAGAACACATCAAAACAATCATTCACTATGATCAAGTAGGCTTCATCCCAGTGATGTAGGGATGGCTCAATACCCAGAAATCCATCAATGTAATCCACTACATAAACAAACTCAAAGAAAAAAACCACATGGTCATTTTCATTAGATGCTAAAAAAGCATATGACAACATCCCTTCATGATAAAAGTCTTGGAAAGATCAGGAATTCAAGGAGCATAACAGCAAACAAGTGGCCAACATCAAACTAAATGGAGAGAAACTAGAAGCAATCCCACTAAAATCAGGGACTAGGCAAGGCTGCCCTCTCTCACCCTATCTATTCAATATAGTACTTGAATTTCTAGCTATAGCAATTAGACAACAAAATGAGGTCAAAGGGATACAAATTGGAAAAGAAGAAATCAAAATATCACTATTTGCAGATGATATGATGGTATACTTAAGTGACCCGAAAAACTCCACCAGAGATCTGCTATAGCTGATAAACACCTTCAGCAAAGTGGCCGGATACAAAATTAACTCAAGCAAATCAGTAGCCTTCCTATACTGGAAGGATAAAACAAGCTGAGAAAGAAATTAGGGAAATGACACCCTTCACAATTGTCACAAACAATATAAAATATCTTGGTGTGACTCTAACCAAACAAGTGAAAGATCTGTATGACAAGAACTTCAAGTCTCTGAAGAAAGAAATCGAAGAAGACCTCAGAAGATGGAAAGATCTCCCATGATCATGCATTAGCAGGATTAATATAGTTAAACTGGCCATCCTGCCAAAAGCAATCTACAGATTCAATGCAATCCCCATCAAAATTCCAACTCAATTCTTCATAGACTTAGAAAGAGCAATTCTCAAATTCATATGGAATAACAAAAAACCCAGGATAGCAAAAACTATTCTCAACAATAAAAGGACTTCTGGGGGAATCAGCATTCCTGACCTCAAGCTGTACTACAGAGCAGTAGGGATAAAACTGCATGGTATTGGTACAGTGACAAGCAGGTAGATCAATGGAATAGAATTGAAGACCCAGAAATGAACCCACACACTTATGGTCACTTGACCTTTGACAAAGGAGCTAAAACCATAAAGTGGAAAAAAGACAGCATCTTCAACAAAATGGTGCTGGTTCAACTGGCAGACTACATGTAGAAGATTGTAAATTGATCCATTCCTATCTCCCTATACAAAGCTCAAGTCCAAGTGGATCAAGGACCTCCACATAAAGGCAGATACACTGAATCTAACAGAAAAGAAAGTGGGGAAATTCTCGAACACATGGGCACAGGGGAAAAGTTCCTGAACAGAACACCAATGGCTTGTGCTCTAAGATCAAGAATCAACAAATGGGACCTCATAAAGTTACAAAGCTTCTGTAAGACAAAGGACATTGTCAATAGGACAAAATGGCAACCTAAGATCTTCACCAATTCTACATCCGATAGAGGGCTAATATCCAAGGTATACAAAGAATTCAAGAATCTAGACTCCAGAGATCCAAATAACCCTATCAAAAAATGGGGAACAGAGCTAAACAGAGAATTCTCAACTGAGGAAACTCATATGAAAGAGAAGCACCTAAAGAAATGCTCAACATCCTTAGTCATCAGGGAAATGCAAAACAAAACAACCCTGAGATTCCACCTCACACCAGTCAGAATGGCTAAGATCAAAAACTCAGGTGACAGCAGATGTTGGCGAGGATGTGGAGAAAGAGGAATACTCCTACATTGCTGGTGGGAATGCAAGCTGATACAACCTCTCTGGAAATCAGTTTGGCAGACCCTCAGAAAAATGAACATAATAGTACCTGAGGACCCAGCTATTCCACTCCTGGGTATATACCCAGAAGATGCTCCAACATGTAATAAAGACACATGTTCCACTATGTTCATAGCAGCCATATTTATAATAGGTAGAAACTGGAAACAACCCAGATGTCCCTCAACAGAGGAATGGATACAGAAAATGTGGTACATTTACACAATGGAATACTACTCAGCTATTAAAAACAATGACTTCATGAAATTCGCAGGCAAATGGATGGAACTTGAAAATATCATCCTGAGCGACGTAACTCAGTCACAAATGAATGAACACGGTATGTACTCACTGATAAGTGGTTATTAGCCCAAAAGTTCAAAATACCCAAGAGTTACTTTATTGCAACTGTAGGGCTGAGTGTGAGGTCCCAGATGGAGGAGTTGGAGAAGGGACTGAAGGAGCTGAGGGAGTTTGTAGCCCCAGGGAGGGAGCAACAGTGGCGACTGGCCTGACCCTTCGATGCTCCCAGAGACTGGATCACCAACCAAAGAATACACATGGAGGGACCCATGGTGCTGGCCACATATGTGGCAGAGGAGGGTCTTGTTAGCCATCAGGGGGAGCAGAGGCCCTTGGGCCTGAGGGTGTTAGATCCCCCAGTATAGGAAAATGCCAAGGAGGGAAGCTGAGGGTTGGTGTGTGGGTGGTTGGGGAAATACCCCCATAGTGGCTTGGGGAGTGGGGCGAGAATAGGGAGATTCCAAAGGGGAGATCTGGAAAGGGGGAAATATTTGAAATGTAAATAAAGTATGAAAAAAAAGAAAATAGTATTGAGACAGTTATTATGTATATGTGAAAAAATGAAAAAATTTCTAAATAGATTTTTTTTTAAAAAGCCATCTATCAGGTAATCTCAACATTGCTGAACATCAGATAAATTCACAACCAAACCACAATGAGCTATTACATCACATCTATTTACATGGATACTACACATGAATGATAATAAATGTTAATACGAATATAAAGAAGGAACTTTGTGAGCTGTTTTGGTGGGTATAAATTTGTATAGTCTCTGTGAAGAACAATATGAACATGAATTCTTCCCTTATCTTAAGTCATATTTGAAATATGGGGCAGGGAATGAAAAAAGAACTTAAACAGTTCACTGGTCCAGGAACTTAATAAATTATTGGTTGGGAAGAGCCCATCCCATTGTGGGTGGTGCCATCTCTGGCCTGATAATGATTTTGGGTTCTACAAGAAAACAGGCTGAGCAAGTCATGACCAACTAAGCAACTCTCTTCCATGGCCACTGTATTAGCTTCTGCCCCCAGGTTCCTACCCTGTTTGAGTTTCTGTCCTGACTTCCTTCAGTGATGGACAATGATGAGAAAGTGTAAGCCAAATAACCCTTTCCTCTCCAACTTGCTTCTGGTCATGGTGCTTTAACACAGCAATAGTAATCCTGATTAAGAAATCCATCCTTACACAGTATATAAATGCAGCTCTCACATTTCATCAAGGAAGCTTCTTTTTGCAGCAGATAGAGATTAGGAAAGAAGTCTACAACTGCTAAAAATGCAGACAATAAGTAACCTTGGGGTGAAAAGCCTCACTAAGAGACTTCAAAAACACATACCCTACACCTATGGCTCAGAGAACTTCTTGGAAGAGTGGCAGAAAGTCTGTAAAACCCTGGTATCCAAGACGATTGCCATATGTTAGTTTCTTCTAGATAGGATATAGATGTTATTCTCATGAACTCTCAACAATATGACTGTTCACAACGACCTGCAAAGGCCATACCAGTTGGTACACCAACACTGATGGAGGAAAACTCACAAGGTTCACCCTAGATTAAAATGATAGCCAGTCAATGACTACTAAGGAGAGGTGAAACAATTTTGTTTGTGTGTCTTGTTGGTTGGTTGATTAATTTGGTTGTTTCATTGGGGGTGCTGTTTTACTTCAAGGTCAAGACCCTAATTCTAAATTGTCAGTCCCAAAAGTGCAAATAAGGATAGTTGAACTCAGGTGTGTGTGTGTGTGTGTGTGTGTGTGTGTGTGTGTGTGTACGCACAACAAAAATAAATATAGAAAAGAGGTCACGAACTTCAGAGAGATGGGCTAGTGTGGCAGAAGAGTTGGAGAAGGTGGAAATGAGGTAAACTCAATATACTCATGTATAAAATCCTCAAGAAAAAGAAAGCCACAAGGAGATAACTAATATAATGGGATAAAATACTTGTAAAATATGTATCTGATGCAGAGTTAATATAAAAGAATAAGTATGTCCTACTACTCAATTACAAATAAATCAGAATCTGATTTCTAAATAATCAAGGGAATTTCTAAATAGATTTTTTTAAAAAAAGCCATCTATCAGGTGATCTCAACATTGCTGAACATCAGATAAATTCACGACCAAACCACAATGAGCTATTACATCACATCTATTTACATGGATACTACACATAAATGATAATAAATGTTAATACGAATATAAAGAAGGAAATTTGTGAGCTGTTTTGGTGGATATAAATTTGTATAGTCTCTGTGGAGAACAATATGAACATTTCTCAAAAAAATAAATAAATAAAAAGAACTTCCGTTGGCTTTGTCAATACTGTTTCTGAATATCTATCATATCAGGATTCTTTAGAGATATGTGAAAACCCATGTTCACTTCAGCATTACTTATTACTGAGAAGACAAGAGAGGACTTATACATCCTTAGGTATATGAGTGAGTAACAAATGTAGTTTTTAATGAAAATCTTAAAATAGGCTACATCCTTCCTTAGCTAATCAGAAAGAACCCAGTTCTTCCTACATCCAACAGATTATTAGTTTTGTTTTTATTTTTTTTTAATGTGCATGCTGTGCATGTGTGTATTAGTGTGTGCATGTGTGTAGATGCATGTTTGCATAGTTGCGTGGATGGGTAGGTAGCTATGCATATGCAGGTAAAGGTGTGAAGTTGATGCTAAGAACCATTGTAGGTCATTCTTCAACCATACTTAGTGAAGCAAATCTTTCAATCAAATCCATAGCTCTTCAATATGGCTAGTCTACCTAGCCCTCAAAAAATCATTTCTGAGCTCTCTATCTCTTATTATAAATCTGGTTAGACTTCTTACAACTAGCATACTCTATTTCTAACTCAAGAACAGATTGATGCCTTGAAGCATGACAAACAGGGTCTCTTAAACACTGGGAACTTTCATAAAAGATGAAATTGGATATTTTAAACGTTTTTGGAGAATTAAGATATTTAACATTTTGGTTCTTCAAGCTAGTTAAGTTTGCATAAACCACTTCTCTAATTCTAGTAAATGGTTTGTTGTATATTTCAGTTTGACAATTAGTAGAGTACCTACCTTATTGTCACCATTCATTACTGTTAGTCTCATTATTATAATTTTACCTTGACATGATAATAAATATGTCAACTACTGATTGCATGTGCACTCAGTATGGTTCCAGATAATTCAGTCAAAAATATGATAACTATGCATATCTTCAAAAATCTAAATTAAAATAATTTCCTGCCACTGTTCTCATTTTAAGTAGCAATTAACCTTGACAGCTGTCTTTATCAGGAAAGGAAATTCCCTGATTTTCTTGTTTGTAAAGAAGAAGTGAGGAAGGACCATACTAAGTGCTTAAAGCAGCCTTACTAAAATCTGACACAGTAGAAAGCCTCAAAGTATCTAGCCCTGAGGAGTAGACCTAAAGCAATTTAGCACAGCTTGGAAAAGCTTTATCTGCCTCACTTTTGCATAAAGATAAAAAGTCAGAAATTTTCCATGTAAGACTTCAGCTTGAACCTGATAGGCTCCTGGAAAATAATGTTCTTGAATGTGCACAGAAGAGAAAAAGGCTCCTTCCTTTCTTCTTGCAGCTGTGTTTCTCGATTCCAAGTTAAGTTGGAAATGAGGGTAAACTATCACTGGGAGTTAGGTAACCTCATTTACATATATCTACACAGTAGAAATAGATTTATATTCTGTATGACATCACACACACCTCAGTTCTATTTAATGCATGTTATTGCCATTTGTGATCAATCCAATATAATAGAATGATTGACACAATTATATTGACTGAATAAAACAAAGGCAGCCTTAAAACATTGGTGTGCTTTACTTTTAGAATTTAGTTGAAGGAACTAATCAGGAGCATAGTCCACCACAGAACATAGATGCAGATACATAGCAGAACACTCAATGCTGGGACCAGTGTTCACAACCCAAAACACTGAAGGAACACCCAGTGGTGTTACCAGCATCTGGGATCAACTGGTAAAGGTTGATAGTCTCAGCATCTGTGACCCCACCTCTCAAAGAACCACATGGAGGTGAGAACAGCATTCATAAGTGGGCCACCGAGTGACTTCCAAGTAGTTTGACCAGCATTTGTAACTAAACTTAAAAAGGACCACCCAGGGGTGTGAGAGATATCTGGGAGCTTTGGAAAAGACACGTGGAGAGCTGAGCTTGGAATCAGAAAGCAAATGGGACTGTGTTCAGACTGCTGACCCCAATCCCTCTCTGTATTTCCTTATATGTATTTCTCCTTTACTGAGTACCCAGTGCCAATTTAGTAGTCTGGGCCTGTCCTGCTCTGCTGTCATCCTCTCTCCTTAACATCACAAAAGCTCTGTGTGACAAATTTATAATCAACATTATAATAAATGAGGAAAACCTAAAAGTGCATTTACTACAATCAGAAACAAGACTAGAGTGTCCATTTTCTCCACTCTTCTTCAAGAGAAGGCTTGAAGTCATATCTATAAAAATAAGACAGAAGAAGGGAATAAAAGGGATATAAATAGGAAAGAGTCAGAATACCCTTATTTAGAGGAGGTATTATCCTATACACCAGAAGCCCTACAGGCTCTACCAGAAAACTCTTAGATCTAAAAAAAAAAATGCTTTCAGTAAAGCGGCAGGATACAACATACACACACACACACACACACAAGCCTTCTATGTACCAATAACTGAGAAAGAAATCAGATAAACACTCCATTGGCAGTTGCCTCAAATGAAGCACCTTGTCAGGACAGCCAATGGCACTGAATGCAACAACTAGGGGCTGCTCAAAGTTCTGAGATAAGTGACTATTGAGTACTCAGACCTAAAATAGACATTTGTACCTCATCTTCTAAGACTCAGAAACATGAAAGAGGGAGCAGGCATAACATAGGAGCTGAAAGATAGAAGGCTTTGAAATGTTACCTTCAGCAAACATGGTCTCTTAGCAGCTTTGGTTTTCTTTACTGTGCCTTTCAAGACTTGGCTTGTCAATATTCAGCTCTGAGCTGGAAGGGTCTTATGAGGTCTCCCTGATGAACTATTGGCTACTGATATCATTATCTTCAGTTTTGCATCCAAGATAAGGCCACCAGTCTCGGGTATGTAGTTCCAAACTCATAATCACACAGACCTTTGTTAAAAGCAATAGTCACAATACAAAGAAAAAGTCATGAATGTCAGAAAGCATCCTTTAGAGAAGAGAAAGGGATGACAGGTGATTAAGGGAGATAAGAGAAGGTATTGTTCAAGAATCATCAGAGTATATATTATAAGCATGAATGAAGTCATTAAATGACATGTTTAACCAATAAAAAGGGATAATAAAGCCTATCCAATGAAAAGATAACATTCTGTGTTGAAAAATTTAAAACACTAAAGAAAACAATGGTAAGTAAAAAGACCGCCAATGTTAATGGTTGGAAAAATTAATATTGTAAAAATTGCTAAACTAAAAAAAGCAATCTATGGGTTCAATGCAGTATCTGTCAAAACTTCAATTCTACCATCACAAAAACATAAAAATCTTAAAATTAATATGAAGCACAATAGATCTCTTCCAAAGCAACCCAAAATACACACACACACACAAATCACACATATTTCAAGTCATACTATACAACCAAGGTAACAAACACAGTCACGATACAGGTACAAAAACATACATGAAGGTCAATGAAATGAAATCCAAGACCTAGATATAAATTGACAGAGATAAAGCCATCTGATTTTCTACTAAATTGCCAAAACTATACATTGGGGGAGAAAAGCAACAAATGAGACTGGGAAAACTGGATATTTGTATATAGAAAATTAATCTACATCCCTATCTACAGGGACAAAAATCAACTGCTAGTGGATCAAAAGACCTTAACATAAGATCTGTAAAATTCATGATGTCCTTGTTTTGTCTCTCACTTTTGTTTATTTATTTATTTATTTATTTTTGGAAGATTAAATTTTATTGACTGATGAAAAACTAAAGTCATAAGAAGTTTGGACAGAAAGCAATAAATGAGTTCTGCTGGTATTCTGTATTTTCTTTTAACTTTAGGCCAAAAGAACATAAAACTGTAGACTATGAGTGAACTAGACGCTTTTAGTTCCTTCAAAAAAAAAAAAACCTGCAGTTTCACAGATACACAGCATTAAACATATACATTTCTGCAAAAGTGTGAAAGTATTCTGTGCTGTCCTCCAAGACCATGATCACCTATACTGATGAGACTCACAGTTCCTTTTCCCCTTCCTGCCACCCTGTCTTTGTTTTTAATAGCTGAATAATATTCCATTGTGTAGATAAATATACCACATTTTCTTATTCTATTCTTCAGTTGAGAAACATCTAGGTTGTTTCCAGTTTATGGCTATTATTAATAAAGCTTCTATGAACATAATTGAGCAACTGTCTTTGTGGGATGTTGGAACATCCAGGAGTAGCATAGCTGGGTCTTGAGGTGGAAAGAATGGCCAAGCAATAACCAGCCAGACTTGAGACCCATTCCATGGGCAATCCCTGACACTATTAATGGTGCTCTGTTACTCTTGAAGACAGGAGCACATTGTCCTCTGAGAGGTTCCTCCCAGCAGCTGACTCAGATGCAGACATCTACAGCTAAACCGTGCATGGAGCTTGGGGACTCTTATGGAAGAATAGGAGGAAGGATTAAGGGCCCTGAAGGGATAGGAACTCTACAGGAAGACCAACAGAGTCAACTAACCTGGCCCCTTGGGGCTCCCAGTGTCTGGACCAGGAAGCAAAGAATAAAGATAGGCTGGACCCAGAACTCTCCGCACATATGTAACAAATGTGCAGCTTGGTCTTCATGTGGGTCCTGAACAACTGGAGCAGGGGCTGTTCCAAAAGATGTTTCCTGTATGTGGAATATATTTCTTTAGCTGGGTTGCCCTGTCTGTCTCACTGGAAGAGGAAACACCTAGCCTCGAAGAGGCTTGAAGGGCCAGGGTTGGGTGATACCCGGGGGGCCCCCTCCCAAGGTTGAATGGAGAAAGGATTGTGGGAAGGGGTGACTGGGAGGGGCAGTGAATGGCATGTAAAGTAAATAAGTAAAAAATAAAATTAAATTTAAAAAAAGAACAATAAGTGACAATAAATGTGGTGGAGATATGGACAGAAGGAAAACCTTGTAGCTGGTGGTCATGGAAACGAGAGAAGCCACTGTGGAAATTAGTGTGGAGTTTTCTTGGTGAGCTGAAATAAACCAGACAAAAGACCTCAGTACACTCCCCCTACACATTTACCTGAAAGAGTCTAAAGAAACGTAGCACTGAGAGACTTGCACATAAATGTTTATTGTGGTACTATGGTACTATTCACCAACACTAAATAATAGAACCAACCAATGTGTCTAATCACAGAAGGACAGACAGAGAAAATAGGATACAGACACACAATGGGAATTTTTCATCCATGAGGATGAACCAAGTTATATCATTTGCAGAAGAATGAATGCAACTGGAAATAATCATATTAAACTTATTAACCACTCTCAGAAAGCCAAAAATGGTATTTCTCTTATTCGTGGTTTCTAGATTTTATATAGATATAG
Organism: Rhynchomys soricoides; assembly: GCA_019843965.1. Taxonomy (NCBI): domain Eukaryota; kingdom Metazoa; phylum Chordata; class Mammalia; order Rodentia; family Muridae; genus Rhynchomys; species Rhynchomys soricoides. The sequence goes on from JADRCH010000088.1 coordinate 1,400,537, forward strand.
AAAGTTATGTTTATGTCTGACATGAAAGTAGAAGGGAGTGCTGGGGAGATATCTCAGTCAGTAACATGTTTCCCACATAAGCACAATGATCTATTCTCAGCTTTTCTTTTGGTTATTGGATATTTGAGGAGTTTTAACTATTGGAAGGAATATATTTGAGTAACAGTAATATAACAGAATAAAGATAATTCTATCAATATTGCCTATTTTTGAGACAGCAGACATTGGTGTCACTAATTTCAATTGGTCTCTTAGCCAAGATAATCTTTGCCCCATTTGTCCAATATCATCATCAAGATTATGGTTTTCCAGAGCTATGATGAACTGGCCTTTATGAAATGCTAGATATTGCTTTGAGACTTAATTTCTTTTAAATATAGGAAGAGCAATTTTAAAACAAGCAGAGAAGCATCTTTCCTTGTTTATCTGAATGAAGTGGCATTAAAAGTAGTTTCCTATTATAATGAGGCTTTAAAAATGATAATTTACCTAACCTTTTTTTTTCTTATTTCTATGGAAAGTCTTTCATCACTGTTCTGGTTTCTCACCTAACAAGTGAAAATGGAAATGAAAATCCATTAATTAAATTCTCTAATAAGATTCTGTAGCTATTGACTGCAAACTCTAGGGAAACCATGAGCTCCTAATTACAGCTTATCAATTGCAATTAACTCTTCAAACTATTCCCAAGATGTACTTGAGAAAAAGAAAGATCTGATAATAAAATTTACAACAGATTGAGAGCTTTTTCTGTGGCAATTAGGGGCCACTATCAATGATTGGGGGCAAAGCCCCATCCTCATTTGGTAAATCTATCAGATGATAAAATAACATGTATTTCCCAGGATTTGGGTTTTGAGCAGTTGCGGTGATATTGGACATAATAGTGGTGACTGCCTTTATCTATTTTAGGTTGACATTATGAACGCTGCTACTAAATGTTTTGCATTTTGAAACCTCTTTTCAATGGCATCGAGTGGCCTGAAAGACTGATGCTAAAATCTAAGAAGCAGGACAAACACAAGTTGATGAATATAACACAAATGTTATGTTGAGCATCAAGTGTAAGGGTCAGGAATGGAATGACAATCTTTTCAGCAGGAGTCCTTCAAGTGTGACTTCTGTTTCTTGTTATATAGCTCAGGGCTCACATCTGCCTCTTTCCCTCATGTAACCCTCAAACACAACCACCAGCAGACAGATCCACAGCGTGGGCAGGGCTCAGTGAAACACAGTTTTCTTCTCCGAAGAACTATCTGGCTGGAGATTAGAAGACTCAGTTTCTACTTTTCTTATGTGACTACAAGATCAGTATTGGCTATTGCAGCAATACTCAGGGAGACCTAGGGCCTGATGGCTTTCTTCTTTTTCTTGATCTGGACTTGCTCAAAGTAAAAGTTCCAGGAGAATGAGACTGAAGCTGATAGCTGTATTGATCTAGTCCCCAAAACTGCAGGTGGTCTATATAGTGTATAAAACTAACATGAGCAAGCCATGGAAAGCAAGTCAGTAAGCAGAAATCCTCCAGGGCCAATGCTTCAGTTTCTGACTCCTGTTGCCTGCAGAAGTCCCCTATCCTGATTTATCTTCATGTGGGACTACAACTCAAGTAGAAATAAACCCTTCCCTCTCCAAGTTACTTTTAGTCATGGTGTTTATTACAACTAAAACCCTAGGTAAGACATGCTTAGAGAGCGCTCTCTCTCTCTCTCTCTCTCTCTCTATATATATATATATATATATATCGTCTTTTACCCTTCTGTCATCATTGCTCTGTCTCCTTGCTCTTCTCTTTCTTTGTCTTAAAAAAAAATCTATAAACCATTTATTATATGCCAGGAGGAGTATTATGTGTGACAGCTCACTTATACTGTTCAAAACCATCACTGTCTATAAAAGACAAAAGAAGGCAGAACTATGAAAAAGAGTATAAAGTCATGGCCACTCAATGTAAGAGAACTGTAGATATAGGATACACACTGCTCAATGAGCACAATTCAAGCATTATATAAATAAGCATTATTCAAATCAATATTCAATTTGAAAGTGTTAATTTGATTATGTTCAAATCTCATCATGATTGACAGCAAAGCAATTGTGAAAGTCAACCCTGGTTTAGAGAGGAGGGTGGGAGAGATGGTTAAGAACTTTTATTGCTCTTGCAGAGAACTCAGGTTTATAGCACCAACAGGGTGGCTCACAACTGACTGTGACTTCAGTTCCAAGAGTCTGATGCTCTCTTCTGACCTCTGTGTTCACTGTACATTCATGATACACAGACATCCTTGCACATAAAACACTCATGAATTAAAAATAAACCAAATGAATCTTTTAAAATAAGAGACACCACTTGGGCCAGCAAGATGGGTCAGTAAGTATAGGTGCTTACAGACAAACATGATAGCATGAATTTGATCTTCAGAATGTATATGGTAGAAGGAGAAAATTGACTCCCATAAGTTTTTCTCTGACCTCCATATGCCCACTTGGCAAGCATTCATATACACACACTAAATAAATAAGATTGAGTATTAAACTGACTCTTCATGTCATATTATTAAACACCCAAATCAATACATCTCTCAACTGTCAACTTGGGAAATCCTCTTTTCGGTAGACAATAATGATCACAATGGCCCAGGACTGGCCAAGGAGCAGGAAAGAGAAACTCTAGAATGCTTAACCCTAAGGGGATGTATACACTACACCCTTCTTCCCCAATCTTGGGATCATCACAGAGGACAAAGTGTAAGAGGCAAAGGTGGAGGAAACTACACAGAAACATTACCTTGTGAACACAACAGAGCAGCTACATGTATAAAGTCATGTATAAAACCTGTACAAACCCAAGCCAGACAGAATGCCTGCACAGAGAGGGAAGCTGGATGTACAATCCCATTCTCAGTTGTGGAGCTATTGGCAAGGGAGACAATGCAGCCCCTGGTGAGTCAACCAAGCTCCAGTGTAAGACCACACCTACAAAAATATTTGACCAGCACAAGTTGTTCTTGAAAGATTGAATTGTTTTTTTAGACATGCATTTTCCTTTTTGTTTTGTTTTGTTTTGTTTTGTTTTGTTCTGAAAGGAAGTCTTGTATAGTTCAACCTAGCCTCAAAGTTACAATTCTTCTCCTCCAGACTCTGAGTGCTTGGACTATAAGCATGGGCCACTATGGTCAACTTAAGTTGAATATTTTAGTGTGAAATAGAGTACAATTATAGTATAAAATATATGCATAACACTGAGGGAAGAGTTATTAAGCAACACTCACATACCCAAGCCAGAATTGAAATACATTCCAGATGTCCCCTTTCTTATCTCTGTCCCATCCCCCATGCCTGCATTTCTTGTAGACAGGATAAATTTTGGGCCAAAAATTTTGGGGTGGGCTGGTATCCCTATCATTCCACTGGGGTTTCTGTCTGACTACAGGGGGCAGCCTCTTCAGGTTCCATATTTGCAACGCTGTGAGTCACAGCTAAGGTCACCCCCAAAGCTGAACTTCATCAACAACAAACACCAGAAAGCCTACTCACTCATGGAAACTGAACAACCCTCTACTCAACGATCTCTGGGTCAGGGAAGAAATAAAGAAATTAAAGACTTTCTAGAACTCAATGAAACGAAGGCACAACATGCCCAAATTTATGGGACACAATGAAAGCAGTGCTAAAAGGAAAGTTCATAGCACTAAGTGCCTCCATAAACAACGTTCTCATACCAGCAATTTAAAAGTGTGCCTGAAAGCTCTAGTAAATAAGAAGCATGCGCATGGTAGAGGAGTAGAAGGCAGTAAATAATCAAAATCAGGGTTGAAATCAATCAGTTGGAAACAAAGAATCAATGCAAAGAATCAATGAAACCAAGAGATGTCGGTTTTTAACTGAGTAATATTCTGTTGTGTAAATGTACCACATTTTCTTATCCATTCTTTTACTGAGAGACATATAAGTTGTTTTCAGTTTCTGACTATTGCTATGAACATAGTTGAGCAAATGTCCTTGTGATAGGATAGAGCATCCTTTGCATATATAGCCAGGAGTAGGATAGCTGGATCTTGAGATAGATCAGTTTCTAATTTTCTGAGAAACTGCCTTATTGATTTAAAGGACATGGTTTTTTTGTTTGTTTGTTTGTTTTCTTCCATGAAGCCATTTGGTACATTTCCATTCAGACAATTTAGATGTTAACTAAAAATTTTTCAGTTTGACTATTGCCCCAGGGAAACTTTCTTATAATATAGAAATTTTCATTTAATTGTATTACTTTTGATTGACAACTTAGTCTTAATGTTATGAAAAGCTATATAAGGTACAAAAAATTAGATCTCTTCATAAAATATTCTTTTCATATATTTGCATATGAAACAGGAAACCCCAAATCTTTTATATTTTTAATCATCTTTCAGGTACATAACATAACAATTGAAAATTGCCTCTTCACACTCAGAAAGTAGAGTTAATTCCTAACACCACAACAATTTGTCTCATAATGGTGTGATATTTGTAGAGAACTAAAATAGCTCAATAACACAAACCCTCTGAGTTTGGGGGTTTCAAATGTAAAGGTTAAAGCTACATTCTGGATACACATAAATTAGCACAGAGCTCCATTACTGCCTAGCTCCTGGAGCAAACCGGGAGCAGTTGTCAGTAAGATAAACAGTTGAGTATATGAGTTCATAATTTGGAAGAGAAAATGGGAGACTTCATTTGCTTTTCCTAAGTCACAGAAGCTTAGAGTTCCCTGATGCAACATCACAAATACACAACTCAGTAAAGACAGGGAAGCCCAAGGGATTTAAATTAGGCTCATCTAAAGATGAAAATGTTTTAAGGTCTGTGTCATATGGATATAGATGATACCACGCTGTCTGTTTACAGGTTATAAAGAAAACTGTATAAAACAGACAGGTGAGTATGTGCATGTGAGTTGTTCATGGAGTATCCACTGCAGAGATAAACCAGAGAAAAAGAACTCAAAGTTATTCTGAAAAGGATTGATCTTTGTTGATGATGTACGAGTGAATATACGTACCTCAGAAAGATCCGGATAGAGCTTACTAATCAGTCATGCATATACACTAGCTAAAGGCTACTAAAGCTAATGACATGTAGAACTATAAAACTCATAAGAGAAAACTCTTTAGGAGTCAGAGCTTAGAGAAGGCTTTTAGACACAATGCAAACAGCATCACCTACAAGAGAAATCTATAAATTGAATATCAAAATGTTAGAAATTTGCTTCGTGAGAACTCTGTTCAGGATGAAATGACAAGGATGGGAGGTGGCTGAGCTGGTAAAGTGCTTGCCACAGAAACATGGAAGCATGCCCTTGAAATTCCAGTCTGGAGAGGTAAAGAAAGGTGGATTCCTGCAGCCTGTTGGCCCATCAGTCTATCCAAAGCTATGAGCTCCAGCTAAGGAAGAGTCCTTGTCTCAGAAGCTAAGGTGGAGAGTGAGTGACAAAGATACCCAGTATTGACCTGCTGCCTACACACATCTGAAAAGATAGTCTTCCTCTCCCTTCCCCTTCCCTTCCCCTCTCTTCCTCTTTCTACACACACACACACACACACACACACACACACACACACACACACACA
>JADRCH010000088.1:1406152-1426828 GCA_019843965.1 Rhynchomys soricoides
CACACACACACACACACACACACACACACACACACACACACACACACCAAACAAAGGAAGCTATAGCCTGGGAAACATTACCTTCAAATCATACTTAACAATCAGTTTGTGTATAGACAGATGGGTACCATTGCTACCCATAGGGAAAGTCAAATTAGATGCTTCTGTGCTGTGACTGTAAGACTGTCAGAGTAACTAAAGTCAATTAGTAATGACACCAATTGCTAGTGATTATGTTGAAGAAAGGGAGTTGTGGTGCATTTGGTGATGGAAGTGCAAAGTAGTTTGGAAGGTAGCTGGGTAGTTTCGTAAAAACCAATGATATATTTATCATACAGCTCAGCAGTCATCCTCTTGGACATTTAGCATGAGGTAGTGGTGGGGGCAGAGTTTGTTGTTAGGTCTCTTCCATGGTTGCCACCATATATTTTGAGAAATAATCTTTTACTGAACATGGAGCTTACCAGTTCAGTGAGACCATCTAGTCAGCAAGCTCTGGGGATAAATGTTCCTGGCACTGTGGTTATAGTTGTGTGCATCCATGCTCTGCTTTTTTTTGTTTTATGTGTGTCCTGGAGTTAGGAACTTGGGTTTTCCTGTTTATGCTGCAAGCACTTTACTAATAACTATGTTGCTTTTCTAACCTGCAAATTTCTGTTTCTATCAATCAAAGTCCCCATTTCTTCTGCCCTAGTCAGCTACTGAGTTGTCTTAGTTAGGGTTTCTATTGCTGTAATAAAATACTGTGACTACCAGCACCTTGAAGAAGAAAATGTTTATTTTATCTCATAGTTGTAGTCCATCATGAAGGGAAGTCAGTGAGGGAACTCAGGACATGAACCTGGAGGCAGTAACTGAAGCAAAAACCATGGAGGAATGCTATGTACTGGCTTGTTTCTCATGGTGTGCTCTATCTGCTTTCTTATACAACCCAGGGCCACCTGCTCAGGGTAATATACATCATCTACAGAAGGCTGAGTCTTCCCATGTCAATCATTAATCAAGAAAATGCCCTACAGAGTTGCCTTTATGCAGTCTGGAATAGGGTTATTTTCTCAGTTAAGATTCTTCCCTTCTGGGTATACCTAAGTATGTGTAGGTTGACAAAACCTAATGGGGACATGAACAAATGAGTTTATATCCCATCCTCTCAAGAGTAAGCCATTTTACCTCATTATGTTAACTGCTGTGAGAGATGTCAGACTTCTTAGTCATCACAAAAGACATGAAACACCTTCTAGCCCTTGTGTACTATTTAAATAAATTTTGAGATCTTCAAGATGGCTCAGTAGTTAAGGTCACTTGTGACAGAAACATGAAAACTGAATTTGATTCCCAGATCTCGCAGGGAAAAAAAATAATAAATTCCTTAATTTTGTCCTCTGATCCCTACACATGTGTTATAGCACATAGCCCCCATTCCTCACACACAATATAAACAAATAATAATAATAACAATAATAAATAACTAAATTTTAAAATTCAAATGAAGACTTACATAATTCTAGTCTGGACAAAGGACTGAAGGATAGCAGGGAGCAAAAGCCAAGAATATCCAAGCACAGCGTCTAGAGGAAAGCCAGATTACCTAAGGTTAAGAGAAGCCAAGAATCCAGACAGATAAACTGAAACAAAGAAGGATATGACAAAGGACAGTTGGTGAAGACCCAATCTGGAGGAATTTGCTTTCATGATGGATAAAGAAGGAACTATATATAGTAACAACAACAGTTACTATAGTTATAATTTATTAAGTATTTATGTCATGTCAGGCATTATGGCACATCTCTTTTAACCCCATCTCAATATTATGGAGTAGGTTCACATCATTTGCATTTTATAAATTAGAAAACCAGTCCTTATAAGATTCAATAACCTGCTCATACCTTTTACCTGGAAATGAGAGGACCAGGTATACAAAGTCAGTTTGATCTGATTCCCATCACAGTCAACCCAATGCCCCTCTCATATCCTTATTTATTATCTAGAATGGGGCCTATACCTATATTTATCTATATATGGGTCAACTATACCTATATTTAGGACAAAATGCTTAATATGAAATGATGGGAAAGTAAGTTCAAGTTTAGGACCATGTGAAAAGTGAATTGGAGAATAAAAGTAAAGGAGAGAGAATAAACCAAAGGAAACACATGGACCCTAATATTAAGTATAGTAATAGATATTTGGGACTTCATATGTGGGTTTGAGCTTCTTTGTATCAAGAGGAAATGTGTTCCCACACAATGTATATATTATCTCTTTGAGGAAATGAGCCAAGAACAATTTGTTATGGAAGGTTTCAGAGAAAGGGTGGATTTGTATGGTGTCCTGAAGGGAAAAAAAAGATGCATTTTGATGGGAAGAATATTTTTATCACAGCTTGTCAACCAGTGGTACCTAGAGGACATGGGTGTCCAGTGAAGATCCTACACACTATTCACAATGAGCATGTACTGATGTGGCTGTACCAGTGAGTCTGCCTCAGGTATGTTAGAAGGAGAAGGAGACAAAGAATTATGTCCTCCTCTTTTAGATGACAGGAATTATGTGAGTCATTTTACTCGTGCATTTATTCTTATAATATTTCTGCCATATTGAATTCTGTCTGAACAGAACCCTGGACTACACCTAGGCAGGGATAGAAAAATGAATGATTAAAATATATTCAAATATCCATAGCCTAACTGTAGAGTGAAAAACAGACCAAAAATAAGAAAAAATGCCAAAATAGGAGAACAGAGTTAAGGGCTTAATTCTACTGGGTCTGGTCATTAGGTATTTGGGAACGTGCCCACGCAGCAGTATGTGAGCTGGGTAGAGAAAGGGTATGATAAGGCTACACCAGATGTCTCTGCTTGGGAGGCACATTACTGGATACAGTGGTATCAGAGACCTTTCCAGAGACTAGAGCTTACTACAATTGGTCTCTACTAGGTTTGATTCACATCATGAAGCTCACCATAGGTGGGAGTTCCTTTACAGGAGCACTCCAAGCTTTTACTCTATTGATATTTCTACAGTTCTGTATCCTGCCTTATCTACTTTAGAGAAGAATCCTAGGATGCTTAGCAGGATGACACTTATATGTTGAGCTCTATCCTCCAATAATGTCAGAACCCCCAAAAGAGGGAATTCTAAAGGAGTAGACAGTAGAGTTGGGTCTCTAGACTAACTGTGCTCTTTCCTCCCTCCTATCTCACCTTCTTATCTTGTATTCCTGCCACCATCTGCTAAAGATCAGCCTCAGCATGGAGAGGGGTTCTGAGAGAAGGAGTGTCTGGGAGTGTCGAAAAGAACGACTAGAAGTCAAGTCGTGGATCTGAGTAGGCTGCCTGTGTTCTCCTTAATACAGGTTTTCCGATCTGTTTCTATGTTCTGCTTTCTCTCTCTGGAGATCTCTTTGTCTATAATTCTGCTTGCTTGTTATTCTAAGAGATCTCTGTCCATGTTTTGCTTCCTCATGTGTATGTGTGTGTGTCTGTCTGTCTCCAAACAGGTCTTTCTTTTTATTCTAAAAAATTCCCTGGATCACTCATCTCCTGCAGAACACAGGTCCAGCCTTTTATTTTATATATCAATCTAGTCATTTACTCCAGGTTTCCTTTTGATTATCTTTGTTTTGTTTTTTGTTTTTTGTTTTTCAAAACAGGGTTTCTCTGTGTAGCCCTGGCTGTCCTGGAACTCACTCTGTAGACCAGGTTGGCCTCGAGATCTGTCTGCCTTTGGTAAACACAGACAGTAAACTAGTTGGGTGGGACCTGGCCCTGAAATTACAACACCTGGGCCTAGCCTTGCTCAGTCCTAGGCTGACCTTGAGCTCAGGAATCTGCCTGCTTTTGTATCTTTCTGACAAGCTGACTCATAGTGTAGCTGTCTTTGTTCCTTTAGATTCATGAAGGCACTCGCATATTTGAGCAATTATATATATATTGAACTCATGTTTTTAGAGCTCTTTCCCATAGCCTTAAGGGCTGACCTGAAGGTTCCAGTCTTTACCGTTTTGCCGAGCCATTAGCCACACTTTGCCTCCTGGACTCATGCTGTCTGATTATCATGGAGTCATTATGGTTAACAGAGAGAACAATTCTCGGAAGAATGTGAAATATGCTTATTATTACACAAACAAGCCTTATGCCCACAGCAGCCATTGACACTCCTGGAGGCTTATACCAGGTCCCTGTCCCAAGGGCAGGAAACATGTCACTCTCCTCCCACTAGGGCCATGCTGGGCTAGGAAACCATCAAACCATCTCATTTCCCAGTGACCTAGAGGGCTAGCTTGGGGAAGGAGGACAAGCTTTATGGCTATAAAAGCCCCATCTGATAAGAGTGACAGCTCACACACCATTCAAATTCTTTTGGCCTTCTCTCTGACTTTCCTACCTCTACCCTTTGGATAACTCAATGGAGATGCTCATTTTGTGTTTAACAGCAATCACTTATGAACATGCCATGCAGACATGATGAAAGAGAGATGAGAATGATTATAACCACTACTTGGTCTATAGACTTAGAATGTCAATGTGCTCCAAAGAGAAGATGGCTGCTGTCTCAGAAGATGTTTGGGCTATGCCTGAATTGTTCTACAGGACCTATTCTTGTTTCATAAGACACCTAACCTGCCCTGAAGCTTTGGACTCTCCCACTTTGCTACTGGGATGACAAGAACGATGTCACTATCCCACTATGACATGCTGCCCCACCCAGCCAGAGTAACTAGTCCAGTTATGTGTGGGGACTTAGTCAACAAGACAACCCCTGACTGACAGTCCTAGCATAGAGCTGGAAAGGAAATCTATTTGGAACAGAAAAAAAAATCTCTGTTGAAAAAAAGAAAGTTGTGTTTCAAAAGGTATTAGCACAGTTTGGGATTCCTTATGGGTAAATAGACTTATAGAAGAAAAAGAAAATGTAGTGGAAATGGTTAAAAGGGAGGAGTTAGAAGATGAACTTCAAAAGGTATTAAAATGAAGCCCTCCAAAGAGGGATGTGAAAGGAGGGTGGAGTGTTGGTTCCTAAGACTGGACTTGGTACTGGTACTTGGTACTGGTATGGTGGTCATGAAATACCAGCTTTTGGTTTTCTCCTAAGATTGATGCCTCTGTCTGTTTCCAAGTAGTGGTATCCTGTTGCTGAAGCTGCTGTTTCAACTCAGCCTTCACTCTCTAAAGCTTGTTGAACATTTAGAGAGTAATAGGCTAATAGAAATCAGACAGCCAATTTCTTGGTTTGTTTTATTTCTTGGGGGGGGTGTATTTGTTTTTTGGGGGGGTGTTTTGTTGTTGTTGTTTGGTTGTTTGGGTTTTTTGTTTGTTTTGTTTTGTTTTGTTTTTTGTTTCCCAGGGGTTTACACTGGAAGTATAAATTATTTTTGTATTTTTCAAATGACATACATGAATCTGTTACATGTCTCTTAACATCTACTCCTCCCCCCCTCCCAGAATAAGTACAAGCAAGGAAGGGATCAAAGGAGCAGAAATTTAAAAGGTTTCCATACCCAATGTGCTCTGTTCTGAGATCCGAAGATCAAACTATGATCTATTTTTGCTGAAATGTAGTTTGCATGATATGCAGAGATTGCATCTGGGAAAGTGAGAGTACCACAGCTTCATCTTGACTCTGATGTGCCTGAAGAATGTCTCACTTTTGCCACCTCCTTTCTGTGTACCAACATGCTGCATGGTAGGTGCGGCGGGTTTGTAACAGTCATCTGTATTCATATCTAGGGAGCAAACAATGGAAGACGTTGAACAGAACCCGTTGGATGATGAGTAAGTAATCCAACAACAGGGAGCCAGAAAGATGACTGCTCTAGAAGTTTCTAGTGATCCATACCTCAGTTGTGAAGATGTTCTCTCCTTAAGCCTGAGAACCTTGGAATAAATTTTAGTTCCATTTTCCCTTATTTCATCACACACTGCCATGGTGGGACTTTGTGCAGAAGCTGTCCTGAAACCCAGCCCATTCAAGTTTGCAACAAAAGACAAGAAATTTCTTTTATTTCCCATCTTTAACCGCCCTATAGATATTGTTTAGATGACATATTCCCCATATAAAATTTTTGGAGGTGAACAAGTTAATGTCCAATTGTTTACATAAAAAATATGGTTTTCCTTTTGCACATAAAACTTTTGCATCTTAGTGAATATTACTTAATATTTAAAATTATAGTGTGACCTGACAAATGTTTTCTTTATGAGAAACACCATAGAAATTGGTTAATTATGAAAAATCAGTCAAATCAATTAGGTGTGTAAACAACAGGAGACTAGAGAATGAGAGAGAATACATGTATGTCTTCTTGGAGTTCTGGGGCTTTGTGGTGAGTTTAGTCACAATGATGCTTTTCCTAAAGGGGTGAGATTACAGAAATACCAACTTTAGAAGCCATAAAACAGAATCTCAAGTACCTGAACTCAGACCTTGAAAACGATCTCCAGAGGCTGGATGAGGCCAATCAGATTCTTCTCAGAAAGATTCAAAAGAAAGAAGAATCTATACAAAGGTCAGGCTTTGCCCTTGGTGAAGGAGAAGCCCCTCACAGGATGTCCCATAGACTATAGGGAGGGGAGGGGGACTCAATCCAGTGGAAATTTCAATATGTTATTTAAATCCTGAAACTTGACCTGTGATGCCCCCAAAAGACTTTGGTGTCGATTTTTGCATCAACTTCTTCTTTTCGTTGACATTTTATTGCAACTGTCATTCCACATCCCTCAGATGTTGGTAGTGTGATTTCGGTGGCGGTTTCCTTAGGACTGAGCCACACCTGAGTAACTTTATGTTTTTCAGTCTTGAAAGAGATATTGCCCTGTCCATAGGAAGAGTCCCAGAGAGGGATGACTTCAATGAGATCATAGTACAGAAGGAGACTGCCCTGAAGGACTTGGAGTTGGAGACAGCAAAGCTGGTGAGAAGACATCTAAAGGAGACCCTAAGAAGCCCTCTGCAGCCATTGCTCTGTCTGTCCTCAGAGGCTCTGCATATGTCCCTTGCCTCTGTGGCTACAGAAATTATAGCTACCTGGGGGAGCTCTGTGACACTGAAGCACAAGGCATGGGGATTACACCTTGGCTCTGTCCCAGATCCCCCATGAAGGACAGAGATGTACTTAACTGATACTCTCATCCGCACATATTACATTAGTGGCCTTGGCAAAGGAGAAGATTGAGAGCAGAATCTGTTTGTCTTCTTTAATTCCTTCTTCCTACAGGAGAAAAAGAATAAGAACCTAAGCAAGAATGTGATGGAACTTCAGAAGAAGGTAAGGAGACATCCTAGGTTATAAGATACCCCATTTCCTACAACATTGTCTTTACAAAAGGGCAGAAGGTGTATGATATATATATGAGAATATATAGAATATATATGAGAATATATATATATGTATATATCCTCATCAGTTTCATGTAACCACATAAAATATAGATTATATGCTACATACAAATGAAGAAAATTTTCACACACTTGAGTCTGTGACTGATTTCTAAAGAAAGTTCTGAGCTCTCTACTCTGATAAACAAGAAGACAGTAAATCTCTACCCTATACCTTCATCACCTTCAGAATGTTCAGACATGAATTTGTCCTCCAGACATGACAGGTTGTGGGAAGAGGGCTGAACAGTGACATGAGCAATGATTTCCCAATCCTTCCCCTATTCCTACTGTTAAGCCCATGCTTCTCTCCTTATTGTGGAGCTATGGTGGTCATGGGGACAGAAAAGGATGTCCAGTCAGGGCTTAGTGCTTAGGAGCACATACTCTTACAGAGAACCTAAGTTCTGCTCGTTCCCAGTATCTAGGTCAGGTGGTTCACTATCACCTCTACTTCAAGATCCAAGGACTTGAAGCTGTTCTCTGGATGCCAAAGGCACCTGCACTCACATTTACATACCTACCTACATACCTACACACACACACACACACACACACACACACATACACACACACAATTACAAATACGAGTCTTTAAAAAAGAGCCTATCCACTTAGGGTAAAGTTAGAAACTCCTACAGGGTCAAAGAGACATGTTTCTGTAACTCAAATTAGTAAGCACAATTGTTCTGCTGGCTAAGACCCCAGTCTAACCTTATCCTAGCTCATCTGTTTGCCTTGAAGAGCTCACAGTTACTTCCATGGTATTTCAGATTTCAAAAGGACTCAAGAATGCTCCCTCTGATCCAGAAACCCTGAAAAAGAAAGTAGCAGAACTCAAGGTGAGTAGCAAAGCAAGCTGGGACATTTTTGTGCCATGTGTATCAGTCCCAGGTTCTAGGAGGCTGTTTTCATGACTTCTCCTAGATGTGACGCTAGACATGCCATTTGTGTAGTAGAGGTGTCCCAGCATCCTTTATTCCCATGGGCTACCCTGACAGTATTGTTCATACTAGAGGTGGCTACATTGCCTTTGGGTGGAGGGCGTGCTTTGAAAGTCTCATCAGTTAAGAAAACACATTCCAAACACTTACTGGAGTCTTGTCTTCCCTGGAGAAGTTTATATCCAATGAGGACACACAGATACAGACATCCTAATAGAAAGAAAATGCTAATTCTCACAGTTATATAAGGATGCATTGATGATCATAGATGGTTTACCAAGCTGTGGCTCATAGGGTGAATTTTATTTTCAAGTTTCATTTTGACGTTTTCCTCTATTAGAAAGTAAAGCAACTGAAAATATTAATTCGTAAGATTCTATTGTTTGCACCTTGATGTCTAGAGCATTCTACACATGGCAGAGGTCCAGTAAATAGTTGTTAAGTGGACAAATGAGTAGACTCAGATTGGGGACAAACCTATTGTGGAGCTCTGTGCAGTTTTAGGTGACAAGTGTGGCATTTGGCAGAGGCCACCATCAAAAGCCCCGTTGTCTGCTTCCCTCTGAACAAGTCAAAAGTCTCGAGTGATTTAGAGAGCATGAGTGTACCATCCTTAATGAGTATGGGGAACAGGCTGGTCGTCATTGGTCGGTACAAGGAAAGAGAATGGCCAGATTCGATGGAGAGTCAGAATACTAAGGTTTAATGTCAGCTCTGCCACTGTGAGATTTAGCTAAATTATGTACATAGCATCCCTGTGCCTTTGTCTTCTCAACTGCAATACAAGGGTAATGGGCATATCCTACATTAAGTATTATTTGTCCTCAATACATGATAGCTGCTCTGAGTTTGGTTTTTTGCTGGCCTGGGTTTTCCTTGCACAAAGGAATGCTGCTTATTTCTTCCATTACCATCTTCCCTAGGTGAAACTACAAAAGTCAACCGAGTCCTGTGCACAACAAGAGAAGGAAATCGCCCAGGTTAGTCCAGCGCCTTTTCCACTAAGGGTCTGCCTAGGACATACATAGAAGGGAAAGACTGAGGGTCTTTAGAAAGGTTTTCAGGCATGGGAGGGAGGGAGCAGAAAAATGTAGCAAGTGAATTTCTGATTAACAAGCAGGTGGAAAAAACACTTTCATTAAATACTGACCTAAAAATTTTAAAAGCTTCATCTGCCCCAAACACCAACAGACCACTGCATTCCTATCCATTTCCCAGAGGGACACAGGACAACTTGGGTGAAGCTTTACCCCTCCCCCACTCAAATTTAGGTCCTGTGCCTGAAAATTAGGTAACCTCTTTGAGAGGTGGTAGAAGTTTCCCTTCAAGTAAGGAGTTGCTAGGTAACCAGCCACATGTCCAATGTACTAGGCAGGTTCTCAGGGAAGCAGCCAAAGCTTGGTACAGATTGAGGTCATGAGGTTTGTGTTTTCTTCTTTTCCTAGATGGAAAGTGACTACCAATCTGTATTTCAGCTCTGTGAAGACCAGACCCACTACATAAAGGTACAATGTTACTGAGGAGACTCATATGGAGGCAGGTCTCCCCAAGTTAGGAGAACTCTACTTTCTCCTTAGGGTGCCCTCAGCCATGGGCAAGTGCCTTTTATTCAATGAAATGATCACCAAACAGGAATGCTCTAGACAATGTGCTGAACCCTTGTCAAACATCGTTTTCCTCAAGCCGTTTGTCTAGCAAGTCTGACGAGTTCTGAGAACACTGAGGTTCCAGGGAGCTAGGTTACAAGCTCCGGGAACAGGAACACAGTCCAGCTCAGATCTGGGATCTAAGCAAAAGCAAGGTCTAAAAGCAGAACTTTTTTGATATGCCATATTCTGATTAGTACCTCTAATTTTTTTTATTTGAACACCCCCTACTTCGCACACTCTGTTATGTGAAATGTTTGGAATGTTAGCTATTTTAGTGGAATATTCCTATCCGTGATTTTGAAATAAAGACAAAAATTCTTGTTTATGATGCCCTCCCCCATGGGAAGAAATACCAAGAAATTCTGAGGGAGATGGAGAAGGAAAAGGAAGTGATGCTGCTTGAGAAAGAAATGTAAGTTTGGGTAACCATCCCCCCTGGTGCCCTGCACTGCCTGCCCTAGGAAACCATCCCCCCCCTCCCTGCCACTCCCACCCCAACCCGTGCCTTGCACTGCCTGCCCTAGGCAGTCCCTGGGAGACACAGCATTAAAAGAACAATCCCTGTCATGGAGTGAAGGACTCACAGTGGGTCATTTCTAGCAACCTCTATTCTTGTTCCAAACTGAACACTCAAAATCATTCAAACTGCTCTCCTGCCCTCCCAAGTAATTTTAAAAAGGTTTATTTATTTAATGTATGAGTACATTGGAGCTGTCTTCAGACACACCAGAAGAGGGCATCCTATCCCATTATAGGTGGTTGTGAGCCACCACGTGGTTGCTAGGAATTGTACTCAGGACCTCTGGAAGAGCAATCGGTGCTCTTAATCACTGAGCCACCTCTTCAGCCAGAAATCTCTTTATAATGCTCTTTTCATATATCCTTAGTTGAGGTCAGTGTTCCTAACACTACTTGAGCTATGTTCAAGGGGAAATTATAATGAAGAGATATGTACTCTCAAGAAATAAATGACTGGCATCTGTGTATGTTACAACCTTTCCCAGGACTTTGGTACAATGGAATGACCAGAGATCTGTAGACTTTTTTTTTTATACTTCTTAACTGTATCACATGTTATAAAATATGCATAGATGGTCTCATCTTAAATACATAGCTGTTAATTTTTGTCTATGCATATTCACATTAGTACCACTGAGACCCATACATAGACTATTATAAGCCCCAGAAGTCTCCTTTGACCCTCTACCCTGTCAACACCCCTTGCAGAGGTATCCCCTAGTCTGGTCACTTTAAAACTCTATTCTCAATTTCTCTATAGATTCAGCCCATGTTCTCTTATACCCAGCTTTCACTGAGGTTCATCTCTACTATACCATGTGATTTGTTCTTTATAATATCCCAGCATCTTCTGGGTATATGCCCAGGAATGGTATAGCTGGGTCCTCAGATAGGACTATGTCCAATTTTCTGGGGGTCCGCCAAACTGATTTCCAGAGTAGTTGTATCAGCTTGCAATCCCACTAGCAATGGGGGAGTGTTCCTCTTTCTCCATATCCTTGCCAGCATCTGTTTTCACCTGAGTGTTTGATCTTAGGCATTTTG
The DNA here is from genome assembly GCA_019843965.1 of Rhynchomys soricoides. Lineage (NCBI taxonomy): Eukaryota > Metazoa > Chordata > Mammalia > Rodentia > Muridae > Rhynchomys > Rhynchomys soricoides. The sequence continues at coordinate 1,417,686 of JADRCH010000088.1, forward strand.
ACTAGTGTGAGGTGGAATCTCAGGGTTGTTTTGTTTTGCACTTCCCTGATGAGTAAGGATGTTGAACATTTCTTTAGGTGTCTAAAAGAAAAGAAAAGAAATATTCCAATGTATGAATATGACACCACTAAGTTCTCAATGATGAACACTTTGACTATTTCAAATTTGTGTATACTAAAATCTATAAAATGCTATAAAATGTCTTCAGCCGGTTTTTGTCACTACTTTCTGCTCGACTCTATCTCCCTGCACTTGGAGTTGGCACATGCTCTTGAGAGAAAACTGCAGGGAAAGAGGAGCTCCTCTATGTGCCTCACCTGACTCAGGTACTTGTGTCCCTTTGACTCCCAGCCACCTATCTGATACATTCAATGCATTTCATGGTTACTTTTGGAAATGGGCTGCCTGACACAAACTACTTCACCATGGAAAAGCTAGGAGCCTGTGCCAATTCTCCCTTTACGTGTTTATTGATTACTGTAAAAGGAAATGTCCATGAAAATGCTGGATAAGCTTACTGGATCAATTCTGTGACAGGAAACAACTCTAAATAAAACAAATAAGTTAACAGTGACCAGAAGGCTTTAGAGAGAGAATAAAAGTAGGCATCTATTAGAGACGAGTTGGCACCTGGAAGGAGAGAATGCAGAAGTTATGTTCCCTGGGGTTATACTTTCGGGACTGAGGTCAGCCCAGACCCATGTGTATATATATTGTATGCATGGAGCAGTTAAAACATGGAGGGAAACAATTAGAATTTAGGCCAGTAGGAAGAAACAGAGTCAGACTTGGGAGTTTCTGGATATTCTAGAGTTAGGTTGGAGCCACACAGTCTGTCTTTGGTGGCAGCTTAAGTGCCAATTGGGCCTTCCAACCTCAGTGTGGAAGTTCACAGACTGCCTTGAGCAGTTCAGTTTAAAAGTCAGCCAGAGATGCAGGCACAGCTTAGGTAGTTTCTCTTTCTCTTAGGAATGGACTGTGTATTGGCTAGTTTAATATAAGCATGACACAAGCTAGAGTCGTTGGAGAGGAAAGAAGCTCAATTGAAAAGATCCCTCGATAATATCTGGCTGTAGGCAAGCCAGTAGGGCATTTTCTTAATTACCAATTGATAGTGGATTAGAGCCCATTGCTGATGGGGTAATCCCTGGGCTGGTAGTCCTGAGGTCTATAAAAAAGCAGTCCGAATAAACAAGGGGGAACAAGCCAGTAAGCAGCACTCACCCATGGTCTCTGCATCATCTCTTGCATATTTGATTTCTTGTCCTAACTTCCTTCAGAGATGAACAGTAATGTGGAACTGTGAGCCAAATAAACCCTTTCTTCCTCAAGCTGCTTTTGGTGATGGTGTTTTATCCCAGCAATAGTATCCTTAACTAGAACAAAATGGAAGTAGGATATAGCTATGTCCTCAGTTTAGTTCTCACCATCAAAGGGGGAGAGGGACACATGTGACATGGAGGCAGAAGTTGGGAAGTCATACAGACAAAAGAGAACCAGTCAAAAAGGAGATAAGAGGAACTTAACAAGAAGGCAATTTGAACGGGGAATAAATTAGAGCAAAGTGTAATAACTCATGTGTATATATAAAAAAAACCCCATGTATGCTAAACTTCAAAATAATTGGAAAAGAGTCAGTCATGTTGCTCAACATGCTGAAAAACTATGAATTTCAGCCAAATCACAGGTGTTTAATGAGTTAGGAAATCTCTTGTTGGCAGTTCCTTGGGTTGTCTCACAGGATAACTGGCTCGCATCTTATTTGTCGTTGTTTTTAAATCTAGAGACAAAGCCCAGAATGACTCTTCCCAGGTAGTGAAACCGGGGTCAACTCTGGTAGAGACCATTCAAAGCAACATGGTGAGTCTTGCTGCCCACCCTTGGACTTCCCTCTAGCCTCCTCCTTCTTCCTGGGATGTCTCCCTCACTCTCCTCCTCTTTTTTAAAAATCCTGGAGATAGGAAGTGAGGTTCTGTTGACATCTGGGAAAAGGCAGAGTCAGAATATGAAGCTGTCTGCCCTAACTGCAGTCTCTGCAAAGAGCCACCCCACTGCCCTACTGTTTTTTGAGATTCTGGCCACACAAGGTTCTCATTACTTTCCACAGGAGAAGAACATCATTAAGAAACAGAAGAGGAAGTTTTGGCTTAGGTGAGTAGCATTGTTCTGCTCCTGACCTAGTTGGTCCAGGCTAGATTCACTATGCAAAAAGTCCAGGCTAGATTCACTGATGCCAAAAGAATGAGTATTAGCATCAAACCAACATATCATGCAGCCTTAGAGTTCTCTTGACTCTTCCTTTCTTCCTTTCTTCCTTTCTTCCTTCCTTCTTTCTTTCTTTCTTTCTTTCTTTCTTTCTTTCTTTCTTTCTTTCTTTCAATATACTGAGAAAGGACTTCAGACTAGTGTGGTTCTAAGTAGCTGGAAGAAATAGTGGCTACTTCTGAGAAGCTCACGAAGGGAGCTGCAGACTCCATTTCATTCCAGTTCCTCTTCTGTTTCCCAGCATGCTCCCTTTCAATCTTTCAGGTCCTGCGTCCTATACCTTTGCTGCATTCTTGGAAAGAGAGGACAGAATGCATTAACTTCACCAAGAAACTACAGGGAGAAAAAACGTCACTTGCGTTCTCTGTCTTCTCTTTTTCAAAGTTTTGAAACAAGGAGACTTATCTTCACTTTTCTAGAATTCCTTGTAGGAGGCATGGAGAGCACATGAGGCTCATGTGACCATCTTAAGCTTTTACTGTTAACCTCCAAAAGGCCTGCCCTATATGTAATACCAGAAGGTCATCTATTGTATTGGAAAACTTCCATGTCAGGAAGGCAGTGTTCAATGCTTGACCACTAAATCACAGGGTTTCTGACTTCCTGTTAACTTGAATTCACTATCTCTGCCCCCATCCCCTAAGCACTCCAACAGTTTTGCCAAAGGAAAGAAATTCCACAGCCATTTACAAGTTCATATCTCATGGCTTGATGTTGAATTATCTTGTTACTGTAGGCTAATAATGAGCTCCTCTTTGCAGGCACTTCCGGTACTTTTTCTTCATCATCATGATCGTCATCAGGTTACTGGGTTATGTGTTCTTCCACCTGCAATACATCAACCCGGACTTTCTCGTGGACACCCTGCCCTTGCTGATGAGCAGAAGCAGCTTGAAGTGGCTACAGGATATATTGTTTCCCTTCCTTACTCTAGAAGTGGAAGATGTGTTACCACACTAGTGCTACCACACCTGCCAGGCCTCATGTTGCACCCAATGGAGGGGCCCTAGCTGTGGTCCTGCATTGGTGATGTGGGCTTGGCAGGAACTGGAAGCCTATGACTCAGAACTTCTAGGTGACAGCTGAGCTTCCTATTTGGAGTGTCTCTCTGTCAAATACAGAATGCATTTGACCAGAGTTGGCTGTGTTAGTCTGTGTCCTAGGGACTTCTATGTAGTCCTCAAGCTCCCTGTTTTGTTGAGACAAAACAAAAATAAAAATTCCCTTAGTATGTCCATTTTCTGCTTCATTTTAGTAAAGGAAAAATAAAAATCATATGTTTCTTTGTTAGATTCCTAGTCATTTAAGGAGGCATACGTGGGACTTCTCATGGAACTAGACCCCCATTAATAACATAGTCTCTCCCTATAGCTTTTTGTTCTTTAGTATCTCTTAAAAGTGAGGGGCTGAAAAAAAAGACTTTTTCCTATACACAGGTAATTATTCATTTTTTTAATTGAATATTTTCTTTATTTACATTTCAAATGTTTTCTTCTTTCCAGATCTCCCCTTCGGAAACCCCCTATCCCATCCCCTCTCCCCCTGACTCTATGAGGGGTGCTCACCCACCCACCCATGCCCGTCTTCCTGCCCTGGCATTCCCTTACCCTGGGACATCAAACACCTTCAGGCCCAAGGACCACTCCTCCCACTGATGTCCAACAAGGCCATCGTCTGCCACGTATGTGGCCAGAGCCATGGGTCCCTCCATGTGTACTCTTAGGCTAGCGGTCCAGCCTCTGGGTATCTCGGGGGGGGGGGTCTAGCCAGTGGACACTGTTGCTACCCCCATGGGACTGCAAACCCCCTCAGCTCCTTCAGTCCCTTCTCCTTCTCCATCTGGGACCCCGTGCTCAGTCCAATGGTTGGCTGTGAGCATCCGCCTCTGTTTTTGTCAGGCTCTGGCAGAGCCTCTCAGGAGGCAGCCATGTCAGGGTCCCTTGAGCAAGCACTTCCCAGCATCCACAGCAGCATCCTGGATTGGTGTCTGTATATGGGATGGATCCCCAGGTGGGGAGTCTCTGGATGGCCTTTCCTTTAGTCTCTGTTCCACTCTTTGTCTCCATATTTCCTCCTGTGGGTATTTTGTTCCCCCTTCTAAGAAGCACTGAAGCATCCACACTTTGGTCTTCCTTCTTTTTGGGCTTCATATGGTCTGTGAATTGGATCTTGGGTATTCCAAACTTTTGGGCTAATATCCATTTATCAGTGCATACTATGTGTGTTCTTTTGTGACTGAGTTACCTCACTCAGGATGATATTTTCAAGTTCCATCCATCTGCCTGAGAATTTCATGAAGTTATTGCTTTTAATAGCTGAGTAGTAATCCATTGTATAAAATGCACCACATTTTCTGTATCCATTCCTCTGTTGAGGGACATCTGGGTTGTTTACAGTTTCTGGCTATTATAAATATGGCTGCTATGAACATAGTGAAGCATGTGTCCTTATTACATGTTGGAGCATCTTCTGGGTATATGCCCAGGAGTGGTATAGCTGGGTCCTCAGGTAATACTATGTCCAGTTTTCTGAGGAACCACCAGACTGATTTCCAGAGTGGTTGTACCAGCTTGCAATCCCACCAGCAGTGGAGGAGTGTTCCTCTTTCTCCACATCCTCGCCAACATCTGCTGTCACCCGAGTCTTTGATCTTAGCCATTATGACTGGTGTGAGGTGGAATGATTTGGTGCAGAACATTTCTTTAAGTGCTTCTCCACCATTCGAGTTTCCTCAGTTGAGAATTCTCTGTTTAGCTCTGTTCCCTATTTTTTAATAGGGTTATTTGGTTCTTTGGAGTCTAACTTCTTGAGCCCATAATTACTCATTCTTAAGTGAGAAAAAATTAAAATTCAAGTGTTGATAAAAGTGTAAAATTCAGACAATAGTTCTGGATACAACCAAATAAAAAGCTTTAGATATAGCTAAGTAAATACATTTGATTATCATTGCATGCTACCTTCTAATTCCTCCCAGCTAGAGACAGTCTTTCCTACCCTCTGCCCAAAGCTCCTAGAACCTTCTCTGGACTTCCTACGCGTCGTGACCTTGACACAGGGGTCCTCCCTACTCCTTACCAGTCACCACCCAGCCCCTTATCAAGGTGACATTGCAGAAAAAAGACTTAGTTAAAGAACGAACGACTCCTTTACAGCATGCTGCCTCCGGGGTTACAACTGAAACCATGAGGCTGGGACCCCAAGTTATAAAAGTGCTTACTTTCAGGAACACTGACAAAGAGCTGATAGGACAGAAAGGAGTGAGGGACACAGTGAAAACAAAGGTCACCTGTCCAGCTGGTGGCACTTATGTACTTACAGAATCTGTGACAGCATAGAAGCCATTTTTATTTTCAATATTTTTATGTATATTCCACATGTTCTTGATTTCTGGGGAAGTTTTCTCTTTTAGATGTCATTCTTACTACAGATTTTAACAGTTTTATTCAACAACATTGGAGTAGAGGCAGCACACTGTATGTTTTGGCTGCAGACACATCTCAGGTTTCCCTTCTGGGGGTCTAAGAAAGTAAGAAGTATGAATAATCTCTGAATGTGGCACCTACAAAATTTTTTAAAAACTGATCAACATCACCCTCTTGTGGCCAATTGAAATAAAAGCATGTCCACTGGTTTCATCCCACTAGCAAGCTGAAGTAGGGAAGATCAATTAGATGTCATTCATAGATAATTCTCGGTGTTCTAATAATCCAAATTGGTCTTCATTTGCTCATTCAGTGAATCGCTCTAAAGGACATTTATCGAGTTATTACACTGGTCTAGCCAATATTCTAGATATTAGAATTATAGTATTGAAAAAACAGGCTGGATTCTGAATTCATAGCTGGTAAGCAGACAAGCACAATTGGATATATAAATATCAGATGATGTTATGTGATATAACCAAGTTAGGCAGTCGGGGGTGGGGACTGAGAAGTAACAGTCACAGTGTTCACTGAGAAAGTGGCAGTATAAGAAAAAACTGGATGAGGTTAAGGAACTGTCTAGACGCCAAGGGGAATAGTGCATAGGGAATCAGCAGGAATAGCTGAAAGGCTCTCCCGAGAATTCCCTGCCCATGCCTCATTAATACACGTCTATCTGTGGGAATTCTGGGCTACTTCTGGTCCCTTTCAGGACAGGACCCAGGCCTGAAGCTTTTCTATACCAAAGCTTCAGCATTTGGGACTCTGGGAAGACTAGTTTTATGTCAGTTTGACACAAGACAGAGTCATCAGCAAGGAAGGAGCTATAATTGAGGAAATGCCACATATGGTTGGGCTGAGGCAAGCCTGTAGGGCATTTTCTTGATTAGTAATGTTAGAGGACACAGTCATTGTGGGTACTGCTATCCCTGGGCTGGTGATCCTGGGTTCTATTAGAAGGCAGACTGGGCAAGCCATGGGAAGCAAGCTAGTAAGCAGCACTCCTCCATGCCCCTTACATGAGCTCCTACCTCCAGGTTCCCACCCCGCTTGAGTCCCTCCCCTCATTGCTCTTGAGGATGAACTGTTATAAGGAACTGTGAGTGAAATAAATCCTTTTCTCCATTGCTTTGCTCATGTGCTTCGTCCCAGTGATAGTAACCATGACTAAGATTCTAAGGGTACATTTGCATTATGTGGAGATGAAAGGGATAGCCACAGCTGACCAGGAAATGCCGTCAGAGTATTCCCTGATACATGCATCCCTTGTCACATAATTCTTAATATTCTCTGTGCATCTAGCCCTTCTCTCAGATATACCCCGACCTACTGTGCAGGTATATGTGCTGGTTAGACAGATTGACTGCCAAGCACTGGCTGGGGAAAATATGAGTGAAGCAAGCCACCACTTGTAGGAAGCCATATGAGTAGGATGAAGGAGGCCATCATTTGTAGGAAGCCATGCCATAGGAATCTTGGATCTACGGATTGTGTTGAAGGCCCAGGTTGCAAAGGCACCAAGGTATTTGCTGCCCCCAAAAGGAGGACGCTGACACCATAAAAATTATGGGAGCAGAAGAAATGCTGCCTTACATGAACTGTGGCGGGGTGGGAAGGTGATTTAATAGATAAAGTACCTGGAATGCTTGCAGCAGAAGCATAAAGACCGGAGTTCAGTTCCCGAAAAGTCATGTGAATGCTGCTGGGTGTGACTACCCACCTATGTTCCCATGCTTAGTGGGCCTGGACAGGAAGCCGTGGTTCTGAGTATGAAATATCTCCTATAGTCTCTTGTGTTGAGCACTTGGTCCCCAGCTGGCTACACTGTTTTGGAAGGTTGTAAAAAACCTGTAGGAAGTGGAGCCTTGCTGGAAGAAGTATGTCACTAGGGGGTGGCTTTGAGGTTTCATAGCCTGGCTCCATCCTCTCTCTACCTCCTGAGTGTGGATGCAATGTGATCAACCAGCTACCAGCTTCTGCCTCCCTGGGGTCCCTTCCCATTGCCATGTCTCCCTGCCATGATGAACTCTAAGACAATGTAAGCCTGTTCTCTTCTAATGTTTTTGTCAGTAACTTAGGGTTTTTCAAGCTCTTATAAAACAGCATGACAAGAAGAAACCTGGGGGAGGGAAGGATAATTTCAGCTTACACTCTCAGGTCACACTCTACCACTGATTAAAGTCAAGGCAGAAACGGGATAGATACTGAAACAGAAACCAACAGTGATGCATCTGAGCATCACATGCATGCAGTGCCCATGAAGGCCAGAAGAGGGCATCAGATCCCTTGGGACTGGAGTTAGAGAAGGTTGTTAGCTGCCCTGTAGGAGCTGAGAGTTGAACCTTCTTCTGCAAGAAAATTCAATGCTCTCGATTGCTGAGCCATCTCTCCATCTATTCCACTTTACTCTTTGAAATAAGGTCTCTCACTGAACCTGAAGCTCACCAATTGGGCCAGACTCACTGTCCAGTGGGCTCTGAGATCCTCCTGGTTCTGCCCCAAATCCTAGCACTGTAGATTGTAAGCATATGTGCCTGCACCAGACTTTTTATGTCAGTTCTTCAGAGTCTGAATTCAAGTCCTCATTCCTGCATGACATGGACCTTATCAATGAGCCATTTCCCCAACTCCTTAGCTGTGTTAATTTTAATAGATTTTATTGGGACCAGATTTGGTTATCAATGTACAAAGCATTATCAGGATGTATGCCGGCAGCATCTGTAACAAGTTAACCTGCAGCAAGATGTTGGCAGAAGACAAGATATTCCTGAAGAACAAGGGACTTTATTGCTGACAGCTGAAGCAGAAGCTTCGTGCAAATTTAAACAGCTTCTCTAGATCTTGCACAGCTCCTCAAAGTCATGTGGAGGCAACATAAAGCCCCACAATGGAAGCTTGGCCACACAGTGAGCTAGTTGCAGGAAGAACACAATAAGCTTGCAGAAAGACCATTTGGTTATAAGCATAGTAAGGATGAACACTTGGCTTTTAACCAAGAACGTTATCTCATCCTTCAAGGGAACTCTAAGAAATGACCTGGATAGTTAGAACTTTGTATTCTTAGCAGACAAAACTTTGCATTCTTAGCAGACAAAACAAGAATATACAAGGATGTCTCCACCAATAAGCATAGTGGCGAGCAGAATGTTGGCTTTTCAACAAATGTTAACCATAGCCGATGATCCTGTTAATATTTGTGGATAAATAGCAGACTAGTTAAAATCCAAGGGAGATAAATAGAAAACGCAAAGAACCAGAGTCAAAGGTGTACATAGTCTTCTCATGATTTCTGCTATAACCTCCAGCATAACAAGTTTTTGGAGCAGTTGAATTATTGAAGGTTAAATACAAAGGGAAACAAGAACTAGAGGTCTGAATACATCTTTTATATGAAATCATTTTTAATGGATCTCTCTCTCTCTCTCTCTCTCTCTCTCTCTCTCTCTCTCTCTCTCT
>JADRCH010000088.1:1426838-1453800 GCA_019843965.1 Rhynchomys soricoides
TCTCTCTCTCTCTCTCTCTCTCTCTCTCTCTCTCTCTCTCTCTCTCTTTCTGTGTGTGTGTGTGTGTGTGTTTGGAATGGCTAAGCCAGCTTGTAATCAAGTCTCTGTTACCGTGAAGAATGAGTGTGAAATACGAAGAGATGAATACACTGTGGCTGAGGAGGTTAATATTAAACCATACACCATTTGCCCAAAACTTGAATTGGAGATGCCTCGATATGGAGAACATAAAAATCTCAGGATGACTCTAAAGGCAAAGGTTTGAAGTACATTCTCCCCAAACACAGTTTCAAGATCTCTTGCGACCTGCTTTGACATAGAGACAGACCCAGAGAGCTTTAAAATCTCACTTCTTAGCTGTTCATCTTGGCTTTTTCTCTCCAATCCTTAAAGATGACAGGGATGCAGTAAGCTCTGCTTGTAAGAGTTTGTCTCAGCTGTGCCTTTTCTTGCCCCTCACTTGCTGATGTCAAATCTTTATGAAACTGAGGAGACATTTCTAACCAGAGAGAAAGAGTTTGGCTTGTAATTGAATTTTCAATGAAGCCATTATTCTCTGTACGCTCTGATATTAATCTTAATTGAGGGGCTATTTTCTCAGACTCTCTGGATGAGAACACCAGTTCTGGGAAATGTTCCTGTAACCCAGTCAGATTCTTCCTTCTCCAGTCCTTACTCTAAGTACATACACAGTGTCTGAGCTGTAGTGTATCTCTAAGGTAACTTGGAATCTGGTTGGTTTTTGTTTCTTTCCCTTTTTGCTAAAATTAAAATATATATATATATATTCCCTTTTTGCATATTTATACACACACATATATATCTGTATATATACATATATATCCCTTTTTGCATACATATATATATACATATATGTATGTATATATATCTGTGTATATATGTATATATATATATATATATGCTTCCCAATTAAAAATGGTTTACAAGTAGCTGCATACAAATAAGCCAAATTGTAGTACAAATGCCCTCTTCATCTTAAAAGTTTCATGAGTAGGTCTGTCCCATCCCATCCCCTCTCCAACCCCCACCCACCCACACACTTGACCAAGTGACTTTATTCTGAATTATACAGGCAGCTCCATCTTCAAGATCTTGTTTGTGAAAGGCTTGGGGTAGCTGGCTGAGAGTTCAGCTGAGAGGTCAGTAGAATGGTCAAATTCCCAGGCCTCAAATATAAGGTTGCATATTCTAGCTGTGACCCCCTACAAAGCCATGGTTCCTGGGAACTGAGAGCCCAGCATCCTTCTTTATGTTACAGTGAGGATGAGGGAGAGAGCAAATGTGTTTCAGATAATATCGATGTAAGAACTTTGTTTCTGTGGTAAACTGCAGTGGTGGCACTGTCTAACCTTTGCATTTGGTCTTTTAAAAGCAACTTAAGTTTTGACACAACTACTAACTTTATATGAGTGTCATTTATGTATGTGGAACTTGAAAATATGAGTCTCCACATTAAGCCATTTCTCCAAAGAACTCACTTAGCCGATATGAAGTGTGTCAACTACCTTTAACTCTTGATCCCTAACGTTGAGCCAATCAGCTTATGGGGGGTGTTTTAAAAAGCAAAACAAAATGAATTAGCTTCTACTCTCCCCACACTTCCTGATTCCTCCATATTAATACAAAGACTTAACACAGTCAAAATAAAATATCTGAAGCATTTATCCTTGTTCACAATCTAAACGATTGAAAGAAATTAGTCAAGAGGTACTGTCCTAAACCAATAATATGCAAATATGAAAATATCTGAAGCAAAATGTGGACATGAAGGACATTGTGTGGGAGAAGAACATCACATAGCAATTATCTCCTCTTTCTCTCTAGTATTCTAGTGGTGTGTAAGGTCTGGGCGTTCAGCCTGTACCATCTGGCAAAGGCCCAGTGATTCTCTGCCTCAGCATGGAAGCCAGAAGACTGAACTAGTGCAGACAGAAGTCCAGAAGACCTAAGACACTTCCAGTGGGCATAGCCCCGGCCCCCCTGCACCTGGGAATCTGGATGTAGCACTTGCATTGCTTGTTGTTGTGAAAGCATTGACCTGACTGACTTAATGAAAAAGGGGCTGGTTTGTTTGTTTGTCTCTGCTTACAGCTCAGAAGGGTTATTCCATCAAGTCAGCCAACCCTTGGTAGCTAGATTGGTTTTATCTGGCTCATCTTGGTTTGTGGCAGCAGGCCTTGCCAACAGCTTCCTCACATCTCCATAGATGGAGAAGCAGAGAAAATATGTGGGAGCAGGGATGGGTTATGAGCTGTGAGCCCCACTCTCATGACCCATTTCCTCTACCCAAGCTCACCTTTTACAAGTTCAACAACTTCCCTTAAGCTTCTAGGGACGTTTCATATTCAAACCATAATACTGGTCTTCCTTCCTTTTTCCCCTCCTTCCCTCCTCCCTCCCTCATTCACTTACCCGCTCACTCACTCCTTTTTTTCTTTCTTCCTTTCTGTCAGAATGCAGGCCAAAAATGGAGTTGTGTGAGAATTTTGAGTGCTTGTGAAAAAACTCTATGAAGACAAGAGTCTTGTGACCTCAGTTTCTTCAAAAACACAGAATTGTTCTTGGAGTGTGTTCTTGTGCTCCTCCCAGGTGAAGAGGATAGGAATGAGTTCACTTCAGATTATTCATTGCAACTAACTATTGTTGTTTGTTTGTATGTCTCTATGGAAAAGCATGCTTTGCTACACGCAGCTTGTCTCTGTCATTGTACACATTATTCATGTGACTCTTCTTTACCCTCTGAGTACAAATTATCAGATGCTCTAAATAAAGTTGGCTATGGCAAAGACTTTATAATCTACGTCATATATTGGCTCTATTTTTCTAGATCCTACTGCCTGTAGAATGGTGACACCTTCCTTCTTTCCTTGATTCCTCCATCCTTCCCTACCTCTCTCCTTCTTCTCTCCCTCTCTCCCTCCCTCCCCCTGTCTTCCTTCCCTTTTCCTTCCTTCCTTCCTGTGTGTCTGTCTTTCCTCTTTTATCCTTGGTTCACCATTAGAGACATACTAATTAGGGGCTGCTGGTACCCTATGACGCATTCTTTTGTTAGTGGTGATATTTAGTTGAACAGCTGTCCTGTCCACTTTACAAAAGGCTGCTTTCACTGTAATGGAGAGCTAAGCCACAAACCAGTGGAAGCAAAGCACAGATCCCTGCCAGTGTGTCTTGCTCCTGCTCTTGTTCCTGATCCACAGGGAGTCATGAGTTCCAGCTCAGTAGTCATCATTGTCTTCTTCTTGGCTAGGAGCATCATTATACCTCACATGACTCTAGAATCCAACTAGATGCTTCTGTGTGAATGAGAAAAACAAAGCTGTACACCTTGTTCTAATGAAGGTCTGTTGTGAAATCCACCCTAAAACCCAATAAGTAGCACTGATATCCACTGGTGAGAAACTGGGTTTCCTGGGGTGAAGCTGAGTTGCTGCAACCATTCGGACAATCAAAAAGAAAACAATTCAGGGTTTAATGAGTGCTCTGGTCTCTCAGAAGCAGGAGATAGGTGAAGAGGAGAATTGGAAGGACCTTGGCCTACTGGTATTTTAGTGCTTGCCTTGGAGATGCTGTGGATTGGTGGGCTGGGTACATGTCTGAAAATAGACAACAGTTTCTGTGCTGTGGATTCATCCCCAAGTTCCACTCTGAGCCTTTAAGAAAGTGGTTCTCAACCTTCCTAACGCTGTGACACTTTCATGTTCCTCATATCATGGTGACCCCCAACCACAAAATTATTTTGTTGCTACTTCGTAACTGTAGGTTTTGTTATGAATCAATGTAAAAATCTAATATGCAGGATATCTGATATGCTACTCCTTTGGGGGTTGAGAACCTCTCAGCTTTAAGAGCTGGCACAGGGTTTAATTAATCCACTTGTGTTAAAGCACTAAAGATTTTGAGCCCAGGCACATTTGACAATGCCTGGAGATACGTCTGGTTTTCACAACTGGTGGGTGGGTGGTGGTCCTGGCATGTGGAATGTCCAGGTCTGGAATGCTGTTAAACGGCCTCCTAGTGCACAACTGTCAGTAGAGCAAGTATGAGAAATCCTTCCTAGCATCTTCTTTTTACTTACCTCCTGTAGGTAATCTAAAAAAAGGACCTTTCCTAAGAATGAGTTTTCCTGAGTCGGCAGGTGATTTGGGGGTGATTAGGGGATGCATTTTTAGGGGGTAAGTGGGTTCTGCTGTGGTTATAGAGGAGCCCTGACAGCCCTTTTCTCTAAGTTCTGCTTGCATGTTAGTGTGTGAGAAAGACTAAAGGACACTGGCGTCAAACTTACAGATGGACTTATACACACAGCGAAGGCCAGTCAGTCCTAGTGCCGAGGTGACAATCACAAGCTTTAGATGAGAGGACATATTGCAATCTGATCAGCTTGTTGGATCCATACAGATTCTTCCAGTTTCTTTAAGTGAAGAAGAACCATTTTCAATTTTTGCATAAATTCAAAATGTAAGCTTTTGCTTTGATTCTGTCCATGAATGAAGTTTGGGGAGGGGTGGTGTATAATAAGTTCTTTTTTTTTTTTTGAAATTTTTTTATTTAATACTTTATTTACATTTCAAATGTTTTCCCCTTTCCAGGTATCCCCTTTGGAAACCCCCTATCCCATTCCCCTCCCCCCTGCCTCTATGAGGGTATTCCCCCACCCACCCACTCACTTCCGTCTTCCCTCCCTGGCATTCCCCTATACTGGAGCATCTAATGCTCTGAGACCCACTGATATTCAACAAGACCCTCCTTAGCCACATATGTGGCCAGCACCATGGGCCCCTCCATATTCATTCTTTGGTTGGTGGTCCAGTCTCTGAAAGCACCGAAGGACCTGACCAGTTGACACTGTTGCTCCCTCCCCATGGGGCTGCAAACTCCCTCAGTTCCTTCAGTCCCTTCTTCAACTCTTCCATCTGGGATCCCATGCTCAGTCCAACAGTTGCTGTGAATTGAATCATAGGTGTTCCAAACTTTTGGGCTAATATCCGCTTATCAGTGAGTACATACTGTGTTCGTTTTTTGTGACTGAGTTCCTTCACTCAGGATGATATTTTCAAGTTCCATCCATTTGCCTGCGAATTTCATGAAGTCATTGTTTTTAAAGCTGAGTAGTATTCCATTGTGTAAATGTGCCACATTTACTGTATCCATTCCTCTGTTGAGGGACATCTGGGTTGTTTACAGTTTCTGGCTATTATAAATATGGCTGCTATGAACATAGTGGAACATGTGTCCTTATTAGATGTTGGAGCATCTTCTGGGTATATACCCAGGAGTGGTATAGCTTGGTCCTCAGGAAGTATTATGACCAATTTTCTGAGGGTCCACCAAACTGACTTCCAGTGTGGTTGTGCCAGCTTGCAGTCCCACCAGCAATGGAGGAGTGTTCCTCTTTCTCCACATCCTCGCCAACATCTGCTGTCTCCTGAGGTTTTGATCTTAGCCATGGGCTCCTCTCCGTCTTCATCCCTGCCATTCTTTCAGACAGCAACAGTTGTGGGTCAGGGTCTCGAGCACCTTCTTCTAACCATAGTTATAATCGATCATCTAAAGTTTAAATGTTTTCAATTTAGAAACAAGATTTTTAGTGACAAGATGTGACTTAGATCTTCTACAAAACATGTGGAGTCCAATGTAAAGTGCAAATATGAAGCCCATTGCTCATAAATAATATAGAATTTTAAAATAACAAAGGAAAGCTTTCTCTAAAGTGCAGTGAACTCTTCTGTACTTGCGTCCTTTGTGGCTAAACTGGGCAGATGTCTACAAAAACCATACTTGGCTGTGCTACTGCAGTACGATACTGAGGCCCACAGAGTATCAGACAAAAAAAAGAGAACTCCAGGGTAGACCCCATGACAGGGTAGTCCCACCATCACATCTAGTGAGCTGGAACTGTAAACTTATGCAGGATGAACACTTTATTGTGTGCCAAGCAGATTACACAGGAATAAAACATGATAGGCTTAGTGGTTGGTGGGCATTCGATCTTTCTGAACTTGCATCTCTAGCAAACCCTCACTCCAGCATTGATGCAGCAGATTCTGGAATGGGTCCCTTCTGACCACCACTATCAATGTTCTTGAGTCTACATGGATGAAAGTAGGTAATTCTCCCTTCTCCACATTTGCAACCCAGTCCTCTCAATAGATGTGACTTTTGTGATCTCTTCTATGTGATTCCATTCCCAGAAGAGACTGGTCATCTGTAACGTATGCATAAGCCTCACGTACACATCCCCAGTCACTGACACTCCTATAAATACCACATTCTGTCATGCTGAATGGACTCAAGGATAAATGGGAAGCCAGTGAGTCCTCGCACAGTTCTCCTCAGGAAGAGTGGTGGAGCTGCCTAGTTTGGATCTAAACTTCTTCTGTCTACTCCCCCAGCTTCTCAGGGGCTCCTGCTTTATCTTGGCATGGGCTGTAGAGGCCCTGGTTTGAGCTGCACCATTCCTTACTTCCTTCACATTAGCCTGTTTCCTATCAGGCACAGACCCAGCTCTTTCTCTCAGACTCCTGTCACTCTCAGAACACTTTTTTCTCTCCCTTCCTACACCTGTGTATACCAAGAGAAATTGAACTAAGGCTAGTGCCTAACACTAATCTGATGGATTGCTTCACGTGTCAGTGCCTCTGTTCTGGGATGAATAGGAAGTGAACATTGAGTAGGCTACATCTTAAAGGATGCTTTCCACAGACTCTCCCAGCTGCTGTAACTCGCATGTCAACCATATTGTTTGTTGTTCAGTAAGTGGGAAGTCCTCTCTGTGACCTGAGGAAAAAAGGAGGGCATAATATTTATTCCCTGTGTCAAATTTAAGTGATAATTCTCCTTATTAAATGTTAATGTAAGAGAAGATAACGAACGCTGGTAGGCGTGCAATGGAACTGATGGTGGAGTAATGCAAACGCATTAGCTGCTGTATGCCTTTCTGAGGAAAACGTGTGATGGTAATGGTTATATGCATATATCTCTGTGTATTTACGTGTGCATACAATATGTGTGCATATATGTGTGTGTATACATGTTATATATGTTTATTCATATAAACGGAGGTATCTGAAGGACTTCTATGAATGTTGACAGTGTCCTGTGCAGTCTGACCTGCCCACCTCTCTAGCCCATGCGCACCCTCCCCTTTGAGCCCTTGAAGCTATCTTGAAGCTATTCACACTGTCTTTTCTCAGTTCTTCAATACAGTTTAGGTTTTCTCCTGAATCTCATAAAGCCAAGAAGCTCTTTTTGTGTGTTATCTTTTCTGCCTGGCCACTTCTCCACCATTCTTTTGACGGATCAGTTCCTTAGATCTCAGTTTCAGGGTCACCATCCCTCCCCCCAGGAAGCCTTTCTCAGACCCCTGCTCCTCCCAACCCCATCTGCTGGGTCTGCCCAGGTTCTCTTCTATTCTGCTTTCAGGGAGCACATTTTTCCCTCTCTGGTACTCAGTCTAGGAAATAATTTTATTTCTCTGTATAAGTCTCAGTATCTTCAATGAGAGACTCCTCATTCCTGCTGGTACCCCTCTGTATGATCACATTGTTCACTTGGGTTTCCTCTGAAGTTCAAGCTGAAAGAGAGCTTGTTAGTGACCTTTCTATCACCATGATCTAGAAAAGAGCCTCGTATTTAAAAGTGTCTCAGGAAATATTTGCTGACTCAATGCTGGAATTATCATAAATTTTTATTTGTTTCTTGTATGTTTCAAACTACAGTGTTTGTGTGATACTATCACAACGAGAAGGGGTTTTAAAATGTTTCACTTTTGTTGGTGGCTGCAGCTGTCCTCTGCAGAGCCTGCTGTTTTGGGTTCTGACTCCATTGACTTTGACAGTTCTAGGCTCATTTACCACAGAACATGATTAGGCTGCATTGTCTGCAACTCTGCCCCAGTCTCAGTGGGAGATATTTTCCCTTCCAATCATCTCTGAGTTGTTCACCACAAAGCAGGTGGTTTGGAGCCCTGCTGTTCTCTCTCTTCTGCCCTCAGGGGTACAGCCCTGTGGGGTTTGTGACTAATAAATGACTCTTTGACAAGGCAACCCTACAGGCTTCTCTCTTGCCAGCTAATGACAAGTCACTGGGATCTTACTGAACAGAAATCCTGCTGTCATTGCTTAGAATTTGTCTCTTGGCATGACTCCCTCACAATTCCTTTCTGCTCACCTATATTCAAGGGAAGTATAATCGCTGTGATGTGTCCTGTGGAGTCAAAGCTAAGCACTTTCGGGGAGTTACTGGGTGACTTCATGTTTTCAGTTTGAAATGCAGGTTTTTGTTCCTTTGGACAAAATAACAGCATAAATGAACTAACTCTGGGGCTCTCTGTGTAATCTCTCCATATGTTAACTCTGGTAGCACTGAAGATATTTTTCAAGATTTCTGTGGGCTAGTTTTTTTTTTTTTTTTTTTTTTTTTAAAAAAGGATCTTGTCAGTCTGCAAACATTTTTACCAGCCTCCACAATATCCACCAGCAATGTTACAAGGGTAATTTGTCATTTAAATCCTCTTCAGAATGTCTAGGGAATAAATAATCCTGAATGATACAACAGAGAAGAAGAAGCCCTTCCAAGGCAATGAGCCATCCGTGCTTCAAGTACTGATGCTTGCTATTTGGATTCTGACCTTCCACAACCTAGTCAATCTTTTCTCCAGCTACAAACCCACAGGGAGTGACAATGTTGAAGCACAAGGCCTTGATTTCCTTTGTCTGGAATCCTAGACACATTGGCAAGGCTGTCATTTTGACGTGTGTCGAAGATTACAGAGATGATGAGAACTGTCGTTCCATAGAACAGTGTCCATACTATGGTGCACCCACAGTGATGAGTCGAATTTATCTGGTATTGACATGAAAAGCTGATTACCCTGCTCGGGGCAAATGAGGAGAAAGCTTCTTGGAGATTAGCTGTTCCATCAGTGTCCTACATTTCAGGGGAGTGTGATCATCAGTTTCATGATTAATAATCCTTTTGGATGGCCTTTCTCCCCCATACATAGTTTATCTGTGGATTGAAATAAATGTAAAATCAATCTTGCAGAATGTTGCACATCTTTGTCCTTCCTGATCAGTGTCAGATACAGAAACAGGTTGAGATTGGCTGAGCAATGTGAGCTGGACCACATTATTGGGATAACATATTGAGCTCTGTCTAGAACGATTTGCCATGCCATCATTCCTGACAAAGGAAATGAACACATTTATTTTTTTCTAGAAGAGCTTTTGGTGCTCTTCTATTTCCCTGCAGACCTCTCAGTATTCTCTGCCAGAACCTCATCGTTCCTGCTGGCCCCTTATATCCAGACACCAATTCTACAGTCTCCCTTCCCTAACAAACCTTGTTTCTGATTGGTCACAACTGCGAAGGTGAGGCCTGGCAACCAAGGAGGATGTTTCCAGCGATTTCCCAACTCTGCATTCCCTGCTGGGTTTGAAGTCCTTTCAGACAAGAATACCAATGTTCATATTTGTGTGTGTGTGTGTGTGTGTGTACACAAAGTAGATAACTTACAATAAAATACAAGGACTTGTGAGGGATACAGTGACAAACTGGAGACAATGAATTCAGGTAGGAAGAAGATGGTTTGTTCTTTTGAGTCTTTAATCAGTGTGACCTGTGGGTGCTTGTTGTTTGATATAATGATATATAATATATAATGAAAGGATATATGTGGAGAAAACAAATAGACCCACAGCCCTTAACGAGGGTGACAGGGTAAGCACAAAGAAAATGGCATTTGAGTAACTTAACCTATTTACCTTACTTGGAAAAAGAAAACTCTTAGTAGTCAAACAATTATATCCTTGGTTTCTCTTACAGTAGGGGGGCTGAAGACAAGCTCAGCAATTAAGAGTACGTGCTGCTCTTCCAGAGGATGTGAGTTCCAGTCCTAGTAGTACTCACGTCAGATGGTTCACAACTAACTACCTTTAACTCCAGCAATGGGGTGAGGGGGCTGATGCCCTCTCCTGGCCTCTTTAGGAACTCTCACACACATGGCTCTCTCTCTCTCTCTCTAGATATATAGACATAGATAGTTTTAAAATTACCACAGTAAACAAAGAGTAGCAAGGCATAGAAATTTTGATAATTTTAGGTCACCATCTGACTATAAAATCTGGCTTAAGTTTTTCCTCTGTCCCTGTAGAAAGAGGGTGGTTATTTTTGCCAAGTGGAATTAATCCATTGTGACTTGTGGACAGTAGTTTTGCCCGCAGTTGGTGGTAATTAAAGAATTATGAGGAAATTTGTGTACTGTATGCTTTCCTCTCCCTTTGCTCTAATAGTTTTTTAATTTATTCCTTTCCGTGTAAGAGTGTTTTGCCTGCGTGTATGTTATGTACACCATGTGCATGCAGTTCCGGTAGATGACACAAGAGAGTGCTGGAACTCCAAGAACGGAGTTGTGTGGCAGATGCGCTGGGAACCGAACTGTCCTCTGCAAGAAGAGCACAGAGTGCTCTTAACTGTTGAGTGATCTCTCTAGCCCTATCACCTCTGAGATTTTTATCTCAAACGTTTTGTCATAGTAACAGACAGCTGATAAACCATCTCCTCCCTTCTCCTTCCTCCTGCCGTCCTTAGACACAAGAACAGCATTTGTGGAGTTGAAGAAAGGTCAGAACAGGATTTAGAAATCTCTTTAGAACTTTTTAAAAACAAAACTGGTTGAAGACTTTGGATTATTAAAGCTCTGTTTTTTTTTAAAAAAAAAAATTCTTTGTAGGACTCATTTCTCATAGCCGAGAAATTATTTTGTCATGATGCTTTAAAGAATTCTGACGTCAATTAGGAACTATCTGGGGTCAAGCCCTGGAAATATGTACTTCCTTTCCATTAATATCAAGTAATAGCCCCTCCTATGAGCAAAGCTGGCTTCAAAATACTCCTAACACATTTTAGGGGTGATGCTTGTGCATTGGAAGTGCAATTTGAAGGAGCTGGGCATAGAGGAACTAGATCCCGCTAGGATACTTTTCAGGAAAAAAATTCATATATATATATATTTCCAAGGGGAAAATGATGTTAATACATTTTATTCTTCTAGTGTAATAATTACTGAGAGGTACTGATTTAGTGTGAACTCTGGCTACACAATTTACCTCTCAAAGACTAAATTTTCTTATCTGTTTGTGGAATTCACTTCAGATAGATATGAGTGTTGAAGAGGAATATGAATAGCTCTATCTACCATCTATTTGTCAATCTCACATCTATTAGCATTTAGCTATTTTAAGAGTAAATCAGAGTTTTCACAAACTATAAAAAAAGTTCAAAGGAAAATTTGCTCTATATCTTCTCAAATATTTTCATACCCATCATTTTCTACTACTGGGGATAGAATTCTGTTTTTAAGTACCAGATGGTGGATTTAGTATTTATGTGGGAGTGGATTAAAGGCAATGCCCTTTCCTGCCTACCTACTTGGAACAGATCCCCAAATCACATACCAAATCTCAATGTCATTTAGACCTCTAATCCTCTTATGAAAGGTTTCCTGGTTTGAGCTGTAATCATCAGTAGTTATACCTTTATTTGGAACAAAACAGTGTGCCTGGGTCTGAAGGTCTGTAATGAGTTAGCAACAGTAACAGTGATTGCAAGCATCTTCAGCTACGAAAGAGTCACACAAACAGTGTCGCAGCCTTCTAAGACCTAGGCTCCTTGACTCGATCACCCTTTCCTGCATCGCTGAGGTCCGAACATTTTTCTGCTTAAACCGAGTTAGCTTTTGAGTAATTTAGAAGATCAATTTGGAGGCAGCTGGGAGTTTGGGCAAAGACCCGGCTCTAGAGGACTACGGTAAAGGTTTGGTTTTTATTGAGTTTTCTTTTCTTTTCTTTTCTTTTCTTTTCTTTTCTTTTGTTTTTTTCTTTCTTTCTTCTGTTTTATTTTTTCTTTTTACCAATTTTAAACTATGATACAGTACCTGTATCACCAGTATCACCACCAGGCCTGGCCAGGTCTCTAAAGCTAGAAAACCTTGGGAAACCTGAGGCCACCCTCCCCCATCACTTCCAGCCAGTCCCGACCGTGCGCCCTGGGACGCAGCTCGCAGCCAGCAAGCGAGGGGGCATGCCTCCGAGGACAGGTTGTCGCCTTCGCTGTTCACTTAGACCTACCCCAAAGACTACCGTGTTTGACCCAGCGGTCAGGTCTCAAGCCACGCAGTGACAGTTCAGCAATCCTGTCAGGAAACGCACTTGGTCAGTTAATTTGGCGCTGCGGTTTTCTCTCCGCCTTCCCACCCTTGGGCTCGGCCGCTACACATTTCCATTGGTCGAGATGGCTGTCTATCAGTCCATTGCGCACCTCCCCCAAACAGCCTGTCTGGCAGGCGCGTGCTAGGGAGGCGGAGCTAGAGGCTGGGGGCGGGGCCTCGGCGGGGGAAGGCACAGCGACCGCTTCACCGCTCTGGCTCGGGACGGAGCGCGGAGGCATCCTTCACAGCAGCTGCTCCGGCTGCTGCACCTGGTCAGGTAAAAGAGTCTTTCTTCCTGGCCGTCTGCCCCACCTCTTCTTGCCAGTCAAAGACTGTCTGCTTGGCCTCTCCGGCTTTGAGGTTCTGGTCAGAGCTGTTAAGCCTCCTACCCTAGCTTCCCCTCTAGTAGGTTCCTCCTGCCCAGAAGCTAGGCTGCTGGGTGCTGGGAAGAGCGTTGGTGCCCCCTCCTAGAATCACCCCAACACCCCTCTCTACAGAACTCACGGAACTCATGTCGTTAACTCTCAGACCCTAGCCTTCTTGACCTGTCAATGCAGTCTCATTCCAGCTTGGCACAGGAACGCCGGGAGGTTGGAGGGCCAAAGAGAGAAGAAGAATGCAATCTGTCTGTCTGTCTGACTTCTTTTACGATGCAATTGCACCGCAATGAAGTTAGATTGAGAATAGAAGCTGCTTTGTGTTTATCCTGGCAATGACGAGGGTGTCTGTTGCTGCACTGTGTTTGTATTCATAGGTGACATTCACCATCACCGTTTGTTCTGACATCATTTTGTCATCATCACAGCCATCACCATCAGCATCCTATCTTCCTCCATCCGAGCTTTCTAGCTCTCCAAAGACTGACTCTGTTTCTCCTCTATGTAAGTGCTGAACACCCCTCTTTCAAATGGCAGGCAATGCCCTTGTCTCCAGAGGTCTCAACCAAGCCTCTTTTTAACCCAAGGACAACTAGCTGGGAGCAGTGTGTGTGTGTGTGTGTGTGTGTGTGTGTGTGTGTGTGTGTGTTGGGTGGGGGAGGGCAATATTTCCACTTGCAACAGATTTCTGAAGGAAACCTTCCTGTTTTAATCAGCAGCATTTCTGCTTACTAACTCCTAGAGAGTTTGATGTTTGCACTGACACCGTCCTGATGGACTGAATACAGAGTCTGGGGTCTGTAGGATAGAACTGCGTAATGCAAGTTATACCCATAATGAGATGAAGGTCCAGATCCAAGCCTTTGAGAAGACCTGGTCAAGCAATAAAACATCTGGCTTTCTCCCAAGATTTCAGTTGTGCCAAAGCTTGTTTAGTATTTGTGTTTGCAGATGGGGTTTGTATCACTGTGGCTGTGTCACCATGGGGGAAGTTCCAGAGAGAGAGAGAGACAGAGACAGAGACACAGAGACAGAGAAGAATTAGTTTCAGTTGTCTACACCAGAAGACATTTTCTAGGTGTACCTCAAAGACTCAACAACCATTGCTTAGCTCTTTCCAGGGCTTGCTGCAAGGTCTATTAGGTCTCTGATTTATTAGCCTCCTTTTAGGAGGAAAGCATTAAAGCTGAGAATCAAATATCAGATTACCCCTCATCATAGACTCATTGCCTTAAAGTATTCCCAAGCTCCGGATTCTCTTCAGCCAGAGACAACTAAACACCAGTCTGCCTTTCTCTCAAGAGTATTCAGTCTAGTGGCAGCACCAACAAATGACCTGTTTCTGGGCATAGGAACTAGGAGATAGTGGCCTCCTTGGAGGGAAACAATAGCTAATAGCTGACAGAGGATCATAATTGTTAAACTCATAAACCTGTTAGTTGTAGGTTCAAATCCTGGGCCAGCCATGTATTAGGTGGGTGATGTTTGGTAAATCATCATCTTGAACTAGGCAATTTCACCTCTCCTCTCATAGGGAAGTTGTAGAAGTAAATAGTAGCTCCTGGCAAGCATAATAAAGGCTTTAATCAATCTCTCTCTCTCTCTCTCTCTTTCTCTCTCTCTCTCTCTCTCTCTCTCTCTCTCTCTCTCTCTCTCAGATAGATAGATATAGATCTGTGTGTCTCCTGTCTCTCTGTCAATCTCTGTCTCTCTCCTCTCTGTGTTTATTTTAGAGCTCAGCACCTATGCTAGTAGGGGATGGTCATCTTCAGATTTCCAATAAGGTTGCCTCTTAGAAGGATCCCACTGATTGAGGCCATCTGTGTTTAAGCAGCCATGTCTTGCTCCAGCCTATGCAAATGCTTAGCAAGCTCTCAGTTAAGATTATTAAAGATGAAGCATGAGAGAGGACTTCTCTTTGATCTCTGGGTCTTTCCTGGGCTGGTTTTTCTTCCCAGTGGCTGTTCACTACACCAACTTGATAAATTGTGCTTTCCACAGAATCATTAGTGAATGTCTTGGCTTCTGTCCAGGGGAAGTCAAACAGCTTTTCTTCAAATGTCTGTGGGAATTGAAGCAACTCTACATCACCACCCCAAAGTAACTTACTGTGTAACAAGCATTATTCTTTTCCAAGAATACAAACTAGACAGAATCACTGAATAACCATGTGGTTCATGTCTCTTATTCAGAGAAGTTAACATCATTCCATCTGCTTTGGGGAGGGGAGTACTTTGAAATTTAGAGTTTATTTTCCTTCATATTAGTAGGATATTTTCTATTGTATGGGAGAGAAATCCAGCAGAAAGGATCATAAGAAAAATGATGAGCATTCAGGTCTCACCTAACTAAACCTAACGAGATTGTGATAGCCCAGTGAGGAAGCTGGTCCTGAATTTCAGGGGCTTTTGAGGTTGCCATCCTGTGTCCTAACTCTTTGTCATTGGTTTTTTGTTTTTGTTTTTGTTTTTGTTTTTGGTTTTTTTTGCTAATTCTCTTTTACCTCTGCTTTTCTCTCTCCTGTTGACCTTACAGTTCTGTTACAGACCCTGCCCTTTCAGACCCTTCATAAACTCTAGATAAACATCCTCCCAGCTCCACAGTCCAGGGCTGCTCCCTTCTTCATGTCTAAGTGAAAAGTCCCAAGAAAGACCTGCACTTGATAAGCCGTTGATCCACAGGTTTAGCCATCCGTATTAAATGCTTTGGTCCAGGAACAGGGCACTATAGACATAATGATTTTCCGAGGGTTCAGTTTCATATCCTAGTCTTCTGCTGTATCCAGATGTAACACTGGTAAGGAAGAGAAGGGAACAGTGTGGAGCTTGGCATCGTGATGGTTAACATCCTTGATAGAGATCTGAGGAACACCTTTCTCTGACCTGGTGTACAGTGTACAGTGCTCCATGGCCTATTTTATGTCAAAGCTCTGGATTTACACATGTTGTTGCAGACTGAATTATGTTTCAGATGACCTTGCCTTTAAGTTTGTAATTAAAACTATATTTGTGTAAGTGAGAAGAATCATGAGGGATGTTGAAGAATCTGCAGTAATTCCAATGTTGGCTGATCAAGTTTGGAGTTGCTTATCACTTCTTCTGGGCCAAATCTTAACATCAGCTATATTCTTTGAATGTACATAGCGTTTGACTTAAATATCAGCTTGATTCTCAGCAAGTCTCAGCCTGTGTCCTGACAAAAGTTACAGTCACTCATCTGACGTGTTTGATCTCCTCAGAGAAGCTAAACCATGGGAAGCAAACAGGAGCCTGCACCGACAGGCTGGCTTTTGGAAGGAAATGAAACATCCCAGTGTTTAGGGTCTGTGCTGAGCTGCTGAGAAAGCAGTAATCCATGTGACCTATAAAACAATAATTACCATAGTGTGTGTGGGGGGGTGTTACGGTGTGCTGACCTTGTCAGCACCAAAACCTGGAGACTGAGGGATGGATTGTGTCTATGTCTTCTCAGAGTTTTCAGGTCCTTTGGTGGACAGAAAAAAAAAGCCTCAAGGTAATGGGATTTTCTAGTGATTTTCTTTATTCACACAGCCTTTGAACATATACTACCTAATGCCTGGGTGACTGTGGGACAGCTGGTCCTTCACTGGGCCTCCCTATCCCTGCTTTCCTGAGCTGAAGTTCTCTGCAGGAAGTCAGCTTCTAACCACGCCCTTTTTATTCCTTTCTCCAAACCAGCACCTACCTTAATCAAAAGTGACTTGTTTCGTGCTCTGTTTTATTACAGCCATACCCCTTCTCCTTCTAACATGTCAGATTGCTCTTAAATACCAAAATACTTTGAATTAAATACATTTTACTTTGGTCTTCCGGTGACAAGCTATTAGAGGCCTTATGTCAGAGGCAAGCAGGACTTTCTAACGTTTGAGTTTTCCATCAGGGTTGGGACATTGATTGAGAAGCAGCAGACTGGGGAGGATAGATACAAAGCAGCACAGGAAACAGCATTATGTCTCTGCTGACAGGTCCAATCCTCACAGCCCAGCCCTGAGCTTTCCCATCTTAGTGAAAGTGCCCTGGGGCACGTTTTGGGGGAAAGAAGCTGGGAGACCATGAATGACCTCACTGCCACATTTTTCAGAACGCCATCAAATAGAGCAGTGCTGTTGCTGAATGAGGCTTCAGCCATAGCTGTTCTGCTTTGAAACCACACGGGCATCTACTCACACTCCTCCAGGCTTGATGCTTCTTCCTGTGACACCTGCTGTGAAACATGGGAAGAAAATGTACAGGTATTTCAGAGAGAACAAGAACCTGTCTGGTTAGTAGGAAAAGCCTTCCCTGCTGACCTGTACAATGCAGTAATTCTGATTTCCTAAACCTGACCCTCATGCAAATGAAGTGCAACTGAAATGGTCTGAGTGAATGATGTTCCCCATAGGAGAGAAGGCACCCTTCGGAGGGGTGAACAGGGTGCTGCTCTTGCTCACTGAGGGCTCCACCCAGGTGCCAACTCCTCTGTCCACAGTGTCAGCTTTTCTGAGAACAGAGAAAGTGAGGTTTCTGCACTTTGCTGGTGTAAAATTGCTTCACTGGGAGGTAGAACGTATTTTGGAATAATTGTTATGGGAAATAGTTAATAATATTTCACTTCTGAGAGAAATAAACATTGACACAAATTGATGTGTTTAAGAGTGTTTGGTCCTCAAGAGACAGTAAGTAAAATTTCCCCATCCAGTGAGGAAAAAAAAATCTCATCTTTTATCTACAGAATAGTTTGTGTGTGAACATTATAGCAGTGGTTCTCAACTTTCTTAATGCTGTGGCCCTTTAATACAGTTCCTTATGTGGTGAACCCCATACATAAAATTATTTGATTGCTACTTCATAACTGTAATTTTTCTACTGTTATGAGTCATCATGTAAGTGTCTGATTTGCAGGATGCAGGTCCCAACTCACAGGTTATGAACAGCTGTGTTACAGGCTAAGAAGTAGGACGAGTTCACTGTCAAGGAGCATACCTTGAGCTCTTAGCCCCATTTATACTAACAGTGCTGGGTTTTCAGCATTCCAACACACAGAGCATTCAACCTAATAGTCTACAGAAGAAAAAATACCCTTAATAGATAGTCTAATGGCAGGCAGTGAGACCTCCCGTCCCCACCCCTAACCCACCACCAGGCTTATCCAAGGCCCAATGCAAGGATTTAGACCCCTTGCCTTGGTTCCTTTCTGTGCTGGCCTCTCTGTGCCTCTTGGACAGAAGAGGGGCTAGGACTCAGAGAGGTCAGCATGTTTGCTCCAGGGCACAATTTTAAGTAGAATCTGGTTAGTGTTTTGACCACTCACTAGGCTTGTATGCTACTTTCTGTGCCCTAGTAGGCCAGTGAGAATACTCCTGGTTTTAATTTATTGTACTTTAAAGCAGGATAAGCCATAAATATAGAGCAATGTTTTGAGTACAGATCTAGTGAAAAGCAAGGACAGCTTTTTATACTCATTGAAATGGTCATGTGTTCCCTTTTGAGATGAAGACAGTCACTTAGGACAAATTTCTAAGCCTACCATGTATTTGGAAAGCTTTGCAAAAAGAATTTTTTTAAAGCTAACAGATCTGCAGAAAGTGGAATTCATTTATAGAGTTGGCACCAGTCCTGGCCTTGTTTGACAGTGTCCTCATCTCCATGTGTCTCTGTTTCTTCTGTGGCATCCTCCTCTATCTTTTATCCTTAGGCGATTGGCAGGGCTTTAGAATTCTGGTTTTGACACGCATTCAAGTCTCAGGTAAATAAGCTTAGCACATTCATGTAGAGTAGAGGGTACTGTCTCTGTGTTAAGTCCACCTGATTTGGCTTAACCTAGTCCTTATGTTAAGTTTTGCAAACATACATAAATTCTAATTTTTAGGAATATTTAAAGACCCAAAACTCCATGAAACCACAGTATCTTAAGAAAAGATGATGACAGATTACTAAAGAAAACATGTTTTCTTGATCAACAACATGTGCATAATTCTAACACCCACATTATTCTGTAAGGAAGTCGCGATGTGTTTTTCTTATTTCATGGTAGAGAATTGAGAGATTTGGATGTGAAAAATTACTTGCCCAAGATCACTCCTGTTCAATAGCACAGCTTAAGAATAGATCCAGGTCACCTGACACCCTGGCTCATTCATTCCATCACTGAGCTCCTTTCTGAAAGCAATTTCTCTGCTGATCCAAAAGTGAAGAGGGCAAAGGGCAGTTTAAACCCTAGTTTGAGTCACTTTGGGTGGCTTGGCTCTTTGGTCCCCACCCCTCAACTCATTTTCACTTTAGGGTGAAACATATCCATAGCTGCCAATGTACCACTATTTGCTAAATTAAAGTGCTTAGCCTAGACAGAATTTATGATGAAACATAAGTCACAAGCTGGACAAATGATAAAGCATGGTAGAACTTCTGCCTGAGCCACATCTGCAACGGAGGAGACATGCGCAAGAAGGGGGAAGGTTCAGCCCAAGAACGCACACAGAGGACTATGCCATGGGCCCTGGGGAATAGCAGAAGAAATATGAGTGTCATGAACGACAAGAGGGTTTGAAAAACTGTTGTGCCCCTTTTAAAAAGGAGTAGGGTGGGCTTTCACTGTTATAAACAGTTTCTCCTGCTGGAGAAATCCAGAGTGGGGTGGCAGCAGCGCTACAGGTCTCATTTGCTCCCATCTTTCTCATTCAAGCCTAGCAGATAAGAAACTCCTTCAGTGAGGACAGCCAGAGAACAAGAATCTTACGTCTTTGTTTCTTACAAACAGCGTTCATTTCTGTTTTAATCGTGTTCTTTTTGTGAAGGTTAAACCGTTGGCCTCGCCCTCCTTAGAGCTCCTTCAGGGTCTTTGCATCTCTCTCCCCCTAAGAACTCTGGGAGAATCCTCCTTTCTTGTTTCTTCAGGACTCTTCATATATAAAAATCTCTCTCTTGTTTAATAGCCTCCAGGAATTCTCTGAGAAGTTTTCATGTTCTCCTGAGAAGTTCTAAAGATTTTAAGATTTGGGGAGGTCTAGAACGACTCACCTAGCTGTTTCTCCTTACCCATTTCTCCTGATGTGATGTCTGCTCACTCTGATGGCTTTCAAGGAAGAAAGCAGGGAAATAACATAAACCAGTATCTCTGAATATTACTCTGCTAAGCAGCGGTTCTCAACCTTCCTGATGCTTTGACCCTTTAATACAGTTCCTCATGTTGTGGTGACCACCGTCCATAAAATTATTTTTGTTGTTATTTCATAACTGTAATTTTGCTACTGTTATGAATTGTAATGAAAATTTCTGTTTTCCATGGCCTTTTGAGAGCTGCAACTCACAAGTTGAAAAACACTGCTCTAGAAACACAGTAACTTGGGATCTCTTGTTAACAACTATTTTACTTCTAAGGATGATCTATAAGGTCCATATATTCCCAGTCCTATCTCTGGCCCACCAATTTAAGTGAACAATTAAGTTTTCACCCAGGTGGAGCCACACCACTTATTTTTTTCCAAACCCGAGTTTTAGATTAGAGGATGGCCGTGTGTGAGAGTCACTTGAGTTAAGGTATAGAGATGTGCTTCTGGGTCCAGCCTGAGACGGCCTCCTTCTGGAAGGCGCTGCTTCTGCTTCTGCCTTCCTTTGGCTCACTCTTCCCTTTCTCTGATTTCATAAAATGGTCCGTGAATTCCATGGCATCATGATTGCTTCTGATTCTGATTAAGGTGGCTTAAAAAACCAGCCTCAACCACTTTCAGCCAAAAGTAATGTAAGAATGATCACCAGTTTGCCAAAAAACCAAAGCCAAGGTGAAGAGGAAACTGAAATCCAAGATAGGTCTTCGAAGTGATAGTAAGATAGAATCTAGCCACTTAGGTAGGATGTGTCCATCGAATAATTTAAAGTGACAGTCACATGAACTGAATTTGTAGTTCCTGAACACTGTTTGGCATGTTTCTTTAAAAAAAAAAAAATTAGTTTTAGGCCCTAGAGAGAGTTAAATAATCAAGATTTTCAAAGCTGGTAGCTCTTGCATTCAAGGGACCTTTTGAGAGGTGGGGATGGTAAAGCCTGGATGAGGTATCTCAGGAAACATGGGCAGTTTGCAGAAGTTTAACAGGGTTGGACAGGAGAGGAACTGGATTTCAGTACAAGTAGTGAGAACATGAAACTGATGGAGATAGAGTTGGCTCAGAAAAAGAGAAGCGTTTATATTTAGAGCTATCTGAAATCCCATGAGATTTCCTTTTGCAGTAGAGAATTAGTTCAAGGCAAGGCAGGAAAGGTATCCATAGGGGCTGCAGTTAGGGAGAGAGGCCAGCACTGAGAGGGGATGGTGAACATATCTAATATCTAATATCTAAGTTTTCTTTAGGTTAAAGATTGTATCATTTTTCCTACCAATAATGCTAACTCATGGACTAGAAATGCCAGCCCTACTTTGACAGTATGCAGTAAGAGTTATAGCACTTCATAAACATAGTTTTCTGAAATCTCTCTTCCTTTATTAAAACATATACAAAAGCTAGAAAGTTTGATTGGCAGAAGACATTTCCAAAAGTAAAGGAAATAAGAATTTATTTATCCTTTATATTATAGTCAACAGTGATTTAAGCTCTTCACAGTCAATAAAATGTTCAAAAAAATTGAAAAAAAAGACTCTCAGAATATGAATATGATGGTGCTAAGCACAGGGCATGCTGGGTTTTTACATGATATGAGTTGATTCCTAGAATTGTTTCAAGTAATAGCAGCGTAAATATTTTCTAAATAAATAACATGCTTTTTAATTGCTATGGTATGTGTGTATGTATGTTTGTATGGGTGTGTGCATGCATGCACTTCTGCATTTGGAGCCTAGAAGTGTCTTCCTTGATTGCTCCATTTCTTATGATAAGACAAAGTCTCTTGATGAAGCCAGGGCTCATCATTTCTGCTAGTCTAACTAGTCAGATTTCTCTGAGGATCCAGTGTCTCTCTGCCTTTTGAATGCTGAGGAACCAGGTGGTACTCAGTACCCAACCTGACATATATGTTGATTC
Organism: Rhynchomys soricoides; assembly: GCA_019843965.1. Lineage (NCBI taxonomy): Eukaryota > Metazoa > Chordata > Mammalia > Rodentia > Muridae > Rhynchomys > Rhynchomys soricoides. Next base: position 1,448,452 of record JADRCH010000088.1, read on the forward strand.
TGGGGGCCCAAACTCCAGTCCCCATGGTTGCATAGCAAGTGCTTTATGTGAATGTAGGTTGGCATTATCTAACAGTAGATAAAATACCTGCAAATGCCATATAAAGGAAACGCCCCTAGAAGCTGCATGTGTAAGCCATCTTCCCAGCCCTGGACTCACTGTATGAAAATAATGTATGGTGATTATCAAGAATTCCAATGAGGCCAAAAATTATGAGATTATGAAAATAATTTAAAAATTATCTCATACTATAATTCCTATTATTAACCATACTATTCCAAACATTATATACCTGGATGACTGTAAATATTTATGTAAGAATGAATAAACAAATATAATAAAAATAATAAATTTTTTGGAATTCCAAGAAACTAAAGAAAATGAAACTAAAAGAATAATGAAATTGACCTTATTTTCAGATATATTATAATCTCAGAAAACTCTGACTAAAAATAATATGAATTTTGGTTAAAGATAAATTATGTTTATAAATTGTTGCCCTCATACAATATTGACTGAGTACCATCGTCTTAAAGATAGAGGAGCAGAGACTTTTCCCCTTCACTCGTTATGCCTTGAGTATTAGTAAATATATTCTTGCTTCTGTGTCGGTCTATTTTGTTATCCTATTTTGGGCTTCGAGTAAACTGGTGGAAGTTGTGACCTGGTGGTGCTGAGCTTCAGTGGCTTCAATCTATGTAAACTCTAGGGACATTTCCTTTGTTCTTCATTTAAAAGTATTTTTCTTACCGTTAGATAAATGTCAGCTCATCATGTTAGCATATCCCTAACACTTTGGATCTCAGAAATTGTTTAAACAGTTAACCTTATTGTTTACTCACCAAAATGTTGCTGTATATTGACTTACCACCAGGAATTTCCATAGAAAATCCATATTAAAGCATACATAGCCCCTGTACTCAAAGAGTACCAAAAACGTACAGTAAATCCATAGTAAGTCAGCTCCATGGCAGCTGTTTTAGCACATTGTCAACATTTCATAGTCATTCTAGGTAAATATGTGTTTCACTAAGTCTTTATGTATGATTGGCTGTGGCAAGTACACTAAAAGTTGTGCCTAATTTTTGTCTTGATCCAATAGGGAGATATTTACAGCCCCTATTTTATTTGTGACAAAGCTGAGTTTCAGCAAGTAATATCCTGAAGTTTTACAAAAGGAGTCGATTGTACAACTCACAGCACCAACTCTAGGTCTTTGGTGGTTGAGGACGATAGAGGAAGGAGATGCACACGGGTTGACTGTGATGCAGTGAGGTGAGGTGCATGGCTGTGTATGTAGAGTCTAAGAGTTGGAAGGCTGCTCAGTGCAGGGTCTCCATTACTAGATATCCAATATCAGGAAAGCCCTTTCACTCCCCTAAGTCTAGTTATATTTCTATAAATTAGTGTTAGCAGTGAGAGTATTAACTAAAGTGTAGATAAAATACTACAGTATCTCCCTAAGTGCTCAAGAAATAGCAGCTATCGGCATTTCAAACAAAAGAATACCTGCCCACCCAGGATTTCTAGGGGATGAGACCTTTTTCTTACACTCTGATGAAAGCTCAGAGATTCATCTGGTGGGAGGCAGATAGAATCTCCATAGGAAGAGAACTGTGAAGCATGGGCTGAGAGGTCCCGCTGAGGTGCACAGTATCTGCACTGCCCTGTGTATCTTCTGTGACTTCCTTCCTTCCTTCACTTGTACTTCCAGAGACTCTGCAAACAGGAGCATCTGTGTTCAGAGAAGCTAACTTGCAAATAGACCATCTTATCTTACTGGACCATCTTCCCATTGAGAAGGTGAAAGAGTCAGTGTCTGTGCAGCTCCAAGGAAACATGAGGTGACAGGGCAGTTTTAGGGTTATTGGTCCAGGAGGTTCCTGGGGCCATCCCAGGCCAGTGTAAGTACAGTGGATGGCTGGTACTAAGAAGGCACCTACAGCCCCTCTCTCAGCCTAGATCAGTGTTTCTTAATCTTCTTTTCATTGGCACCCACCTCTGTGAAATGTTCATACAACAGATAAACTGCTCGTCTGTTTATACACTGTCTACTTATAACTGCCTCGTGCCTAAGAAAGAGTACAATTTACCCCCTTTCTGATAACCAACTGGGATGAGCCAGACTTCAGAGATCTTCTTCAGATAGGACTCCTGCTCAGTCTGTAGTCCACAAAGCAGTAGCAAAATCATGTTTCTCCCAGCTTAAAACTCCCCAGTAGCTTCCTGTTAGACATGAAATTTAGATTCTTAGGTCACCGGTCCCCAAGTTTGCCTCATCTGGATGTTCCTGTCTGCTACTCTAATCTGATCCAAAGCCAGTCTGTTTGCAGAGAAGAATTGCTCCCACAGACAAAGCAAGGCCAATGAACAGAAAGCTTTGCAGACTTCTCTGTGTGGGGTGGCTGTAGAGAGCATGTGGTTGGACACCAACAATAGTGGTTACAACTCTAAAAGGGCTCAGAAGTGATGGAGTTGGCTAGTCTAGAAAAATCACATGAGACATTTATACAAAAGTGGCAGGCAAGGAATGTGCAGGAGCAAAGCCGTGAAATACATGAAAAAAATTCAGAGTAATGTATATGAATGACAGAGAGGAATCACATTCCATACAGATGAAATAGCATGTCCAGAGGCCCAGAGATGAATATGTGGCTTGTACTGGAATCTCTAAAAGGTAGCTGTGTCTGGAGTATAGTAGAAACAGCCACACCATGAAAGACTCATTGGCAATAGGAGGCAATGTCCATTGGGATTTGATTCAATAAGAGGATCTAGAGCATAGTGTAATAATAGCAATTCCATGTATAATCCTTACTATCGTCCAGATACCATATTACTCAATAGATGCTATCAGGTATCATTAACTGCATTGCAAGGATGAGAAATAAGGGCATCCAGAGATAATACAGCTGTCTCAGGTTGTCATGCTAAAAATAAAAGAGCTGGCATTTGAACTTGGGTCTTAAAACTATACTAATGGTAGGAATCAGAGATACTCTGTCCCAAAGACTATGAGCTCAGAGGCATTTGAACATCTGAATTCTTTGGGATAGTAGATGTGGTGGTTTAAATAGGAATAGCCCCCATACACATGTGCTTGAATGCTTGGCCCATAGGGAGTGATAATATTAGAAGGTGTGGCCTTTGTTGGAGTAGGTGTGGCCTTGTTGGAGTAGGTGTGGCCTTGTTGGAGGACATGCCACTGAGGGGGTAGGCTTTGAAGCCTCAGATACTCAAGCTAGGACTAATATGGTATTCATTTCTGCTGCCTACACCAAGATACAGAACTCCTTCTCCAGCACCATGTCTGCCTGCACACTGCCATGTTTCCTGCCATGACAGTAATGAACTAAACTCTGAAACTGTAAGCCATCCTCAGTTAAATGTTTTCCTTTTTAAGAGCTGCCATGATCCTGGTGTCTCTTCGCACCAACAAAAACCCAAACTAACCCAGTAGGGTTGAGGCAAACTGTATGCCATAGATGGTGTGATGGCTGTTCTTGGTTGTCAACTTGACTATATCAGGAATGATTTACAATCCAGAACTTGAGGTTACGCATGTGACAGATGTTTCTGCTTCATCTGAAGTGGATAAATCACTTCTAGTCCAGACCTTTGAGGCAGGAAGCATGCCTTTGGTTTGGATCTTGAGTTGGGAAGACGCATCTCTAATCTGGGCCACACCTTCTGCTGAAAGCCTATTTAAAGACATTGAAGAAGGAAGCTTTTGCTCTTTGCCTGCTTGCCCTCACCTTGCTAGCAGATCCATTCCTTCACTGGCATTAGAGCCTATTTCTTCAGGATTCCAGTGTAAGACCATCTGAGACATCCAGCCTTGTGGACTGGATTCTTGGACTTTCCATCACTGCCAGTCATTATTGGATTAGATAGGCTGCAGCCTATAAGAGAGAGAATTTTGATTCATTCCATAAGTTCTGTTATTTCAGAGCAAATACAGAGCCATAATGCTCTGGTTTCAACTGTTAGGTCAAAATTCTAGAAGGTCTCCAGTTGAACATGGGCCAGGTAGGGGAAATTAAAGGCAGCCCTTCAGGTGCTATATGTTAATTGTCAAATTGTATGTCTAGATTAAAGAGAAGCCTTGGAAATACTGGGGTGGAGGGGTAGATATGACCCGAGTCTCACTTAAGTTGGCACTGATTGCTTTGTAACAATCGAGGCAATTTTAAATGCATGTTAAATTTTACTCTCTGTGTCACTGTTAGTTTCAGTGCTTTTGATTGCTTTTCTTTTTCTTTTGAATATGTGTGGTTTTCTCCTTATATCTAAATTTCTTAAACTTACCTTTTACCTATTACTATCTTGTGGGTCTTTTTTGCTCTAGACATCTCCATTCAGATGCTGTGTGCACCCTGAATTTTCTATTCATCTAGAAAAACAGTTTGGTGAGAGTGTCCCTTCTTTTGCCTGAAGACTTTTGGAATAACACTGTACATGGTTAAGGGAGGCTGAGAAACTTGCCGAAGAATCTCCCCACTCTGTTAGTAATTCATAGAACTGGACCTGAGTCCAAGGCTTCTCACTCTAAGTTCACTACTTTCCTCTACATTTGCACTGCAGGAGCCACTGTCTCTTGTGCAGAATGCTCAATCGGAACACACGGTATATGCTTAATAGTCTGTATGCCAGCAAAAGAGTGAGTCTGTGTTCACAATGATCCCAGAGTCCTGATCAGTCCTTGAAGAGAAGTGAGAGCCTGTGGTCCCAAACCAGCTACATTCATATCCCAGATCCCCCACTTACTGCCTGAGAAACCACAGACAACACCCCCACAGTCTGTGCATAGGGCTCTTTCTAGTCTCTAAAATGGAGAGTATATTACCTAGCATTATAGACTTTTGTTTTATGAAAATTGTGTTAAAACAGGTAGAAGAAATGCCAGTCCATCACAAGTGATCACTAAGTAATAAGAAATACCTCATGTAAAGACATAGGCTGTTTGTCTCTCAATTAAGAGCCAAATCTTGGAAACTCTTGTTGCATTCCAGACTGGCTTCTTAGCTGCAGGAAGCAGTGTTAGGACGTCATCAGAGCTGGGAAGACCCTTGGACCTTATCAGTACTTCCATTATTTAAATATAGCTGGAGTCCTTTTAATTAGCTTTACAGTCAGCCTTTCTTCACTGAAAGGGGACTTTGAAAATGGTTTATGAATAGGTATATATAATAAAAAAAACCTAGTCTATAACTTGTCATATTTTCAGAATGAGATTTCTTAGAGGCAGGAAAGAAACTATAGTTAGAGGGAAAGCAAATACAGAGAGTACAGCTAGAGATGCAGAGAGAGAGAGAGAGAGAGAGAGAGAGAGAGAGAGAGAGAGAGAGA
>JADRCH010000088.1:1455654-1510912 GCA_019843965.1 Rhynchomys soricoides
TCTTTCTTTCTTTCTTTCTTTCTTTCTTTCTTTCTTTCTTTCTTTCTGTTAGTAATTGACTTGCCTAGGCTTCCTGGACTTGCCCAGTTCTTCGGCCTAGTCTCCTTAACCGCCCATTTGAAGCCTGTCATGGAGTCAGCCTAGCCTTCTCACTGTCACTGAGCTTATTACGCTTTGATGCTCTTTCTTTTGTCAGGTGCTTTTACACCCTCTAAAACTTTAACCCAGTGATCACATGTTTTCAGGTTCTATGGCGGTCACATTAATAATATGCCGTTCATTGTTTCCTGTTTACATTGGGCTCAGTTTAGCTCTTAAAGCCTCCCTCAGTTATTTCCTAGTCTTTTTGTATTCTCAGCACTCCAGCCAATCACACGCATCTCTAACCTTGCCCTCCCTTCCCCTTCCTCCGCTGCGCTCCATTAAGACACTGCACTGTGCTGCTGTAGCTCAGTGGTAGACACCTTGCCTAGCATGTGCAATGCTCTGGGCTTCATCCCTATTAACACAAAAGAATAAAATCCCTGCTGGGGAAGAGTGGCCCCTTTCTCTTGGGCCTGCATCAGCACTGCATGATTTCTTGGGCCCGCAGAGCTTTTCTCTACAAACATCAACTATTTCCTCCCATGGTTCAAAGCCTGGCTCTCTTTCTCCATATTGTTGTAAGCTTTTTCTCTCTACCCCTTTCCCTACATCATGCATTCTTCCTCCAGAATTTTATAACCAAACATGTTGTCCCCCCTTTTCCTTTCACCTTCAGCCCCTCAAAAATCTCCCTGAGAACCTACTTGTTCTGATAAAGTTACCAAGGGATCTTGTTCACCAGCACCAGGAAAAGGTAGACTCTGTGTACGCTGGAGTAGGCTCATGTACATTCCCATGTTACATAAGCCTTCGGTGATGTTATTCAGCTGTTATGTCTGTGTTGTGGGATATGTGTTGCTCTTTTATTGGGAATTTTCCAGATACCCATCCTCTTCCTTCCTGCATTATTTGTGGCATAGCCAGCCTCCTTCGTTTATCTTACTCTTTCTTCTTAAAATTGTATTATTTATTTCCACGTGCTCCATACTTTCTTAACCTTGACCAAGAGCACCTGCTTTCTCGTTGTCCTTATTTAAAAACTCTTGGCTGATAAGCAGTCCTATTGGCAGACAGTCTTCAAGCTTGAGTAGCTCAGACAGGCTGTGCTGAGGAGTTGTTCACTATGGATTCAGATTCCCTTTTGTTGAAGCTCAACTCTACCCCAGTGCTCGTTGTGAACTTCATATATTATGACATATAAAATGAAAATCACAGCCCTGTGAAGTTGAAGAGAAAAAGCTAGAGTTAAATAAGCAAAAAAAAAAAAAATTAGAAACTCTAACTTATTGCCAAACCTCAAAACTGGTGTTAATTTCTTCGCTCCAATCTTTTACCCTGGTTTGTGATGACTGTACTATGCTTTCCTGGGCACTTGGGTGTGGCTGGTGGTTCTGCCACTGAAGATCTATCTATCTGCAAAGATCTTCACTGTGAGTGTTCTGCCTTTCTTTCTCTTGCCATTCTTCTGCTTGGTAGCTGGGTGTATCCATGGCCATGGCCTCAACTTCATCTACTGGGGGACTTTTTGGGGAGGGAGATGCAGAAACATTCACCCCAGATAGAGGAGGCACCAATAGAACAAAGTATTCCATTCAAGTCCAGCTTGGTGAACCAATGAATTTAATGGCATTATGTACAGGAACACAAATGGCTCAAGGCAGTTACAACATTGGGTCTGACATATTGTTTATCTTTTATACAGCGGCAACTGAAATATCAGAAAGGGGAAGAACTCATGTGGAGCTTGTGAGCCTCTGTTTTCCTTTCATGAGGGAATGTTGGGCCAGATCTCATGAGGGTCTCATGCAGGTCATCATAGCTGCTCAGTTTTGATGGTCATGCTCAGCCTGGAGGCAATGGCCACACCACACCATCAATGAACACTAAGTTAGTGTTTACTTGTAATCTATGTTTCCCCTCTGTATACTTTAGTAATGGCATCAAGTTTTTAATAAAGTTGTTATCTCCGTGAGCACTTTAAATATAAACATGTTTGAGTCATTGCGTCTAGGCAATGCATGGCTGAATCTTATACTAACAGTTGGTGACCTTAATCCAGTGCTGTGAGTTATCATGGGTTTTCAACTATATTTGTGAGTTGTATTTCATTTAAATACTCTAGCATGAAGAAGCACTGAGTAAAATTGTTACAGTAATGATGTTTTGGGCCTGGAAAGGCAGTTAGTACTCAAGAAAAACTAAGGAAATATTTCCTGCCTTTCAAACTCTAGATTCAAAAACAAAGATAACAAAACCAGGAACACGATTCACTTTTCCTCTTTTAACAACCATTAGTGAAATTAAGTTTGCACGCACTAACGTTACTTGTATTAATGAGTTTGTTTTTTACTAAAGCATTCTAATGGTCAAAAAAAATGTCTTTTAGAGGAAAGATGTGAAAGTTATAAAATTTTTGGTTCAAATAGTTGTGCAGTGCAGCCAAATTGATTTCTTTTACTAATGTCAGGCCCTGTGAGGAAGAGTACCTTGATAAATCCTGATCTCTTAGTCCACATACAATTCTTCAGCTGGAAAGTTGATTTATCATGAAGTATGTGCCCATTTTAGAGAATGTCATTATTTAATCTAATGGCAAAAAGTGCTTAATAATTGCTCAATCAGGGCTATGTGTTTCACACATTTATTTTGTATTTGGGATACAAAAAGTTGTATCATTTGCAACTCTTAAAATCAAGGCCTATCCCAAGAAAACACTTTTGAGAAAGCCTGGATCCCAGGGTCTAGTTTCTCTCTCATCCAGAATCCATCTGGCACATCTAGTTGCTGCACTTATTAGATATTTGTTTCATTTTAGACTGTCTCTCATAACTTCCACAGACAATATAGATTCTTCTATACACAGAATTTCTGTTCCCAAGATTCCCTGCACACAGTAGAAGGAAAAGAACCAGCAGTTTCCACTGTGAATCAAAGCAGCAGCCATTGGGCATAAAACTCAGTTCTAAATTACATGTACTTATTTGATCAGTCAGATTATGATTTTACTATCAAATTTAGCAGTATTTTCATTAAACTGATTTCTGTTTCTCAAAGAATATTTTACTGGTTTTTCCAAATGTGTGTTGAATAGAATTCCTAGAAGCAACATGAAGTCACTATACCGGGTTATCTAGGGCTCCAGCTTACACATCAAAAATTTGGCTTTACCAATAAATCTCATATATGTATATTTATGTTCTTTATTCTTTAGTTCTTCTAATAGGATAGTTATAATTTCTAATCTCTCTCTAGTACAACCCTTTTATGTTTGTTGTTTTCCTATCAAGAACAACAACAACAAAAACCAGAACTGAAACTGAACTGAATTATCTGGTAGTGTTTCTACAGCTGGACACAGCAATGTGAAGGAATCATTAGAGAACTTTCCATGTGACATGTCCAACTGTAAGGATCTTCAGCACGAAGCTGACAGAGCCAAATGAATGAGGAATCCCCAAAGCAGCTTAGTTTATTAGAGATGTTTACTACTGATATAAGATGTGTACACTGTTTCCTTTCTAAGTACTTGCGTCTGACTGTAGCTTCTGTAACTTAGAAAGTGTGTGTCCTTAGCACCTATTGCAGTTATGGATATCTGTAATTGAGGCATTTATTCTTATGATCTCTGATGTCAAGGGGTAAGAACTAGTTATGGAACATATAACCTTCTGCCACAGATTTATCACTTTGACTATTAGGTAGACAGCAGGGTCACAAGGAGAGCTGCCCCAAGACTGCCAAAGACTGCCAAAGACTTCCAAAGACTGCCAAAGACTGCTGGCAGTACTCTGACCTTTCCTTACTACATGCCTTTTGGTGGAATCCCACTGCTATTTAATTGTAATTATCCTAACTTGAGTCATTTTGAACATTTCTCACTCTTCTGGGGGCACTATGGAATAAGTCCGCTGTGGATTCTTAACAGAATCATTAACCACAAGCAGTAACATACTTTCGGGTCAAGAATTCTTAATACGAATTTAGAAGAGAGCCTAGGTATCAAGAAGACAAATAACTCATCTAAAAAATGGGGAACAGACCTAAACAGGGAATTTTCAAAGGAGGAAACTCTTTCCAAAGAGAAGAAAAAATAATCTTTCAGTGGTGATGCTAGAGGTCCCTTGAGGTCTTGATATACAAAGTACGTATTAATGGAGTTTTAGGAAATGCAGTCTATTATAGCTTCTACACATAAAGGTTTTTAAGCAGATAGGATTCAAGCTCCAGCTCTGGGACTAATGGTTTTGCATATTTGGGTTCCCACGGGTACAGTTGAAAATCACTAGTACCTGTTTCATACTTCCATGGAGACAGAACGCATGAGGTTTGGGATACACTCAGTCTAGATCCCAGCACTAGTTAAAGTTATTTTCTTTCTACATGTCCACTTCTACCCCTTTAGCCAAATGTAAGTCTACCTATTCTTTTATTAAATTAGCTCTGTCTTGATTTTGATTGCTCATCCTCAGATGTTATCTTCAAATCCTTTGATTGGTTCACCAAGAAAAACAAACTTAAAAGAGCACAGTGGAGATGATAGTTATCCATGGTAATGGCATGGAGTGCAGGTGCATCCAGCTTTATGGTCATGGCCTCCCTCACTGGGTTACCCTGTTCCTTTCCACCCCAGGGAGATCCTTTTGTTTAATCACTGTATGCATACAGTTATGGGAAGTTCACAAAATTACATTTCTTACAGTGAATTTCATAAAATTACACTAGATTAAGAAGATCAGGAACCTTTTTTGATACCCATGGTAAACATCAGAGTTTGTGAAGTGTGAATAAAAATGTCTCCCTGAAAAATGAGCAGAAAGGGCAGGTGCGCCTATGAAACTGTTACCTGTAAATTAGTCTCTGAACTAAGTAAGTTAAGACCCTGAATATTTAATCAGAAAAGTAATTCTAAAAGGATGTCTGAACACTTAAAAAGTTGTAAGTGAGAAACCTTGTGAAAATGTCAACTTTGAGTCAACTTGCATATTAAATACTATTGAACAATAAATACTACTTTTGGGATGATATTTTGTTTCTCTTGTTTCCTTTCTTTTAAAAATTGCCTGTAAGTGGGGATTGGGGAGTGGTAAGAGATCTCTGTTGGGTGTCTAGAAACCTGCATTTGAGTTGCACAATTATTGTATACTAGACATGTGACGAGGAGCACAGTCGCCATGACAATGGCTATCTGCATTGCTGGGGTGGTGTGTGGCTCAAATAGCAGTTCAAGCTGGACAAGTTTTCTTACAAGTTTTGTACAACCATAACATTACCATGATATATAAATAAATGTAGACTATGTAAAACATAAACACAAGGGATATGAAACACAAGAGACCTGAAAGAGGAGGACTTTCTTCCAATAGAGATGACTCTAAAGGAGTGGAGAGAGTTGACTGAGAAGCTTTCTGCCTTGAACCCTAAAGTCCCTTCTCTTCTGTTATAGGACTTGAAATCCAAGAGTCTCTCAGAGGATCCTGCCTCAAGCCTTGACCCTGTAATGCAGGGACTCAAATATCTTTTCTAATCAGAGCTGTTCTTAAGAGCAAACTCTCCAGTCTGGAAACAGAAGTTTCTCTTAGCAAATGCATTGATTATTTTTAACTTAAAGTTCCCATGAGGGTGAGGGATAAGAACTACGTGGAGCAGGCCGTCAAATCTAAAAGAAACTCTTTCACTTTTGAAAAGGAAAGTATATTTGACAAGGAAGGTCTGTTGCATGCTCAAAAATAAGTAAAGGAAAGAAGATAATTAAAAGACAGGAAACACTGAGAAAGAGGTTTTTCATGGTCTTTCAACGATTTTTTTGTATTTGAAAAGACTTTTTATTTGATTTTGTCACTTCCTTTATGTTCTTTCAGCATTACACTAAGGAAGCACTAGACCAGTGTACACTGCAGTGTCGAATTCCTGCCTTCGAAACATCAATTTGATTGTGAAATTACCAACATTTCCAGCTAGGTCTCACAGCATTGGGAAATTTATGCAACAGATAATGCCAAATTCCACTTGAGTTGAAACACAAGAGACTTGAAAGAGGAGGACTTTCTTCCAATAGAGATGACTCTAAAGGAGAGGAGAGTAATATATGCCAAATTCCACTTGAGTTGGAGTGTGTCTAACTTGCTTTGTGAGATGCTACGTGGTCAGCCATTGTGGTGAAGTCTTGAGCATCCAATAATTATAAATCCCATAGCTACTTTCACTTCAAATCACGAAGAAGTGGTTTATTTCTTCGGTATGGATAATATATATATATAGTATTATATATATAATATAAAGCAGATTGATGTATGGAGGCTTCCAAACCTTATGTTCTCATGTAGATAATGTGGAAAACGGGTACTTTTCTTTATGTAATGAGACTTGAAGGAAGAGGCCGGAGGGAGAGGAGGACAGGCATAGAGAAGATTCACTGTGGTGTTTGAGGGCCTCTTCAGGGCATCTCATGAAGCATATTTGAGTAACTGAGCAGGTTGGTTGCTGGCTCTGAAATAAATGGGTAAATAAATAACTAAATAAATAAATGACACAGTAATAAAATGGCCACAAAATACAAAACCCTCTGCCTCCCTGCTTTGATAACTCTCTGAATTTGCCTATTTACAAATTAAAATGATAACAGTTGACCAAAATTTGGCTTCCATTTTATTTGTAGTAGATACTTGCCAGCATAATAAAACCCAACTTGGAGTGTGGGTGATTTCACAGTAAAAATGGAGTTTGAAAGATATGTAAGATACAAGATATATAGCCTGGCTTGATGCTTCTCTACTTAGCATGCAAAGAAAATCATCGAAGTTGTGAGTCTGAAGAAAAGCCGTTGAGAGAGCATACAGTATCAGTTTCATCACTTCCTGTATCACCATCTTCTCTCTTTTAGTTAGCTACAGGCTGCTGGCAGGAACATTTCTTGTCAGTGATGACTCTTCCCCCATGCACCTTGGAACCTATGCCGTCTCCTCCCTGTGAGTCCTACCTTTATCTGATGTCTCGTATTTGCTTCCATATCCCATTTGTTCCCTCAGTGTCCCCATTCTTACTGGCCTCTTCTATTCACCTTAAAAACATTCCTAGGTTCCCCATATCCTAGAGAAATGAAACCCACATTGCAAACACAGGACTCTATACCCTCCTCTCGTGTCCCTCTCCCCACCGTTCCCATTGCCTTCACACTATTATCTAGTATAACTAGTATCTGTTGCTCTGCTGACAAAACTACTTTACAGTTCATGATCCTGTCCATTTCTTTCTTTCTTAACTTCCTTTCAGATTTGATGCCCCTAACTCCTTACTCTTGAATACCCGCCAGTCTCTTTCTCCTCCAGTCTGTACTGACATTACTGCCAAGTTAATCATCCTTGAATTTAGAGCTAAACATACTTCCCTGATCAAAACTCATCAGGGGCTTCGTGAATAATTTGCCCATGAAGTTAGAATTAATTTCCAAACAAGCTGAATTTAAATATTTCTGCAGCAGGGCATCACTCTTGCTATGATTTAATTTTTTTTTCCTCTAAAGTTCCTGTGTTAGAAACTCAGTCTCTAATTCAATTGTGTTTATAAAGAGAGAAAATAATATGTATGCGGGCTTTAAAGGCACCGTCCTCATAAACAAATAGCGTTGTCATTGTTGGAAAAAGTTTGTTAGAGTAAGTTCATATTTTTAAAGATTTATGTTATATGTGTGAGTAAATGTTATATGTATATGGTATATGTATATGTTATATGTATATGTGTGAGTATTTTGCCTACGTGTCTACATGTTCCTCACACCTGTCTGCCTGATGCCTATGGAGGCAAGAAAAGGGCATCATATTCCTTGGGACTTGAGTTCAGAGGGGTGTGAGCCACCACTTGGGTGTGGGGAATAGAACTGGGTTCATGTGGAAAAGTAGCTCTTAACCACTGAGCTAACTTCCCAGCCCTGTGGGTTTGGCTCAAAAGCAAGTTTAGCTCCATTTGCTAGTGCATTCCTGTCCTCCACCGCCCGGATAAGGTGACATAGTCTTGGGTTATGTCTCCAATTTTTGGCAATTCATTTTCTTCATCTCTACCTGTCAAACTTACCTTTTAGTTAGGGGCTACTTGAAATGTTTTCTTCTACCTGACAAATTATCCTAATCCTACAAACATGGTGTGCTATAAACATTTTAAACTCTTCTGGATTGTTTTTTGTTATCTTATGGGTTGGATCTTTTTCTGATTTGCATTCTAGTGATTTTTTAAATCAATCTTAGTCCTACTTTTACAATGTGTATATTAACAACAAAAACAGTAAAGTTTTCTTCAAATGAAAGAAAATCCAGGAATTTGTATGTCTTTCTTTATTTTTGTATTTCCTACTTAAGAAACTAAGCAAAGTATAAAATACTAGCATTACACTGAATCCCAGGGTGTAGATGGAAAGGGAACAGATAGGCATGGATTTGTCCAAGATCACAAGAAGGAGAATTAAACCATCTAGACTTGGGAAGGAACAGTAACTTGAATCTAGAGAAAGGCTCTACGGCGCTGGAGCAGTGACTGGTTCCCAAGAGGAGGCATGGTCTCTGTTAGAGTGCACACCCACAGCACATTGCAGCCTAGTAAGGGGAGAGTCAGGGAATAAACACACTGGCCTCTCTTCATTTCTCTCTTCAATCTGCTATGATTGTTTCTCAAAGTCCAAGTCCAAGTCTAAACTGCAGGGGAACTTATTAACTGAATTCATAAAAGTCTGTTTTCTAGTGGCTTGTATGGTATGAAGAATGAAGTATTAACCTGATTGGACAAGTAGAACTTTTAAAGTTCAATAATGGACGTTATGGAAAAATCAGGTTTTGCAATATTGGGCCCAGATGGAGTCCCAGGTCATGACTGTGCTAGTGACTAACCGAAGAAAGCTTTGTATTGGTCTTTTAGGGTCAAGATCAATTAGGAAATGTACGATCAGCAGACAGGATGACTGCAGCAAATTCTTTGAACTTATTTTGGGTATTTGGTGAAATACATCATGAGCTTTGGGCAACATCTCCTGTAAAGGCAATCATTGCTCATTATGAGGAGGCACAACAGATAGTTCCATCTGGAGTAGAGTGATGTCACCTACTTGCTATTGAAAAATGAAACAACGAGTCAGGGAATAAATCAGCACACAGTGTTGTCACAGAGAAAATGTCAGCCTGGGAAGTTAGCAAGAGGAAATGGGAGGCATGAGAGTCCCTGGAGAAACAAAGTGCTTTGACACTGAGTACAACCAGAGAAAGCCACTTCACGGATCGAATTAAGATGTATAATCCAGTGTGTGGTTTCCGCAGAGCTGCTGTGTCTGAGTCAAAGCAGAATGAGGAGATGTTTCCTGAAATAGCTCAGCATGGAGAGTATGCTGGGGTGCTGAACGCCACTCCACACTGTGCCTTCTTACTTTGCCTTTTTCTTGTAAGACAGTTCTTCTCCCTCTGGTTTCTCAAATGGAAAAAAATCTGTGTAATGACTCAGTGCTGCAATCCTCCTTGCTAATGGATCCTCACAGCTAGAACCTTGTGCCTTCAAGCCTCTTTTAGCTCGGTGCCTTAGAGGGTTCAGGGGGTTCATTTGCTCATACTCTTTCCTCCTGTGGGTGAAGATTTTTGGAGTTTCTTGACCACAGATCCTGCCTTGGGTATGATGTTTATTGCTGTGTCACAAAAACAACTTGTGGAAGAAATGGTTCATTTCTTCCTACAAGCTTCAGGTCACATTCTGTCAGTGAGGGAAGTTGGGGCAGGAACTCAAGGCAGAAGCCTAGAGGCAGGAAGTGAAGCTGAAGCTATGGAAGAGTGCTGCTTATTGACTTGCTTGCTCTAACACAAATCAGAACCATTTGCACAGGGTTGATACAACCCACAGTGAGCTGACTGGCTCTCCTGTATCAATCAAGAAAATGCCTAGCAGACTTGCCTATAGGTCAGTCTTAGGGAGGTATTTTCTCAGTTGAGAGTCCCTCTTCCCAAATGACTTTAGCTTATGTTAAAGTTGACATAAAACCAATACAGCTACAGACATTGGCTTCACAAATATGGTAAAGACACTCTACGTTAAAGTCTCAGAAAAGGTGAAGATGCCACTTATTAGGAAGTCTTTTTCATAATGGTAGCTTCATGCCTTGCCTTATACCTATTGCTATAAAATCCCATATCATAATTTCCTAAACTTTAGCTTGAATTTTGTGATTGGGACTAACTGACTCTGTGTGTGTGTGGATGCAGAGAACTTTATTCATAGTATTCAAGAGACTAGGGCTCCCTAGATCCCTTCCATTATTCTGGGGGTCTGGGATCGAAACTGTGAGGCTGAAGCTAGTGTTCCCTAACTCCAGGGCGTCAGTCACTGCTGGAAACCTAGTGGAGTCAGGAACAAAGTGGCCTGAGCTAGACAGCCAGAATGAACCTGGGCCGGGGAAGAAGGGGAAACTCTGGCTTAGCTTAGCAGTGAGTGTCGGAGATCATAGAGGGGCCTAATGTGGGAGACTTAGGCTGTGAGCCTCTGTATGATAAAGGCTTACTCTCCCTCCACCCCATGACTGTTCTTGATGAGAGAGACAGTCCTTACTTGTATGCATTGTTTATTTATAGTTCATCTTCGAAAATGGGTATATAAGACTTACTCCTGGTGGACCAGAGATTACATACCTTCTGCAGGAAGGAATGTCCAGGAAGGGAAGCTTATTGGCTAAACCCTCTAGGCCTGCCGATCTAAATACCTCCTTGGCATGGAGAACTCTGTGCTATGTGACTAGAGTTCAGGATCTTCCCATGGAGGTTGTGATCACATGCTCCAGGACAGGAGCCCAGGTCAGGAATAGATGAAACACCTACCCTGCTCAGGTCTGAGGGTACCGGGGTTTCTGAGACCACTCCACCTTCCCAGTCTTTGTCTGGTGACATGGCTACACTTGCCCTACAACTCCTCCCTTTTCTTTTTTTAAAGAGGAGGTGTCATTGGAGTGACTGTCTCTTATGCTATTTGTAGTAAAAATTTTGGGTGGGCTGGGGTGTAAGTATTAAGATAGAACACAACATAAGCCAGAGGGGTGGCAAAGGGTGGGAGCTAGGAAGACAAGGGATTATTGAACTAATTAATTGTTCGGTGGATTGAAATTGAGGGTGAGTTTGGACAGTTTGTGAGGGTATTAGCATTGGTTTAAAACAATATTTAATTTATAGACATAGACATAACATTTTCCCTACTACCATGTATGTTTCCCCAAGTTCGGTAGCCATTAGGTTCTGGTAAGAGAGTTCATCTGTCAATGGAAGGTCTCAAGGCTGTCATCTGTGGGTCTCTGTGACTGCTTGTCTCGAAAGTCTTCAGTCAGATGATGTGTCTGGACAAGAGCAGTTTCACAGCCCCAGCAGGTCCAAGGAGATGGTGGTTTGGTCTCAGTCTGGCCTGGAGTGGCAGCATCATCTTTCTTCCTTTTGTAGAGATAAACCTGCAGAATAATCGTGACAGGAGAGCAGAACCCCAGCATGGGATGTCTGTATAGGGTGTGTAATGTATATATTAAGCCTGTAACAGTTTGATTGGGAGCGCATTGGTGGTCTCTTGTTATGGTCCCAGATTAAAAGGCAAGGGTATTTGAAGGACTTAGTCCTGGAAGGAATCCTTTAAGTATTAAGGAAAGCAAAGGGAAGAGCTGGGAATTTGTCAGTTTTAGGTAGCTGAGAAAAAAATATCATGTTAATTATGTGTCTTGAATAGGCATTGACAGCTTGTCTGTAAAAGAAAACTGGTTGTTAATTAAGGATTAAATAATGGTTACCAACATAGTTGATTTGACCTGTGGGGTAGATTAAATATGATTTTTGAAGCCTAAAAGAAATTTTAAACAAATTGAGAAATTTTAGAACAAGTTTGGGTTAAAAGGCACAAACATTGTTCCAGGAGTTCCTGCTAGGGAGAAGAATAAGCATTTAAACAAAGAAGCATGGAAAGTTTGGGGTTAAGGATTTTAGGTGTATTTTTTTCAAATTCTCAGCAGCAAAATCTCATCCATTGATTTTTGTTTGGCTGGCTCTTTTTGCTTAGGTGGAAAGGGAGGAGCCTGCTCTGTCATGCTGTGGCTGTTGGCCATTTGCTCTTGTGGTTCCGCATTCGAAACACAGGACACTAGGCTACATTTCACCCTATTCCTTTATTGGGTAACGGTTTACAGGAAGCCCTGATAGACTGCTCAGGGGTGAGAAAACACAGCCTAAGATGGAGACCCCAGCCCAGATATAAAACGACATAATCTGAGGCCAGAGCTAGTGTTCCCTAACTTCCAGGCGGGTGTCCAATTGCCTCTAAAAACCAAGTAAAGTCAAAAACAAAGGGGGCCCACATGGGCCTACAAAGATGAGCCCTGGGCCAGGGTGAGGGAAAACTCTGGCTTAACATAGCTAGCAACCAGTGTCCGAGAGCATGGGGACTTCTGGGAGAGATTTAGGCAACGAGGCTCTATATGACGAAGACTCCCTCGCCCCCACCCCCGATGACAGAGTTGGGAAGAGGTCGAAGAAATTGTGTTGCATTCAATTGACATAGCAAAAGGGTCTTCTGTTCACCAGTATAAGCAGTAGAGGGAGAGCAGATTTACCCACAAATCAATGGCTCGGGAGTGGGGGTGGGGGGTGGGGTGGGGGCGGCAGATCTGGCTTTTAAATTTGCTTCTTATGGGAAATCCTAATAATTTCCTTATGACTCCGACCTTCAATTTTTTCATCTGTAAAATGGTGCCATTTGGATTAAATGAGATAATGAATTCAAACTTTAAGTATGTGTAAGTATAAACCCTTGGGAGGAGGCTCTAGGCAGTCATAGTCCTACTTGAAATTATGACAGGAACTGTGAATTGCTATGAAGAAGGGATTCTGAAAAGTCTGCAGGGCACTTCTCTATCTGTGCTAGACACTTCTCATTGTCCAGGGATGTCGGTGAGCTAGGGTGAGCTGGAGGAGGATACTTGAAGGCAGAGGAGGGAATCTCCTGTTCCCACAATTCACAACAGCACTTCTGGTACATCCATTCATAGTGTCTGAGAATTCATAAGCAGAACCCTTGATGCTGACTGATCAATATCACGGACAGCACACACCCACCCCTCTCTATTGCTGTTGTAAACCACAAACTAAAAAAATTACCTCTCAAATGAGTTCTCAAACATTTTCAGATTCTTTGTGCCAGTAATTGTCAAGAGTCCACCACACACACATGCAGGTTTGGGATATACCGACAGTGAGCACTTTAGAAAGATTTTAAAGATACAGTGAGTGCAATGAGAGGAGACTATGTGCAGCTGTGGAGAGGGCCAGGCCTGTGCTGACTCCTCATCTCTTCTGTGTGGCTTCTCCTTCTGCCCTGATGACCCTTCAACTAAGTGAGTAAGAAGTAACAGTATCCATGATTATGTACTCAATCTGTAAGAATCCTTTATCTAAGGAAGTAGGCTTTTCAAACAAGCAGCCATATTCTTCTTTAAAATTATGTCATCTCTGAATCCTCCTGACACTTCTGTCTTGACCGGGTGACCCACCCACTCACACCCACCCACCACTTCTTCACTTGGAGTCATATGTTTTCCTTAAGAAGTTTGCCTTACACATTCTTCCTCCTGCCTGAACTCAAAATGTACTCTTACATATCTTTTTTTTTTCTGATTTAAAACAAGTTAAGGAAAAAAAATACTTGGGGAAAGTAAATTGCAAACGGTATCAGTGGTTAAATGATTGTTATTTTGTTATTCCTAGGGGAATTGCCTTTGAGAGCCACTTGAAGACTGGGTGGTATATTAACTTAAGAAATGAAGTGTTGCAGTATGGGGTGCTAAGCTCCATATTTGCATGTGAAGGTGTTAGTTATGAAGACATGTTGGGACCCCTTCAAACCACATAAGAAAGTGGCTGTCTTCACTCCTCATGTGACATTTCCAACCACATCTATGATCAGTCACTAAAAGTCCCTAAGGAACAGCAGTATTAGTCTCTCTTTTTCACTTGGCTTCAACTAGTAAACAGGTAGAAAGGGAAAAGATTACAAAGCAAAATCAAGCTGGGCACACCTCTAATCTCAGCATTTGGGATGCAGAGGCAGGAAGATCATCACAAGTTTGAGTCCAGCCTAGTCTACCTAGCAAGTTCCAAGCTAGCCAAGGCTACATAGCAAGAGTTGTCTCAAAACAGGACAAAACTTGAGTAAGCCTCCTGATTTCCTCAGTTTTAAACTTTTATGTGTAAAACTTCATATTTTTGTACAAAACTTTTTGATAGAACTTTGCAGAGAGTCAAGCAAGCCTGAAGCTTCATCTCTCTTCAGATAGCTGGTCTGACCCTTTTACTCCACGCTTTAAAGTAAGAGAATCTTAGTACTTTTTTTTTTTTATGATAACAAAAGCTTATCATCTTTGAAAATAATATTCCAAACACAAGTCATTAAAACAACTATCATTTCTAAGATTCTCAAAGTCCTATTCTCCCAGAACTCCTGGAAGGTTCAGTAGCTGTTTTACAGAAGAATAGAAACTGTGGTCTGAAGAAGTAGACAGACTGGCTCAACAGTCTCTAGGCTGTACAGTGGGTTCCCACATAAAGAAAGGAGACTTGTCCTGGGACTAAAATGAAAGCCCTTTCCCATCTTTTAACTATAGAAATACCTCCTGATCGAGGTGGCTAGGAGCCTAAGAGGCTGCAGTCAGGCTCCTGGCCAAAAGGGAGGATCAATATGGTTATGCTCTGATTGATGTTGGCCTGTGATGTGTACACTCTGTCAGACGAGCAGCTTTCTTCCTGTGTTTCTCTAACAGGCAGCCTCATAGCCGGAGAGGACTGTCAGCTGCCTGCTCTGCCTAGCCACCATCGCCTCCTGACTGGAGCCGACCACAGACCAGCATCTCTACAGCATGAATAATTAGGTAGGAATAATGGAAGGCACTCACTGCACCCTCCAGCTACATAACCCCATCGCTGAACTCTGCTATATCAGCTTCTATCTTCCTAAAGGAGAAGTCAGAGGATTTTCATACAAGGGCACTGTAACTCTAGACAGATCCAATAACGCTTTCCATAACTGCTACCAAGTCAGGGAGGGGCCAGACATCACCAGCCTCAGCCTGCAGCCCAACGAACATCCAGGCGACATATTTTTCAAACAGACTCCCACAAAAAACATTCTGACAGAGCTATACAAGCTCACAGCAGAGAAGGAGAGGCTGCTGGACAGTCTGCTGAGGTCGGACAACATCCTCGGCATTTCGATGGGGAACCAGGAGGGGAAGTTGCAGGAGCTGTCAGTAAGCTTTGCCCCCAAGGACGACTATTTCCAGAGTGCTAGCAACTGGAGCCGAGAACTCCCTGTGAGCTCTCTCATTAGGAGGAGCACCCAAGAGAGCAAAAAGCCCCGGAGGTCTGGCAGGAGGAGAGAGAGCCCGGAGGAGCTCTGGCAGAAGAGAACCAGGAGGAAAGGGCGTGGCTCCCAAGAGTCAGCTCTTCAGATGGGGAAGGACCAAGTCTGTTCCAGTAGCTCCCTTTCTCCTCGAGCTAGGTCTAATCTCCGACTCCTAGAAGAAAGAGGAAATTTAGTTCCTCGGGGAACACTTACCTCTTCACTATGGAGAAGAGAGAGCTGCCCTGCCAACATCCTCAGGACACCAGATGCAGACCTGGGCTTCGGAAACTCTGGGAGGACCTCAGAGGACACTGATCTTGAAGGACCTCTGTTCCCTGACAACAGCCCCACGGAGGTAGGAGATGCTGACGTCGGAGGGCAGCTCAAGAGTTCTCACCAGCAGGAGCCCCCACAACCAAATCTGTCTGAAAGTCATGAGAGACATCCAAGGGCAGAGAGGTGGGGCAGTGGGACTAGGAAGTCAAAGTCATTGGAGCGGACTTGCAGTAAGAAACCTGTTTCCAAAGTGGTGGCCAAGGTCCAGGAACCATCTGCTCCAGTAAAAAGAATGGTTAGGGGGCATCATGATGGCAAGGGAAGGGTTGCCTCCTGCCTAGAGACTCAAACTGAGTTTATCTCAAAAGTTGACTTCCTCACTCTCCCAGGAGGTGAGGCTGAGACTCATTGTTCCAGGAGGCTGGGGGAGGAGCAACGAAGGATCAAATCATTGCAATCCTCAGCCACAGAAAGAGCCTCCATTACCAAAGAACCAGCCAGCACCGAAGCCGCTGTAAACAAGGTTCTCCGCAAGGTGATAGAGAGTGAGAAGTTAGATGAAGCCACTGAGGGGAAAAGGTTGGGCTTCTCTCTCAACACAAGGGCCACCCACACTTTCCCAGAAACTCGAAGCCAAAGGAAGGCTGGGCTACCGCAGAGTGACCGTAAATTCTTGCTTCTAGATCTGCACCACAGGGTAGGTCCTGATTCCTCACAACCCAAATGCGATGAAAAGAAGCCAACCCCCCAGGCACCAACAGCTCTCGGCATGGTATTTAATAATTCATCGCCTCAGTCCAGCGCACACAAACGGCTGTCACCTGTTCCCTCGCCTCTGTCTCCCAGATGCCCCAGCCCACAGCAGCACCATAGGATCCTTCTGCTCCCTCCACTGCCTAGTGGGGGAGAAGCTGTTTTTAATGAGTACCCTAGTAGAAAGAACGGTGTCTCCTCTGGGTTCCCCTCTGCTGGCACCTTGGAGCCATCATCTTCTACAAAGGTCACGGAGACCAAAGGAGCCAGCCCCACTTCCCTCAGAGCAAGCCAAACTTGGCTGGTATCTGAGGAAACTTCTGAAAAAAGCTTGGGGCCAGAGAAGATCACAGCTCCATCCCAGCACCAGTTGCCACCAGGTTAGTCCCTGTTTAATCTATTTAGATCTGTTCTTGGGAGAGTCAACAACTATTGATCCACTTCTGCTGCTAAGAGACTGGCTGATTTACAATGGACTGATCCTCCTAAGGCTGTGTCATTCAGTCAGTAACAAGAAAACTGAGGATTGTGAACGGGGTGTGGTGACGCTAAAGATGCTGTTGGCCCAGAGAACTAAGAGTGAAATTGTTTCTAGAATGCTTTATACGAGCTTAGAGATTTGTTTGTTTGTTTGTGGCACATAAAGTTGCCTCTGCAATTGCTTAAAGCTGAGACTCAAAAATGGACCAGGCAGAGAAGCAGCAGCTTGTCTCTGCCTTTGATGTTTGCACTGAGTAATTGGCCCACTAACCTAAATTCTACTAGTGATGCTCTGAATGTCATTGTAGGGAGTCTGTAAGCAGAATCACAAAGGCACACTGGTTTTACTCACAAGTCGGTAGCTACTTAAGTTTTGGTTGTGTTGTTTTCTATAAATACATTTGTAAGTGACATGATTTGTGACAATTTTTTTTTTTTTTTTTTTACTAGAGAGGAAAGCATTTAATTTAATCTGAATATACTTGGGTGTATGATGTGTTGGTCTATGTCTATAAACCAAGAAAATGAGTAACTGAAATAGTAGAATCATCAGTTTAAGACTAGCTTTGGCTACAAAGAGAGTTCAAGGCCAGCCAGACTTGATGAAAGGTTAGCTCTGTAAACAAAACACATTTTTTTTTTTTGAAAGAGGAACTTGGTTGAGGTTTTCTTCCTATCTCCTTTTCTATTTAGCCATGCAAAGGAGCACAAAACGGCTGTTGAAGGTTAAGTATGTCTTATGTATGGGTTGCTCCTGTGTTGAAGGTTAAGTATGTCTTATGTATGGGTTGCTACTGTGTTGAAGGTTAAGTATGTCTTATGTATGGGTTGCTACTGTAACTAGAGTAACAATTCCGTTTCTCCTGCATTGGGATACAAATGAGCTCCCCTGACTTGTATGCTTGATGTGATGTAAATTTTTACATGAAAATAATTTTGAGTGTTCAATCAGGAGTCCTGTACCCTTAGCATTTTCCAAGCCAGTGCACCCAAACATTCAGAGTTTTATATGTCACTATACAGGTGATCAGTTCTTCAGCAGCATATGGTCAGGGTCTTTGGCTAGGAAATAACTTGTAAATGATATGTGATCTCTTAGAGGGTATCTGAGTTTTATTTAGAGAAAAGTCTTGTAACATTTTGAGATAAAAATGTTGATCTAGAAAATAAGAGTTGCCAAAAGCTTTCTGTTTTTCTTGAGCTTGTGATGTTTTAAAATTTTTCTCTACACCCCTCATGCAGGGAGATATTGTTTTAAATGTGGTAAATGCTTTTCCATCCTCTTTATGTAATATTTAGATATTAGCTTGGTAAAATATTTCACTTTCTGCCTCAATATGAAAGTCATAGAATTGTAAAATACATATCAGGTACTGCACAGAACTCTAAAAACAAAAATACTTTCTGAACATGGATGCTGGCAACTTGGAATCAGTTGGCAAGCAAGCTCAATAGAGTTAGAGGCGGGAGCAGAGTGTAGAATTGTTGCCTTAACTCTAAAGTTTGTTATGGATAGTGTTGATGTCAACTGGAGTCTAAATTCACCTGGGAGGTGGGCCTCAGGATAGTATCTTGAGTATATTTATTGGTTTGGCAAGATCTATTGTAATTGTGGTTGGGACCAATCCCTTGGCAGAGATTACTGGACCATATAAAATATAGAAAGTGAGTCAGCATATATTCATTCATTGCTCTCTGCTTCTGGATTGTGGATGCAGAATGACCAACTGCTTCAAGTTCCCACTGCTTCGGCTTCCCAACCTTAGATGTTGTCCTAGGACACTCAAAATTTGTCTTGAGAAGCATGGATGAAGGAGAGTTCTACCTTGGATCTATGGTCTATCCTTCATCCCTGTTCTTTTAACTTCCCACTCTGTGGCCAGAGTCCTTGTCATGTTTTAGATGGTCTTGCAGCTGGTTAATTCACATAGGGAGACTATCCTCTTTCTGGCTGCTTGTCTTGCTTTCCATACTTCCTCCCTCTCAGTCTCAGCAGAGGCTCAGACAGTAGCAGCTAGCTGTTCAGAGGTAATTCATTTACCAAAACCCTACAGTGGTCCTTCATCTCAATCCAACTCCCATCTTTTTCCCAAGTTATCTATTAACTAGATGGAGTTTATGGTCTGTGGACATGTATTTCCCGTGGAAATAACAATAATGGTTTTCACTGAAGTGATGAGAGCAAGATAATTGAATGCACTCTTTAATTACTCAAGTGCGAGATTAACTCCTTGGGGTTTAGTGTTCACATTGCTTTCAGGTTTCCTGTTTTCATCTATTTTTTGACCAAAAGACCCATTTCTAGTTGGAAGACTCTAGAGTTACAGACAAGTAGTTAATTCTGAGTACAAAGTGAAACCCACAACTTATAAGACGAAGCATTTAAATCCAATGTCATTGCCACCATGAAAGACATAATATAAAGCTATCAGAAAAGCCATTAGTCCAGCTCCTGATGGCTTTATAAATTTTATAATTCTTCATTCTATGAGCTATATAAGGAATTTCTTGCATGTTGACAATATGGTCAAGCAGAGTATACACTAAACATGAAAAGCATCTAGATTTTTCTTCTCATGGATCCATCTAGTTATCAGTCTATAGTGGTTTTAGGGAACTTTACTTTGATGATAGACGTAACTTCATGTTACCAAGCCTCTGAGAAATCTGTATTTTCTTAAAATAACTTTGAGGGATTTTTAGTCATGCAAATGTACCTAACAATGTTTTGGGAGGTTAGCATTGAGATTCTTTTCTGGTTTCCTGTTTTCATTTATCTTTAACCAAAAATAAGCCCCTTTAATGACACAAGCATCACAAGACAGTTGGCTCACCACACTGAGGAAACATCTAGTCTTTCTTGTGTTGTTTAGCAAACTTACGATTTTTGTTCTTTGGAGCTAGTCAGGCATGATAGAAGCACATGACTCATGTATCAAGTTTCTTGATGTTAAAAATCATTTGACCAATTCTTGTGTTCATAAAAGATTTAATGAATGCCAGCTTATTTAGAGTTGAGAGGCACACATGTAAAAGAGAATATTGTATCTAACTCTTCTGTCGAGTCTTTGGGCTTATATTATGTGGAGCAGATAGAAGTTCTTTGCATATAAATATCGAGGTTTGATGTAATTTAATGACATTTTTTAAAGTTCCAAATATTAATAGATATAGAACACATTTAACTAACTTCAGAAAGTATGGTATACACAGAAAGTTACCTGCATTTGCAAAGAGAGTAGAGAGATTTCAGAAGTTGCATATACCTTATTATATCTAGAATATAAAAAAATATAATTGAGTTAACAAGAGAGATCAAAGATTCCTCATTAAAATTATATGTAATTATGACCTAGTGACCCTATCTTTAAGAACTTCGCTTAAATGAACATATGTACCAATATGATTACATGCACACAGGTACTTACTGCAGCAGTTTAAAATTGTATTATCATTATTATGAATGCATATTATTATTATGAATGCACACACATTGTTTGTGTGCATGCGTGCGATGGAGGTCATGTGCAGGCATAGGTGTAGAAGCACTGCTTTGTGGTGACAGTTCTCCACTTGTGCCTTTATGTGAGCTCTTGGGATTGACTTTGTCACCAGGCTTGCATGGCAAGCACTTTACCAGCTGAGCGTCTTGCTAGGTCTGTAGCAGTTTTTTATACTTTCAAAACATCTAGGAAAAAAACCTGAACGTTCATGAACAAGGACATGTTTTAATAAATTGCAACACATTTTCCCTCTGTAATACCATGAAACTAACTAAAGTATCAGTATAGATTTCTAACAAGCTGCAAAATAATATATAGAATGCTCTTGCTTCTTGTAAAACCAATGTGTCTTCTTCCCATCTATATGTATTTTGCACAGACTTGAATGTCAGAGAAACAGGTTTAAAGAAGGATTGACCAAACTGTTAACATTCAAGGGGCAAGACAGTGGGGAATGGACCAGTGAACAAGATGTGAGAACTAGGTGTGTCAGCTCATTTGCCTGTCTACTTTGTATATTCTTACAGTGTTTCTCTAGATGTGAGGCGCACGTAACTTTTATAATTTCAGAAGCATTATTCTTACCATTTTATTTATTTTTATTTGTGTGTGTGTGTGTGTGTGTGTGTGTGTGATTGTGCATGTAAGTGTGTGCCTGTGCCCATGTAGAGGCTGAAAAAGATCCAATGTCCTGCTCTGTTGCTCTCCACCTTATTCTCTTGAGGCAAGGTCTCTCACTGAATCTGGAGCCAGGCTGGCAGCCAGCGAGCCTCAGTGATCTGCCTGTCTCTGACCACCACACTGCTGGGGTTATAGGCACAAACGCAGCCACATAGTTGTGAGGGGAAAAAAATCACACACCAAAATTAGCCAGACCCCCAAGCTACACGACCAGACAGTTAAAGTAGCCATCTGGAAGGGAGTCTATAGAGATTCATATTTGTTTTTTATATTTCCCATATCCAATGTATTTTATGCATTTATCCATCACCAAAAATGAAAAATCCATGACAGCATTATACCTAGAAAAAATGATGAATTTTCTATCCTCTTTTATAATTCATTTATTCCTGCATGCAGTCTTTCTTCATCTCCTAATATTTAATTCTTTTTCTTTTCAACATACTATACTTGTACCCACATGTACATATGTTTATGTACACACATGTAATTATTGGCTAGATTCTGCACATGAGGGAGAACCTGCTTCTTTCTCTGAAATTGTGTGACCTTGCTTAATATTATACGTTCTCAGTCCATTCATTTTCCTGAACATTTTGTGCTTTTATATTTCTTTAGAGATGAATAGCATCCGTGTGTGTGTGTGTGTGTGTGTGTGTGTGTGTGTGTCTGCACTACACATCTTTTTAAAGATTGGTTTTATTTCATGTATATGAATTTTTGTCACAGGTATGTCTGTGCCCCCTGTGAGGGCTTGGTACCCACAGAGGTCAGAAGAGGGCATGAGAAGCCCTGAAACTAGAGTCATGTGTGGTTGCAAGCCTCCATGTGGGTACTGGGCATTGAATCACTGCCCCCTATAAGAACAACAAGGCTCTAACTACTGAGCTATCGCTCCAGCCACAGAGACCAGATTTTCACTAACCATTCATGTGCTGGTGGACAACTAGGTTGATTCCAGTTCTCTGCTGTGGTGAATCAATAAATGTGGTGTGTGTAAATATCTCAGTGGTGGTATATAGAGTTCTCTGGATAAATGCCCAGAAGTAAAATAAATGGGCCATATGGTAGTTATATTTTTAATTTTTGAAAAATCTCAAAGCTGACTTCCACAATGGCTGCATTTACTCCCCACCAACAGTGAGTAAAGATTTCTTTCTCTCCACAACCTCTCAGTCTCCTGTCAGACTCATTGATGATAGCCACTCTGACTGGGCGAGGTGCTTTGTCAGAGCAGTTCCGATGTGTATTCTTCCAAGGGCTGGAGATGTTGAATACTTTTAAAATAGCAACTGGCTATTTCTGTTTCTTTTTATACATGTTTATTCTGTTCACCTGCTTATTTGTTGATGGGAGTTTTGATAGTTTTATTTCATTGACCTTTAATTTCTGCAGTTCTTTTTGAATTCTGGGTATTTATTTCCTTGCTTAAGAGTAGTTAGTAAAGGTCTTTTCCCATTCGTTAGACTGTTCATTTGCTCTGTGGATCGATTCTTCTGCTGTACAGAAACTTTCTATTCTCAAGTAGTCCCATTTGTTGATACTTAGAGTTGGTTTCTGTGCTATTGCTGTAAATTACTGAAAATTGCTACAGCTAATCCGGGATCTTGTAGGCCACCCCCTATGTTTCCTCTAAAAATTGCAATCTTATTTCTTTAAGGAAAAAAAAAATAAGAAATGTGCTTTATTGAGCACATTTCTCAATAGCACATGTGTATGTGTAGATAGGATTATAGTGGAAACCCATTTTTCTGTGTTTTTTGAGTGCCTTCCAATGAGGCAGGAAACTCGGCAATGAGAATATAGCATTTATCAAAAACAAACAAACAAGCAAAAACCAGGAAAGTATCTGGAGATCCATGAAGGCAATGCCTGAAAGGAGTGTATTTGATGATAAGATTGGATGAGAAGGTCACAAAACCCAGAATCTAACCACGAAGGCAATCTGGGGGAGGGGCTTCTGGATTCAACAGAGTTGCAAGAGGAACAGACACCTCCAGGCCGTCTCTAGAAGGAAGGATGAGGGTAGAGGGGTGGTGTGTGACAAAGAATGGCATGGTCTCTGGAGCCTGAAGAAGGAATCAAAAGAAGAGCATGTGGAGGGAGCAGTAAATAGCCTGGCCCAACTTTCTAAAGTAAAGCCAAAGACAAGTGTAAGGGGACCACCAACCTGCTGGTTATAGC
This sequence comes from Rhynchomys soricoides, assembly GCA_019843965.1. Classification (NCBI taxonomy): domain Eukaryota; kingdom Metazoa; phylum Chordata; class Mammalia; order Rodentia; family Muridae; genus Rhynchomys; species Rhynchomys soricoides. Next base: position 1,478,997 of record JADRCH010000088.1, read on the forward strand.
CTGCAAGGTCTGCCCTTCAGGGCCCAGAGCACCAAAGGGTGAAGTGGACCCTGAGGAGCAGCACATGGCAACTTTGATGATGCAGGTGTACTGCCTGCAGCATGGAAACCAAGAAATGATTTGATTGTAACTGACCTGGAGGAAGTCATCTCAGAACGATCTGCTCTTAAGGTGATTGGGGGCAATGAGGAAGTAGACACAGTAGCTAATGTTTCCCACCTAATTTACCAGTGACTAGATGTGGAACAACAGAGTGGTCCTTAGATGGCAGAGTGAATAGGAAGATACCAGGGCACATGGTTGTCTTGGTGGTAAGTGACCACTGTAGTGTTTTTCTTCCTTTTCATGTTACAGCTCTATGTTGAATCAGGTTGACTGTTTCTTTCATTGTTAAGAAGCTGTACATAGAAAATGAATTAGAAATAGAAACTTCTTGTGTAGTCTATAGATTCAGAAAGAAATCACCTGTTTTTTAGAGACCAGAGCTCATGTTTTCAATAGCAGTTGGTATCACATTCCATCTGCCTTTGTTTTCCTCAAGAACACAGAGTTAAATCTGTCATACCCAGTTATCTTACACTAAGAATAGATGATCATCGGTATACAAAACACTCTGCCAATGAATGATTTGTACTTGGAGGTCAATTTCCATACACAATAAATAAAGCATAGTTGTTAATGACCATTTGAAATGATTAGGACATATGGCCTTGTTGGGGTAGGTGTGGCATCCTTGGAGAAAGTGTGTCTCTGGGGATGAGCTTTGAGGTTGTAGAAGCTCAGGTCAGGCCCAGTGGCTCACTCTCTCTTTTTGCTGCCTGCTGATCTCATCTACGTCTCCAGCACGATCTCTGCTTATATGTGCCACCTTAATGACAATACACAAAATCTCTGAAACTAAACCAGCCACAATGAAATGTTTTCCTATATCAGAGCTGCCATGGTCATGGTGTCTCTTCACAATAGTAACCCTACATAAGACATGAGTATTAAACTTTGGAGATTACTGTGTATTTATATATAAACATGTATTTATGTACACACACACACACACACACACACAAACAAAAACTATTCTTCAAGATTTTATAAAAGCTCATACTTTTGAAGCCTTGATGGTGGCACATGCCTTTAATCTCAGCACTTGGGAAATAGAGGCAGGTGAATCACTGAGACCAGGCCAATCAGGGCTACATAGTGAGACCTGTCTGAAAACAAAGAAACCAGCAACATGAAACACCTCATGCTTTTGAGACTGTAATTGAATTACAAGCATTTTATCTAATTGATGAAGCTGAATATTGACTATTGATGGCATACCCCATTTGTTTCATCCTCTGAGTAAGGGTTTTTTTAAACATTTATTTATTTTTATTTATATGACTACACTGTGGCTGTCCTTAGACACACCAGAAGAGGTAATCGGATTCCATTGCACATGGTTGTGAGGCACCATGTGGTTGCTGGGAATTGAACTCAGAACTTCTGGAAGAGCAGTCAGTGTTCTTAACTGCTGAGCTGTGTGGGTTTTTTGTTTGTTTGGGTTTTGTTGTTTGGTTTTTTTGAGAATGATGGAAACATTAGCTACCACTCTGGACCCTCATTCTCTTTCCTGGTAACAGTTACTATGTAATAACACTTTTTGTTTGTTTGTTCCTCTGGTGGATTTCACATGCTTTCTGATCATTGCTGTTAAGTAACTACCATATTTTCAAAAAACCATAATCTTACTATGTACCTCAGGCTGGCCTCAAATGCTTGTGCTGGTATTGTAGGCCAGAGTCAGGACACTCAGCTGTAATTCTTAGAGAGAACTCAAACCATATTGAGTGGCCCATGGATGTAAAGCCTGGGCACATCATTTGCCTAGAGTTCCTCTTCATGGCCTGGCAAGGCAGCCTGCAGTTTATAGTGTGTTGAAGAGTTTCCACCACAGAGAGGTCTGCAAGTTTTCATCCTTATAAATTTCCTAGTGTTTCAAACCTGATTCCGTCTATGGGTCCCAGAACCTTAAAGAAAAGGGGTTGAAACTAGGTTAGAATTAGAATTCAGACATGTGGAAGGTCGCAGGTGGGTTTGTGGGGTCTTTGTGGGGCAATTGGTAATAGAAAGGGTCACAGAATGGTGGGAAGAGGACCAGGAGAGAAGTTTGGGTTAAGTATCTGGTCAGGCAGTCCCGGCTCTGGGGAGAATGCCTCTGTTTCCCTGCAGCAGGGAGTCTGGGAGGAAGGGAAGCATGCTGTTGGCTGTCAGAGCCCAACAACTAGCAGTATGGAAACTCAAGACAATCAGAACCCTCCCTACTGAGAACTAAAGCTGAGGCTACATGGAAGATGCTGTTAGTACACCAAGAAGAACATTATGGCTGAATAGAACAACAGGGGTCCCAAATGGTGGATACAGGCATCAGTGGGAGGAGGTGCTATGGAATAGATCTGATTTCGTGCTAGCAATTCAACCTGGGCTTAAAGCATTAATAATGCTGGGCTTAAAGCATTGCGATTCACACATCTATAGCTCTTGCAATAATTAAATTCCTAAAAGAGTAAATTGGATTATCCAAGTTTTAGGTGTTTCTTCCTAAGTCATGATACCGTTCTTAAGTTATTAAGAACTTAAGTAAATGTTCTGCATCTGAGTTTTCCGTGTAGAGAAAGAGCTGCCAAATCATCCAGTGAGTTACTAAAGCTGACTTCCAGATTTCCCAGAGGAGTTGTGGAAAGTAAATAACATGTGAAGCTTGAGGCCTCTTCCATTCCCCCTAGAATTCAGAGCTGTCTGGGCATGTCTGTGTAATTAGAAGGTTAGGCCCATCCAGAGTCTATTCTTTGAGTCTACAGAGGAATATCACAAGGCACTGCTCACATGAAAGAAGGGAGTGTGTGAGGCATGTTGAAAGGTACCAGCATCAATGGGGAAGATAACTCTGAAAACATTGTGATGCCGGTCCTCCAGATCTTCTACCCACCGAGCTCCTAGGAAGCTCATGTCTGCTTCCTAGAAAGAAAGAACAACAAAAGACAGGGTTGTTACTTGAAAAATAATGTTACTAAAAGGTCTAAGAGACAGTGAAAATGCAACCTCTGTAGCAGAAAGTACTACTATGAGTGCAGTCTCTCTCCTGGGTGCTTTTGAAGCAGCAGGAGTGAGTTAGATTTTCTATTTTCCTAAGGAGAAGTGGGAGATGTAGGCAGCCGTGCCTTGGGCAATTCATCTGACATCTTTCTATTGGAGCAGAACAAAGTACCAGTTTTTGGCAGCATCAAAAGGCACCTTTAAGCAGCCAGAATACCAGAGAACGGTACCCAAGAGGTTGAATATTGCATCCATATGATTGGGTCTATATGATTTCTAGGATGATCCAGGAAGGAATTGGTGCAGTGTAGGGGGTGCCCAACCCTGATGGTGGGTATAAGCAGCTGAATTTGCACCTTACTATTTGTTAGAAGGCATAATATCTATTTCAGAATGTTTGCTTGTGAACTGATGACATAGTGTCATAGAAAATACTTCATGCATCACTAGGAAATGTTAGCCTCATTATAACTACAGGTTACTGTCAGCCTATGGGGAGGAAGAAGGGACTTTCACAGCCATTATTTGTTGCTGTTCTCCAGTGATAAAGTGGTTCTGCAAACAATATCTTAAAGCCAGTTACTCTGTGCTATGATTTCTCTGTGATTTCTTTGCTCTTGATTAAATCTGATACATTTTTTCTAGTTCTATATTATGTTAATTTGTACTGTATTTTGGAATACTTTGTCTCACTTTGTATCCCAGTAAACTCATGGCAATCCTCCTGCCTCAGATTCCTGTGTGCTGGTCTTTTAGTTATGGAGTCACCAGTGCTTGGCTTGCTTCTGTTTTTTTGTTTGTTTTTTTTTGTTTTTGTTTTTTGTTTGTTTCATTTTTAGGTAATGGCTTACATAATGATTTTGACTCTTTGTACAAGCTAATATTGGATTTTTCTAAAATCTGTAAATATCTTAAGGAAAGGAGGTGATGTACTTTTATAAAACTTGGTCTAAAATAGTTTATAGTAGCTTTTTAAATTAATTCTGGTGTAAAATTTTAATTAAATCACAAAGGAATTAAAATTGAGTGTTTGATTACTAATGTCATTGAAATATAAAACCATTAATTAAGTTATGAGATAATAAAAGACAGGAGAAACTAAAGTTCTTTCTTTTTCCTACTAACTATTCATGGAGCCTAAGTTTCTCTCTAGAAAGCATTCTTAATTTCTACAGATGCCACCCATCCAGTTCCTCCTAATTCCTGTATTATTTTGTCAGGATAATAGGTTTTAGCCCTCACTTGCTATGTCATTACACAATAACATACATCTTATTTTTAAAGTCCCTATCAGGCTCTTTGGGTTTATGACTTGCATTTCATTAATAGTGGGCCAACTTGTACAGATATTTTTTAATGTACTTGCTGGATTTAATCAAAAGCAACCTTCCAACTTACAATGACCAAGCAGTTGACTATCCATCACCACAAATGTGGTGACCTGCCATAACTTTTGGGATGAAGCAAAAGTGAAGGAATTTTGAAAATGTGATTGAGTGACTTTAATTTGTCTAGACAGTGGTAGGAGGGATGACACACTGACCTTTAGAGCATCCAGACAGAACCGTTGGAAATTCCTTTAGTTGACTCCCACGAGTGGAGGAGGATTGGTTTGTCTCCCCCCTGTTCTCAGTATCCCATTACTGCTGAGAACTTGATCAGCTGGTGTAAGAACACAGTGGAGTTGAATCTAATGTTTCTCTTTTTTAAAAAAGTTATCCTCCAAGTTAGCACTAGTATTACATATATGCAGAATCAATTTGAATACATGAAACATTGTATGTGCTCAATAAGCATTTCACTGAAGGATGAATTGCTAGAAGGATGGATGGATGAATGGATGGATGGATGCCATAGTATCTTGTCTGCAAACTGACAGTGGGAACAATGTTTTCCCACTCGCCCTATGTTAAACAGAATACAACTGCCCCATGCCATGTTATGTAATTGGTACTGGTATTAAACACTGTTACAGTACAACCTTTCTTACAAATTATCCCTGCAAGGGTTTGAGAAGTCTAAGGCCCACAGACCATGAGAATGAAATTAAATGAAAAAGGTACACATATATACGTGGTGGACAATTTTATCTCATATTTTATAATGAAACTTAACTTTACTGTCAAAGCCAGAGGTAGCCAAGTGACCAAACTTGACATAGAAACCAAAGGTATTTAACGATTCATGTGTCCCACTGGTCACAGATTAACCATGTCGCATTATGCATGATCAAAGGCTGGCACATTTGCACTTTGCCTTGTACGAGCTATGCTTTATGACCCATCATACATGAACTAAAAGGCTGAACAGGTGCCTGTTGGTGCTCTTGGCTGAGATCCAGGGCTGCCTGCAAAGCTCACCTGCTGAGTGTCTAATGCCCACCACTGGCATTTACCTTCTGTGTGAAAGCATTCTGCTAGGAAACTTACTAACATGCAGCCATAAACTGAGGCCCCACTACCTCAATTTATGTTTCTGAAAGTTTCTAGCAAGATGTCACACTGATCTGCCTGTAAAGCTCCTGTTAATCACCCAGTGAAGCAAGATTTTTATAGAATCTGAAGAGTGGTAACTGAAGAGAAAGCAAGAAAAGAACAGATGGACCTGGACAATAGCCTGAAAGATGGAGGGTGTTAAGCAATGGAGAAGTGTGGGAGCCCCAAGGATCTTCATTCCATATGCAGAATTCCTTTAGTTTTGCTATACCATATAACTTAGTCACAGAGGATATGGTGGGCCTGTATTCATAGCTTCTGCCCTTACTGAAGAAGAAGAAGACATTCTGCCCATGTACATCAAAAGGCAGGAATCTTGAGACCTTAAAGTCCTCTCTAACAGAGCCAGCTTCCATAGTCTAGTATTTATTGTTTCCAATCTGGTCTGGTCTTCTCTTTCTTCTATCAAAAGCTTGTTCTCACAACTTTCCCCTGAAGTAACTATAATAGATTGCTTCCATTTCTGGACCATACTAATCACAGTATAGTGATAGGATGCTAGAGGTGAACATTTGGGTCAAAATCCAGATCTGCATCCTGCCAGACTGGTAACCATTGTACTTCCTTATCTGTAAATTGGAATGATAGGCACGCACACACACACACACACATACACACACACACACACACACACACACACTCGCATGTGTATTGAAGAACTTGGTTCTTCAATATATGTTTAGCACATATTTCCCCAAAAATATTTAGATCACTTTAGTTTGAAAAGTGCCAATTTTTTTTTTATCATATATTCTTATCCTATTCTTAACGTTGGTCATATAAAACCCCAAACAGCATGTGTTGGAGAGATGGGAGAAGGGAATAGGGATGTTTAAAAGCTTTCTGTAAATCTAAAGCTATTTCAGTATAGTAAATTCATTTGAATCCCAGTCACCTTCTCCATTATAAAACTTCTGATTTCTCTCATTGTAAGATAAATATCTTCCCACTTTATTCTCAGGGAAATTTATGCATAGTGTCTATCAGATAACATTATTAGTGTTTGTTTATCTATCTAGACTTTGAACTCTATGAAAGCAGAGGCTGTGCCATTACTCACCTGTGTATCTCTGGTACACATTGTATCAGAATCTGACATAGCTTGTAGAATGTTCAACCTGAGGACCACACACATCCCAAGATACCTGTGGGTGTACTCCAACACAAAATTGTAAGCTTACTTAAAGCATACAATTTTATTTTTGTGAGTTCTTTTTTTGTAACTTGATTTTGTGGGTTTGGGGCATTAACTTTGTAACGACAATGTCATATCTCAATGTCAAAAGGTTGGATATGCCTGATGGCCTATGTTACATAATTGCTATGTTAGTAATTGCCGAATGAAGGTCTCCCTGTATTGTGCACAAGTGATAAGGAAAGGGCAATATATGACCATAGGAAGTGTGTGTTACCACATGGCAGAGCCAGCATAGCTGAGATCAGTGCTTTTTATATTGTGGTCACTGGACAACAGCATTATTGACCACAAGCCAAAAGTGCATAAAATTCTGTTAGGCTGCATCCCATAACCGACTACATCAGAAGTTTACTTAATCACTTGAATAGATACCAAGATAAAAGCATAAGTTATACTAATGTACAACTATATTAAATGAATTGAAAATCTTTTCCATCCTAATATTTTATTAAGGAAATGATTAAGAGTTGTGCTCAGCAAATAATTGGATTCCCACTTAGCTATGTGTAATTATTTTGAGTAACTATTATGGGTCTCGTCAGATTTAGGAACTTGTACACTTGTTAGTATAAATATGCTTCTTATTCTTTATGAGCTCACTGATTAATTCTTTCATACTTCTTTTTAGGTGGGAAGGGGATGGGGTCTTGCTGAACATTTTTCATTTGCTGTCTGTCTGTCATTTGCTGTTGTGGTCACAATTTTTTAATGTGGTCATAAATGATAGCCATTCTGGCCTCAGTGCAAATGTCTTCAAGTTATGGATGCCTGCCAAGTGCCAGCTGCTGCCATACAGTCCAAGATGCTCCTACTCCAAACTGGATTCACGTACATATCAGTGTGCCACTGTCTCGAGTTTACAACCAGTTTTATGTTATCAGCAAATACTGTTTAAGCCATTGAATGGCATCTACTAAAAACATGCAGACCTCATAATCACAAGCAAACATTGGCAGCTTTTCTTTTATAAGCAACTACCCTGCTGTTGTGTTGCCATCTTCCTAGTGTCTTTAAGAACAAATGTCTAGAAAACTCATGTGATGATCTATGACTAGTCTTACAAATGACCTTCATCAGGAAACTATCACAGTCTTATCACTGCAAAAGCTGCTCAGTCTTAGCTTCTGTGTTTTTGGAGAGAAAGCTCATGTCTTAATGACCATTGATCTGGTTTTTCTTTCAGCGAAAGAGGCCTGCCTTCTGAGGACACAGCAGCCTTTGGTCACCTTCCCCCATGTTTGCTAAGTAGGCCATAATCCACACAGTTGTTCAGTTGAGCTATGTTGAGGAAGATGCCCCTGTTCTGGAAGGAAGCCAGGCTCACTACTATACCACTCACTAAACCTCTGTCTTAAAATCAGAATGTCTGAATTAAACCCTGCCAATTATGGGTGATGTGTCACTGAGAAGTATACAATTTGTTTGTATAACAAAAGACTAATAATCAGTATATGAAATTATAATGATGACTGTGGGTGGCGAACACAAAAATAGCAAACACTGTTCAATTATCTTTGTGATTTCCAAAGTCCCAGTACCATGGAGACCCAACATTGAGTAGACATCCTCTTCAGACTACATCTTTGGGAGCCCAGCATATTTTCTGGACCACTAGAAGTATACATTGAACTCCCTCCTCACTAGCGTTAACTGTCAACTGACACAGCCCAGTGCTGTTAGAGGAGAAGTGTCGACTAAGGAATTGCCTGCATTCCACTGGCCTATGGGAATATCTATGGAAGATTGTCTTGATTGTTAATTGAGGTACGAGGGCTAGCCCACTGTGGGCAGCACCATTCCCATGGCATCCCAGGCTATATGAGAAAGCTAGCTACGCGTGAGCACAAGCAAGGCAGCAAGCAGCATTCCTCTGCAGTTTGTGTTTCAAGTCCCTGCCCTGACTTCCCTAATTAATGAATTGTGACCAGGAGGTGTGAGCTAAATAAATCCTTTCCTCTCCTACGTTGCTTTTAGTCAGAATGTTTTATCACTGATACTTATCCTAGTGTGTGGCATTAGTGTGTGTGTGTGTGAGGGGGGGATGTAGATGGAAGAGGTGATTTGGGTGTTTTCTTCCTTTGCACTCTACCTTACTTTTTGAGGCCATCTCACTCACTATACCTGGAGTTCACTGATTGGCTGGCAGACCCCCAAGGAGCTGCCTGTTTCTACCTCTCCCCTTTGCTAATATTACAGGCATAATGGACATCCAAACCCAGATTCTTGTGCTTGTATGACAGACACGTTACCAACTAAGCTGTCTCTCAGCCACTTGGGTGGCATTTGATTGAACGAGAGGACTCACCAGTTCCAAATGGCTTTTCCATAAGGTCACACTCTTCAAGGAGTGGGGGCTGAAAACACAGGTGTTATATTATGATTAATTTTTTTTTTGTTTTTTAAATATACCTCCTAACATTATTGCAAGATTAACTCTATTTGTGAAGGGCTCCTAATGATCACCACTCACAATGTATCATGCATTTAAATGTGTTCCCAACACCCAAATTAATTAAAGTGAATCACTTGATAACTCGGTTCTTTTTTTCCCATTGGCAGAACATATAGAGACAAAATAGGTCTTGTCATTCAGTGCTTCTCTTTCAAATATATTACTGCCTTGTAGTAATATCAGGCTTAATTTTAATCCTGAAAAATGAGATGAATATACTTTGCCTGAGAGGTAAAATATGTTGACATATGTTTAAAAAATACATGGCCACACTCAGGAATAAGCCCTTGGAATCACATACCCTCAAGGAATTTTTAGCAATTTCTAATTTCTTTTTCTAAAGGTGGTGACAGCCTACAAGCTCCACATTTGATTAATTGTACTTTTTTCTTCTAGTGATTATACAATACTGTTGGGGGATCCCTCGGCTAGTGCCTTCATGTTGTAGATAATGAAATTCAGGGTTCCACCCACATGCAATGTTGAGTGGCAAGAGATGCTAGGTCTTTCAACTTCAGTCTTGGTGTTTCCCCTTCTCCATAGGATGCCCCACCCCAAGTGTAGAGGTAATGTGAAGTGTCTATGGATCTTTAGTAACCTTGAGTTAGTACTAGAATACATATCTTAAGTATTTATTTGAATCTTAAAATTTCCTCTATATGCGATTTAAATTTTCTTTTAAATGTGTATAGGTATTTTGCCTAAATGTATGTCTGTGCAGCATGTGTGTGCCTGGTACCCCGAGAGACCAGAAGAAGGCTTTGTAGCTTCCATGAGGATGCTGGGAATCAAACCTATGTCCTCTAAAAGAGCAGCCAGTGTTCTTAAGGTCTGAACCATCTCTCTAGCCCTAATACCAATTCATTGATACCCTTAATATTATTATCAATAATTAACCACCACTAATACCTATATCCAATGGCATAAACAACTTTAATATTTAGCATCCAGACATTTGCTCAGTATGAATTAAGTGGCAAGGTTTTGAAAAACCTGTTCCTTGTTCAGCATTTAAATTATCACAAAATTCTAAGTATAATACCTAGTCATTGAAATGCCATGTGTAATATTCCCAGACCTCTTTTTGCTAATTGACAAATGAGAAGCTTAGAATGACTCTCTAAGGACAGTGACTCTTTGATGCTTGGCCAGTTCTAATCCTCTGAATTCTCTAATTTTAATAACAGAGTGCTCGCTCAGAATCTGCTTATCTCCCACAGTTACCTGATGCCCAAAGAGTGAGCTTAAGAAATAAATGGGTTTCTTTCTTTTATTATGGCTCATTTGTTAATTTTTGGAAAGTAATATAAGATTAAGGTACTACATGTCATTCCGGAAGGGTCCTAAAGATCTCCTTCACAAACATTCTTCTACCTATGTCTCTATCCTACCCTTCATTCACTTGGTGGAGTTATCTTCTATCTAAATTTACAAAGTTGTAGTTGCTTAAACTGCATTGTTTCTCTGTGCTTGATTGGATGATGGGTAAAGTGGGCATCACAGAATGAGGGGAACTAGAAATCTGCTGCTGTGATTTATCACATGTTAGAGAAAGCTTCCTCAGTGTCAGTGTTCTCTGTGCTGGGAATAACAAAACATGTTCATATAACAAAACACAGAGTTCTTAAGATGTCTGCAAGATGGTCATCACAGTGTCCATCACAGCACTGGGGTGTGCCAAGAGGAACGACTCCTGGTGACATTCCTGCTTCAACTGCTGGCACAGTAAGTGTTGGCACAGTTTACTGTTTTTGTGCTTCTGTGGAAGTATTAACTAGTTTGCTGTGTTTTCACGGAGGATGTGTTTTCAAAGAACCGAGATTCCTATAAGATATTCAAGGCAGTCATAAATTGTATGTGTCAGCAAAGATAAGAGTTTTGCTTCTGATTTTCTACAGTAATTTCTCTGCTTTTCTTCACTGCAACTGTTATCTAAAAGAATGTATAGCAAATGGGTTGCTGGGGTTGTCTGAAAGTGCTCATAAAGACCAATGGATGGAGTCAAGGGACTGGAATCAGAAAATTGCATTTCTCTAGTCTAGAATCATGCCTTTTCTTTTTCCTTTCTGCACTCCCAGCCTGTAACCAAGAGATAGTGAACATTTCAGACAGCATTTGAGGCAAAGCAGACTCCCTTTTAATGGTGGCAAGGATTTGGTGCTGAGAAGGACTTAACTCAGTTACATATGTAGTAACTGGTCATTTCCAGCCTCTATTCATGTTTCAGATAGGAAAGGATTACTAAATTATGAAACATGCTATGAGACCATAATACCTAAATAATGGTTGAAGAGGAAGATTCCAGGTCAAACTTGACCAAAGTTCAGACTGTTCTCATAGACATCTTACAATGGTATTCATAAAGACAAAAATTATCAAAATCTGAAGTATCATTCACCATGTATATTTCATTGCATATCATCTGCCTAGGCTAATCTCAACTGAGCTATATATGGTTGCTAATTGTCAAATAATTTTAGTTGCCATTTTAAGTTCATAAGTTAAAGAATAGTTCCTGCCATGGCCAAGAGGCCTTACCTAATTGTCCTAAGCAAGAATTCCATACCTCAGATTAGTAGGCACTGACTAACCATTATCTCTTCATGGAATGCTGCTTTACTAAGAATATTTCATGCATTCTACTAACACCAACTTAGAAAATATTAAAATATGCTAATAACAAAATGTTCACCTGCTAGTACTATTTTTAAGTAAGTACTAGATCAACAATTAACTTTGCATCACTCAAGCATTTTATTCCTGCAGAAGAAAATTCTTATCTAAGGTTCAGTTTTTGATCAATGCCCTGGTATTACTTAGAATCAAATATTCCAGCCCAACATTGTTTCTTTATGTTGACAGAATTCCTCCAGCACATGCAGTTACATCCCTCCTGCATTTGCTAACTAGCAGGCCCGAGTCCTTTCTTTCTTTTCAGTTCTCCAAATCTTGAGGCAAAGAGATTGAAAAAATCTATTTATCGTTAATTGGCTGACAGCCAGAGCTCTTCTTACAAGTCTAATTATTTGTTTTAAAAAAAAGGCAGCAAGGTTCAGAAGACAGAGTACAGAGTGATTGAGAGACATGAGGATTTACCATTTGTTATAACATCTTGCTTTGCAAACCTGATTACATAGACTTACTCTTTACTCCAGGGGTCTGTGCCTTGCCCACCAGAGTGCATTCAGAAACTGGATGCTCTGAAAGAACCTTTCATAGAGTCTAGTTTGGTTTGGGTTTTGGCTTCTGAATTTTATTTCTTTGTACAAAACAAAAAAACTTCTATACTTATGGTTTTATTATTGGTAAAGTCAGTTAGTCAATTCATTTTCTTGCATCTAATCTACCATTTTTAATAACTTAAAAGATCATCTGTGTTTTTAGGTTTTCAGATTTAGTATTTATCCCCAAAAAGTCTCCTGTTGTCTCCTTCTGGTCACTGGTCACTTTCATCCATTCCATCCCATTTCCTTCCAAGATGTCCTGTTTTGCTTTTCTCAGCTGTTGGGTACAGTGAAGGATCCACCCTGCCCCCTGGGGAGTTATGCTTACTGGTGTCAGCTGGAGGCCACATCTACTGGGATCTGGGTAACTTGGAGTGGCTTTCACAGCAGAGAGTAGCCTTGTTTCCGGAAAATCTTGATCCTTTCCTCTTCTTGGATTGAGCATGTAAACTGACCCGTGAACTGATTTTGTGTCCCCAAGAACTGACTGGGTGTCAGGCGTGTGTAAGCTATACAAGAAAAGTGACTTATTATAAAGGACTGTTGGAAAATAGGTAATGATTTTAAAATATATGTTCCAAATAGTTCTTTGTGAGAAGATTTAAACCTTGATTTTGTTCATGCACATATTCAGCTATAATTCTTCAGACGCAGATAAATATTCTTTAATAAACAAACAAAACAAAACAAATCAAAAACCTCATCTTTTAAAAAGAGCAGGTTTCTTCCAGTCACTCTCAAAATGACAAACACAAAGGGAAGGAGAAGAGGCACTCCTTGTATGTTTTCTGTGCCTTAGAAAAAAGAACACAGGGCTATTCTCTTGACCACTTTTATGTGCATCTGCAAAAATTATGATATTATAAACATCAAGGGAAAGGATATTGTATAAAATGAAGCAAAATAGAAAGAATGCCCTATAAATGTCACCATGGCAAATTCCATCAACTATAGTGTCACTCAGCATGCCATTGGTGTTATTACAAACAAGCAAGTTACAGAGATGATTCTTGCCTAGAGAAGTAATGTGCATATTGAGTACCCTAAGCATTGTAAGAGCCAAGACAACTTCCTGAAATAGGGGGAGAAAATTAAAAAATAAATCAATAAATCAATAAAAAATAAAAGGCAAGAAGCCAAAGAGAAAGGCACCTGGTCACACCAAAGCATCAGCCTGCTGCAACCCAACAAACAAGCTTTGCAGGAGCTAGCAGAAAGGATCCTGAGCTGCTGGAGCCCATGCCCTGTGGATTCATGGTTTAATGTACAAAAGGATTATTTTCATTGATTTTAGGGGTGCCAAATGGCAATGGTGGGGAGCATGTAACTGAGAAAATCTGTTTATCTCACAGTCAGGAACCAAAGGAAAGTAAGGAGAAGACAAGAGATTCACCATCGTCTTCAAGGGCTGCCTCCAAAGACCTAAAGGCATCCTGTCTCACCTTAAAGGCTCTTTTGCCTCCCAGTAGCACCATTCTGGGGACCAAACTTTTAATACATGAGTTTTAGGGGAACATTTGTGTCCAATCTGTATCAGTCCAGAAGGCAGGACTCTGCTGCATTTATTCAACTAGTCAAACTAGAGACAGCTTAGGGAAGAGAGAGTACAAATTGTTCTTGCATACAAAAGTAATTTAAGAGTCATAGCATCTACATGAAATGTATAAACTTCGTCTGAAACATGGCTGAAATAACCCATTTCTAAAAATACAGATTTGATCATCACATAAATTGAGCATGACCTATAAATTAATATCAGAAAATACTAGGGATTTAATTGAATTAAGAGAGTATTTTGAGTCTCAGAAGAGTCCTTGGAATTTTAAACTGTGTTGAGATGCAGAAAGACTATAGAGACTTTTGAAGTTGTACTAAATGCATTTTTCACTATGGTGTGACCACAAGGGAGTGTGGAATGTGGTGGTTTAAATGAGATTGTTCCCCCACAGGCTTATATATTTGAATATTTGATCCCCAGTTGGTGAAACTATTTGGGAAGGATTAGGAGGAGTGGCCTTGTTGGGGTGGTGTCAGTGGAAGTGGGCTTTGAAGTTTAAAAAAAAAACAACCTCGATATTCCCAGTTAACTCTCTCTGCTTTGTCTCAAGATGTGAGTTCTCAGGTACTGCTACAATTCCTCCCTGCTTCTATGTTTCCCACAATAGAGACCATGACCTCTAATACTCTGAACCTAAGCCCTAAATAAACATATTCTTTTATGTGTCTGATCACAAAAATAAAAAAGTAACTACAACATTTAGTAAAACAGAAAAGCAGAGTTGCTACGCTAAGTCAAGTTGTCTCTATCATGTTGAAGTTCAGCTGAGAGGAGGCCTGGGTGGTACTGGACTAAGGCACTGGGAGATACTTAAGATGTGCTTCAAAGGGGGTGGCGGGGTAGAGAAAATGATCCCACTGTAAGGAAACCTGCTCTGGTCGTATTGTGCTGGCAAGGGGGAGTGAAACAGGAAGCTCAGGAGGACAAGAAGCAACAGCTGCAGAGTACAATGACCAAGAGCTGGTGATGCATTTCAATCTGTTCATCTATAGGTTGCCTCTGATAGGAATCTAATACTGCAAGTGTCAGCATCGATGATAATGTTCCCATAGCCAGCCTTTCCTGGAGACCTTTCCCAGCACTGACACGCATCCATTTCTCTTCTCATATTCCTCTCTTCCATTTTCCAACACCGACTTTGATCCCGCTTGTACCATCACATCTGTGCCTTTGGAAATGGGCACCAAGTGGCAGTGACAACAACAATAGGCATTTACTAGACAGAGCTTCATAGATACCAGGTATTGAATGGATACTTCATAAATACTATAGGTAATTCAAACCACAATCCATGCAAGAGTTACTGCTGCCTTCATTTTGTAGAGGAAGAAAGGCAAAGTCAGAGAAAGGAAACTGTTCTAGTCCAGGTGAGAAAGTTAGACCACCATGAATAGAAGGGCAACTTAGAGTCATTATTAAAAACTCTCAGTCTTAAAGCTCAAGGGTACAGCATTTATAAAGGTAAAAATTACCGGAGCCAGAATGACATCATTGTCGTGTGGGACAGGCAAGCCTGGTAACATTTGTTTTGGCAGAACACATGAGCTGTTATACTTCTGGGCCATGGCCACAGTCATAGAAAGTTGCAAATGTACTGCCAAGGTGGATGTGACTGATGAGTGGTTAGAGACAGAAAAGACACAAGGCCCTGAGCAAACACAAAATGGAGACAGGGTAAGAACAGCACAAAATGACATTACCTCAGTCATGATAAGGCAAATTACCTGGGTCCCACATTGCTGGAAGGATGCAGAATCAAACTCAAGCTTGAACAATTGCAGTTGCAATGCTATAGGTATCTGATTACTATGCCTTCCTTCACAAGAAAGAGGGAGTAGAGTAAAAACCTAGCCACATAGTGCGGAGTTTCTTAGGAGGCTCCAGTAACCGAGGCTTCCTATTTCCATGAGGTCAGTCACATAAAAAACAGCATGGGCTGTCTGGCAGGATGGCTCGGCAGTTAAAACATGTGCCCCACAGGCAAGAGGACTAGAGTTTGGATCCCCAGAACACACATAAATTCCAGGTAAATGTGACTGTCTACCTATAATTGTAGCCTCAGGGAGCAGAGACAAGGGATTCCTGTAGAAAGCTGGCCAGTGAGACTTGCCATATCTGCAGTCTCTGGGTTTGACTGAGATACCTTAACACAAAAAGAATATGGTTAATCAAGTGTTAGGGTGCATACCTTTAATCCCAGCAGCTGAGAAGCTGAGCAAGGTGACTCTCCATGACTTCCAGGCAGACCTGTTCTACATGCTGAGATGCTGTCTCAAAGAGGGGGAGGAAAAAGGAAGATGAGAAGGAGGAGGAGAAGGAAGAAAGGAGAAGGAGGAGGGGGAAGGAGGAGGAGGAGGAGGAGGAGGAGGAGGAGGAGGAGGAGGAGGAGGAAGAAGAAGAAGAAGAAGAAGAAGAAGAAGAAGAAGAAGAAGAAGAAAGGGAGGAGAAGGAGGAGGAGGAGGAAGAGGAGGAGGAGGAGGAGGAGGAGGAAAAGAAGAAGGTGGAGAGCCATTAAGAAAGATTCTCGACATCATCCTTTGGCTTACAAACACATTCACCACACATGTGCACATGTACACACATATGCACATGTAAACTTGCATACATGCACACCACACAGACAGACAAACACACACACATTCATGTGAAACGGAAAATATACATATGCAAGCATTTCATATAGAATGGGAAATGTGAAAATGAATGTTATCTGATTTGGGTAGGAAACATCATTTCTTGAATCAAATCTGAATTACAGCTGTTTTAAAAATCAGAACTCCTTGCTGACATCCCTCTCAGGGAAGACAAGTAGATGCTAGAAATGTCCTTGGTATAATTATGAAGCATTGTGTGAGCTCATTCATCTTGGGTTTAACTTATCTATTGGTCTTGTTGAATTCTTTGGGAACCACGTTAGTTCCAAATCATGTAGCTATCTCTTGAGACAGGGTTTCTCTGTATAGCCCTGGCTGTCCTGGAACTCACTCTGTAGACCAGGCTAGCCTGGAACTCAAAAATCCACCTGTCTCTGCCTCCCAAGTGCTGGGATAGAGGTGTGCGCCACCACTGTCTGACTTCTTTTTCTCATTAAAATATACAGCTACCTTTCTCATTTGGGGTGGGAATTCCCACACCATACACCTCTTGCCGAGCATGTGGAGATAGTAGAAGTGAAGATTCCATTGCTACAAAACACTGTCAGGAGTGGTCTTGGCTGAAGACTGAAAGAAAAAAAGAAGAACCAACAAATGCAGACATCTGTGGCTGCATATTTTATTGTTTACATAGAACATGTTCACATGCACTGTCAACAGATTCTTATAAAATTCTCTCGGAGGTGGGTATGCTTATTTATGCCTTTTTTTTTTTTTTTTTGCTTGAGTCTTACTCTATTCCAGGAAGAGTTTAAGGGACTTATATTCAATATAATAGATTTAAAAAATTAAAATGGTAATAAAAATTAGAACAGGAAGTATTGCCTTAGACTTTATGGACCCTTTTTCTACTATCTAGACCCTTTTTATTCAGATTCTGTGGATCCCTTACCGTGATCTTTGCTAGTCTGTTTTCAGGAAGAAATTGCTGTAATATTGTTTCACCAAGGAAAACACTTGCTTCGAAATTTTCCATACTGAAATGGGTTATAAAATTAGCAAGCCTCGTTTTAAGAGCCACTCTGCAGATCTAGGAGGTGGAAGATGTGAAGCCCTCCCCAACGTTCCTTCTGTCTCTGCCTTTGCTTGCGCTTCTGTCCTTGTCTGTGTGGGCAGATGGCATATGCTCGTGAAAATGTGTATTTTTCATATTTTTTCAAGAGACATACACTGCTTCAATACTTTTTGAGAGACTCCTGACAGCTCTAACTTTGAGACAGAGATTATCTCCATCTGAATAAGTGTGGAGCCAGGATAGAGGTTACATACTAAGAAAATACTTTGATATTGTCACCTGTGCCCCACCACCCCCTTAGCTACATTGTGATGTCCCTATAACTGGAAATGACACACTGTGAAATTAAGCCACGTACTCAGCTCTATCACTGTGCTTATTCGTGTTTGTAATTATTAGACATTCAAACAATCATTCTGCCATTCATCAAATAACCTAATCATGGATTTATCGCCCCTCTGGGCATAAAGGACATAAACCCAACAGATAAAAACAAAGTGAATTCCTGTCTCCACAGAGCTCACATTCATTCTAGATGGATAAATATCAAAATATATAAACCAACACATCAGCTGTGACCTCTAACTAATGCAGGAAAATCTGTAGCCTTTTGACCTATAGATTAGGTAGTTTAGTGTTGGTAGGATAGCTGATGGTAACTTCACTTTCATGTGTTTTACGTGTTTTGCAACCACGAGGAAGCCACTCAGCTGACTTGTGGCACTTGTGACTCGTGACTGGCACTTGTGTGGGGGAGTCAATGCTCCCCCGGAGCCTCAGCAGTCAGAGTCCTTGGTTTCCCCAGCCTCACAAGCAACTGCCAAGACTCCCCCAGTTCCAAAGGGAACTGCCAGCCTCACATCTAAGGACAGGCTCTTTCCTATCAGGGGATGGTGGGAAGTAGGCCAGAGTGGGCAGACAGGCTGAGCAGGATTCTCCTCCCTGACCAGACTGTACTACACTCTGAAGGACCTGGTGTGAAATCTTCAGTTGTCATCAGCAGTTAATATCAACAGTTCATTTTGAGAGACATAGCTCTACAATGGAGTCCAGAGATTCTTAGATGTTATATTGGCCTCTTGAAAAGACTTCTCTGCTCAGAGAAACTTCTGGTACCAACCAGTTCTGACATAGTATCTTTAACTCCTTAGGTCTTATCTGTCTTGTGTGCAAGTCAGACTGAACTGCACTTCATTTGGACTTTAATATGTTTAACAGCATTTCTTGGTAAACCAAAAATAGATAAGTAGATAGATAGATAGATAGATAAGTTAATCAATATGAACAAGGAGGTAAAAGGGTGGGTTGGGGTGGGAAGGAGAACATTCAAGGATAATTTAAATGAAGAACTCCAGGAACAGAATATTTCAGGCATATATGTGACCTTTGTTTTAATTGCAAAGCTTTGTGAGACCAATGCATCTTTAGATTTTCTCACCAAAGCATTTTTCGATTTTCCCATAAAAGGCAAGGTATCTGAGTGTCAGACAAGTTAAGCCACCATATGGGATGGTTCTTTTCCTGGACCCCTCCTTTCAGGGCTCCTGCTCTTGACTTGACCTTGTGCTAAGCCTAACCCTGTGCACTTCTGTTTCCTCTCCTGTCTGCGGTGACTACAGAACGAATGTGGAACTGGGGCTGGGGTCGGAGTGGGCTGTGAGCAGTGATGTAGCTAAGTAGAGACCTTGTTTTGAAACTGTTCACCTGACAAGCATACGATTCTCCTTGCGGTCTGTTATTCATCTGGGTTACCTCGGCTAAGATGAAGTAGAGTTGTTAGCTCAGCGACTGACCGCTCCTCAGCTGCCTCTTGAGCTAGTCTCGTACAACCCAGTGGCATGCTTACTGTATTTCGATTTGTCTTCCTTGTGAATTCCTATACTTTGTATTTAAGATTAGTGGAGTCAACTGTCTAATTGGGTTAAATCGTTGGGTGTACGTACCACTGACAGAGGACAGTGGTTTTCTGGGTGTTTCATGCCATGACTTATAGAGGCTTTGTGGTATGATGGTAGTGCCCTAGTCTGATAGCTCACTTACAAAACAGATGAGAAGTCAACATGCTGAACTGGGCTCTTCAGAGCTCTGAGCAGAGTTCAGTGTATAGACTCAGTTGCACTTATTATAAACTACGTAGAGTCGTCAATACTCCCCGATTGTCTCCTGGAGGCATCAGAGTACTCCTGGAGCTGTTAGGGTCTTTATGAGAAAATATCAACCCTGGCAGTTGTCATTAGCTGTCAACAGAAACCTGGGCATTCAGACATAGCTTCGTTTCTTCTAAAGCCAGAGCTTTAGAGACAAGAGCGACTCTTCTAGGGACAAGAGCTGATCGGTGTTAGAACCAGGATTGGGACACAGAGATGGAGCATTCCAGTGGGCACTCTTCCTCTCCACTGCCACGATGACTTTGCTTGTATGTTGGGCACCATCACTTGCAGTGAATCCTGCAGCTCATATGTCTGTATGATGAGGCCTACCTCCAGACTATTCTCACTCATCATGATACAGAGAGGCTATGGAAGTGCAGCCTTGTCATGCCTAGGCTCATGGAGGCTGCTGATGCTGTGACAGAGATGAGTCCCCATCTCTTGACTGCAAATGCAGCACACTCTTCTGTCTCACAACACTCTGAGCTGTAGCTGATGGTTGTACTGGAGAAGGTTTTAATTTATAACGTGAATTCAATTGCACCGATCTGGTGAACTGACCTGTGGAGGGATGCATTGTTCGGTATGATAATGACACTTGGTACAGAGCCATGGTACTCTTCCTCTAACTCCCCATGACTTAAAGTCACAGTGGGCCTCTGCTTGCTCATGTACAGTTAGGACAGTGAATGAGACCCTTTTCTAGTCTACAGAGTTCTGTGGTCCTTTTCCAGATGCTTATGTACCTTCATGTTTCCTCCAGTAGAGGGGAGTGTGTGCTCACAGACTTAAAAGCAATTCTGGTCTTCTCCCAGTTGGATACATAGGGAGTTTCCTAGAGGGTGTTAGAATCATACAGGTCCAGGCCAGACCTGACATGCTCCTGGAGGACATGGACACAGTGGAGCAAGAGTTCAAGTTGTGGCATTATTCAGAATTAGCAGAGGAAATACTAAGAGTGCCTAGGAAGCAAATCACTAAGGCCCTGTTAGGAGGATGCCTCACAGAAGAGAGAGTCAGGTTGGAGAGCAGCCCTTCCCTCTGTGAATAGCTGTGAATAGCAGTAATGCAGGAAATGGCTGTGTCTCACAATATCAAGCCAGTCCTGAGCTGAGGCTCCTTTGTCAAATGACATACTGTGGGGATGCATAAGGGGGAAAGGTAATGTCACCTGATAGCTTGGGCATCTTCAAACCTGAAGCCTGAAATACCAGTTGATCCACAGTGTGTTAAATTAGAGTTCCAAGAAAGAAAAACCAAGCGTCTGTGCGAAGTATTGTTTCACCTGTGCACAGTAGAGAGGACAGCAGGCCAAACTGTTCTAGAGGAACTGCAGCTGCACTGCGGCGTGCATGGAGGATGCTGTATTGAAAATAGTCCTGTGCTCATATGTTGCTCAGATAGAACTATTTATAGTCACATTAGAAGGAGACGGAGGTTAAGAAGTAGCACTTTGGAGGGTCAGACTGGTACAGGCTAAGAAAGGAAGGCAAAGAAAATATTTTGTCTAACCAGATATGGGAAATATTATTTCTGATTTTCTAACTAGACTAGATGATTGCAGAGGGTGAATAGGAGAGAATACAGTCCCCCAGCACACATTCTAGACCCTGGTTGTCTTCATCTCTGTTTTTTTCCAATGAAGAGGGTCAAGGTAATGAATGACACATGCTCAGTCTGTCTGCTCTGTTGTAGGCAGGGCTTTTAAAGCACATTCTTACATCTATAACATCGGAAGACACTGCAGAATGCTTCCATCATTGGGTTAGATTACCCACCAAGGGCATTTTCCTAGGTTGCTCTTTTCACACTGATTCTTCTAAGTCCCCAACCTTCCAGGTTCATCAATTTGCTGGTGCTGTGTTAGTTGAGCACTGGTCCAAGGTGATCTAATCATCTGTCTGTATAGAATACTCGGCAGCCTTGGCATCCGGAAGGATGCTTGCTGAGGGAAGCAGAAGCTTTTTGTACCCTACATTCACAGCCTATAAAAGATTTTATAATGATGGGGTGCATAGCCCTAAGAGTCCATCTCAGAGCGAGCTGGCCTTGCTCACACAGAGTGAGCCAATGTTGATGACCAGTGGTAACCAGGCATCTTAAAAATTTACTTCCTTGTGCAACAGCGTTTGAGTTGATCAGGAGTGCCATTGAATCAGTAAAAGTGGTAGCCCCACTCACACTCATTTTAATACAGCACTGTGTAGTTTGCCACACATTTTCATAGCTGTCAGTCATCTTATCTGGCCCTCCCCTCAGCCCCACGGCAACGTTTACATGTGTTATTGTGTGTTCACATGTGGAAAAACCGAAGCTCGGAATTGAAGCTCCCCTAAGAAATACAGCTAGTGACCAAATCCTAATATACTGGGTATTTTGACAATAAAACTAGAACACATTCTTTTAAAAATAAATACCACTTAATGACTTGGGTTTAAAAATGTACATCTAATAAAAATCATAGCTTGATATTTATTGACATCAGAATCTCTTAAAAATCAAGGTTTATACATATTATAGATTTGGGCTCACTGTTTAAAAGCTTTCTGTTGCATTCTTAGCTTTTTGTTGATCTTTGTTCTCACATACTGGCATTTGCTCTCATCTATTGTCATTTCTAAACAATTTCATGATGCTGATTTCCAGACTTAAGCAGTTAAAATATGTTTCCGTGTTGGTTGTTAGTTGATTGGCTGGTTGTCTTTTAAATGCAGTGTCTTGCTATATAGCCTAGGCTGGACTTCAACTCAAA
The DNA here is from genome assembly GCA_019843965.1 of Rhynchomys soricoides. Taxonomy (NCBI): domain Eukaryota; kingdom Metazoa; phylum Chordata; class Mammalia; order Rodentia; family Muridae; genus Rhynchomys; species Rhynchomys soricoides. Next base: position 1,501,570 of record JADRCH010000088.1, read on the forward strand.
ATTCACCTGCTTTGGCTTCTGTGGTCCCATGGTTGAAGATGTATACTGCACATCTGGATTTAAATGCTTGATTTTTGTAGTGTATGTACATATTTCCATATGTATGGCCACATGTGGGAGTTCAGCAGTCTTTTGAATGCAGTGAGTTTCTTAATGATTTAAATGGTTATAATAAATAAGAAATAGAAAACATCAGCAGAGTGACCTCAGATGACTGACACAGAGGATTCGGGGGAATTGGGTCAAAAAGATGTCTTTTCAAACGCCCCATCTCATACATATCCCTGTGTTAAACTACATGGTCTTCCTGTGGGCCCATAGCACTCTACAGGTGTTCCTCTGTAGCATTTAACATGTTTTATCATAACTGCTTGTTTGCTTTTAAAGAATATTTATACCATTATTTACTTATATGCACTTGCATATATGTCAAGGATGCCCATGACAGCCAGAAGAGGATGTCTGATCCCCTACAACTAGAGTTACAGGCAGTTGTAAGCTGCTTTTGTGTAGTTCCTACAAAATCATGAACTCTTGATAATATAACCTTTAACTTAGTTACTATGACACTTGTTTTTATTAATATTTATTCTTTTAAAACTTTATCCATTTATACAATGTATTCTGATCATATGCGATTTGTAGCTTAAGTGCAGTGTGTGGCCCAAGTAAGTACTTGTGTGAGTTTGCTAGAGCCGTCATGATACTCTATGACAATACCATACACTGGGTGGCTTAAACCACAGACATGTTATTCCCTTGTTGTTCTAGAGGCTGTAAATTGGAGATCAAGTAACCAGCAGGGGAGGTTCCTTTTGTGACCCACATACCTGAAAGGAAGGAGGATATTCTAAAGAGATACTGAGACCCTCAGTTTGGCAATTGGATTGTTAAATCAAGATATGCCAAGAATCTCAAGGAATCTCAGAAAGCTCAACCCTAGCTTCAGCCCGAAAGGGAGCTTGTCTCTAGAAAACAGATTTGGGGGCTCAGTAGTTAAGAGCACTGGTTGCTCTTTGAGAGGTCCTGAGTACCAGCAACCACATGGTGGCTCACAACTGTCTGTAATGGGATTGGATGCCCTCTTTTGACAGGCAGGTGTACAGGAAGACAGAAAATACATAAATAAATAAATCTGAAAAGAAAAGAGACTTACACACCACTAAATTGTCAGCCAGTCTTGCAGGATCCCAGAGCCTAGAAATTGATGGGGGGTGGGAGGGGAGCTATAACCTGACCTGGATTGCTGAATTGCTGAGCTATGCATACCTTAGGCCAGGACTCCAAGGATAGGTTTGGGGAAATCACTGGATCTCCTTGTCTTGCTTTTCAGTGGGTCACATTGGCTCTTTTGATCATACTGAGGATCAGTAACCAATACTGGCTTCTTGGGGCACTGACCTTAACCATTAAAACTCAGGCCTCTCTCCTAAACTATGGACAACTGCCTATTGAGGAATCCATCCCTCTGTGGACTTGAACACCTGGAGACTGTGAGTCCCAATACCGTTTTTTTGTCAAGAACACTAGTCAGTTCTGCTTCAGGAACACAGTAAATACTTCATTGAAACCCCGCTATTCTCTGATTCTGAGGGATTAGGGCTTCAACTTAGGGATTTGGGGGGCAGACAGTTCAGTCCATAACAGTACTCCATTATCTGTTGTGAAATCATTAAAATGCTTATGAATGAATAAGTACATGATATTTACATTCTAGCCTCCTACTTTGTGGGCGCCAGTCAACTTCTTTGTAGCCAGAGGTCTGAACAACTCCGGAAGTCTAGTATTTTACAAAAATGTGCCAGGCCTGGAGCCCTTCCTGGCTTTGCCATTACCCACTGTTTAGCCGAGTTGCCTCCACATACCTCAAGCCCTGGTCTCCTCTGAAGTAGAAGAAAAAAATCACACCCACTGCAGAAGAAGGTGTACAGCTCTCTGAGGTCATATATTCAATGGGGGCGGGGTATGGTGCTTGCCATGAAGTAGACATCAGAAAATTCCAGAAAAACAAGCTGTCAGTTAAAAGGCACATTAGAAGTAAGCAGTATCTCACTGAATGGGTGGGGGTACTGCAGCATTTGCTGATCCCTGCTGCCGTCAGTTGGGCTCTCTGCCACTCAGGTCCCAGGTTTGCTTTACTTCAACGCCATTTGGCTTATTTATCTCATTTACAAAAAAAAATGACACATTAGTTGTATTTAAAGTACATTTTTATGACCTAGAGTTGGTAGATTTCACTGAGTGATTTTAATTTTCACCTCTAATTTTTGGAAACTAATCACACGGTGTTGTCACCTAATTGCTGTCTTCACTGACAGTTAGGCAAATGGAGCTTTAAAATATGTCTTTATGCAAAACACCACGATGCCTCATCCTCTGTATACTGCCTGTGGTGGCTTCCATAAAAAATGGACTTTGAAGAGTCACATGAATACAAATTCTTCTTTTAGAAACAGTGATTTTGCTGATTAATGTATGGACAGCCAGTGAATTGTGGAGATCCTTTGTGGATCAGCAGACCAGAATCAGAACCAGTAGCCTTGGGCAAAATGGGCAAACATAAGTTGATTGGTATCTTGTTAGAAATTGTGGCATTGCTCTTGTTTTTAATTATTACAATCCTCCTCCACCTCCTCCTCCTCCTCCTCTTCCTCCTCCTCCTCCTCCTCCTCCTCCACCTCCTCCTCCTCCACCTCCTCCTCCTCCTCCTCCTTCTCCTCCTCCTCCTCCTCTTCCTCCTCCTTTTATGAAGGATAAGTTGTTTATTTTGCTGCTCCCCCATGTTATTTCTCTTGCACTGTTCCCCTTTTCCTATTTCTCTTAGTTTATCCCTGCTTCTCCTGCACCCTAACTGCCCTTTCTCTTTGTCCTTGGTGTGGCCTCCACATCAGGGCATTCTATTGTTATCTCCGTGCTCTCTTATCCTGTGCATCAGACTCTGTCTCTCTCACATGTGCCCTCCTTCCCTCCCTTCCTGTCCCTTGTTCTATCTCCTTTCTCAGCTTCCCCTCCTCATTCCTCCCCACGCCTGCCTGTCAGCTGAGTATCATGGCTATGAGATCCCTCAGAAACAACAGCCATGTCTTTGCATGCCTGATATGGAATGAAATGCTATATCCAACATCACTAAAAGAGTAGATTTTGTAATCTCAAGTAGGAACTTCAGTTGAAATGGAGCTGGGTTTGATTTGAAAACATTTGTATTTTAGATTAAACTTTGGCTAAGTACCTTTAATCCACCTGAAGCCTTGGTTTGTTTAAAAGGATTCATCATTTTGGTTTGTTTGTTTGTTTAATTTTTCATTTAGTTTTTCTTAATGAAGAAAGATATTCTTGGATTTCATTTAATTAATAGTGATCATATATGTGCATGTATGTCTGAGAGGGAGGTGGGTGTCAACTTCTTCTGCTACCTACCTTGTTTCTTGAGAGTCTATTATTTGGCACTGAAGTGGCTAAGTAGACTAGATGATGAGAGTCCCAGGATCCCCTGGCATGGAGGTCACAAGTTTATACCACTGCCATACCTATGTGGTTCTAGGGACTGAATTTGGGGTCTAATGCTTGCACAGTAAGTGCCTAACTGACTGAATTATTTCCTCAGCCTCCTGATCTATTGTTGTCCTGATCCATTTCTTGAGACTACAGTGAAGCAGATGGTCCCTGTGTAGACAAAATCTAGTTTGTTGCAGGCCCTTTGGGTACATGCTGAATCTGGGTAGTATTAAGCATGGCTTCTGAAAACTAATGGGAAAGGAAATCTGGGGTTAGATAAAGATGGGTTGGTGCATTTTACCATTTGGTTCTTTTATGAGAAAAATGTCTTGAAGGAAGCAAGTCTGGCCTTATGTTCTGTGTTGGACATTAATACATAAAACCCCCCCTTGCTATTGTCAACCTGACCCTATCTCAGTATTCCTCTCTCTAGCTCCCAACACACTCCCTGGATAACAGCAGGCGCCCATGGCTTTCTGCAGCGTTTGCCTTGTAGTTTTCTCTAACTCTCACATGTAGCCATGATGGCATCCTGCAAACTCTCCAACCACAGTTCTTTCTTTGTCAAGCACCCCCTTGCCTTTAATCAACATGAACACTCCTCCCAGTATGCAGTTTCCCTGCCGTAGTTATTTATGAGTATCAGTTTTCCTTCCCAAAGTTTCAAAGCCAGAGGACTCACCAGGAAGTCAGATCCAGAATCCTTCAAGTTTCATGGTCCTGCAATTTAGCTGTTCTAGTAATTGGTCTCTCCCTTCCCTCTTTCCCTGGTTTCTGCTCCAACCTGCCTGCAGCCTACACTCCTCTTTTATTGCCTCCTCTTCCTGTTGGCTGAGTTGGTTCCACTCTAGGCATGTTGCCAGGCTTTACAGCTTCCTCTTTTCTGCCTATTTCTCAATTCTGCCCCCTTTTCTCCCTGATCTATTGCAGGAGAAATAGAAATATTAAGAGTAAATCTGTAGAACTTCATCAGGAAGTTTGGAGGTACTCCTATGAGTGCATGAGGGCGGCCTGTCTTCGTCATCTGTCTACACTGGCCTTCCTTTCCAAGTTCCGTCTCACATCTATTTCCTGCACAAACACTGGACCTCAGGCTCCTCTCCTTTCTTCACTCGGTCCTGCTCTATTGAATTGTCAGTCCACCATTCTCTTCTGATTCCTGTCTGCTTAGCTCTTCTCTGTCATGAAGTTTTGGAATCCCATGCTCCACAATCGTGCTTCCCTTGGTCACTGCCCATCTCTTCCTCTGAAGTCTAACAGAACTTCCTGTGTGTCCTCACATGATGCTTAGTAACAAACCATGTCGCATAGGAAGACGCACGCCTCCACATGACTCAGGGTAACCCTTGAAGCCAACAGCTGCGGTACCTGCAGTGGGAAGCAGGCTGTTTAAGTGTCACGTTCGTACACCTAGTACTTTGTTACTGGCAGAGCCCTTTCATCCGTTGTATCTCATCTGATTTTCACAACCGTATTACAAGGTCCACATCATTAGCATCATCTCACTTAGCAACCACAGCCTCAACTTAGTGACTTTTAAAAGAAAAGCCCTTTTAACCACAAAAAGAGAGTTCATAAAAGAGATAGTTTAGAAAGCAATTTGGCATTTTTTTCCCTACAGGCTATATAAGTAATGAACTCTCCTGCTTAGGAAGTTAGGCATTTAGGCATCTAATATTAATGAATATGTTACTAAATAACCCTATGTGAAAGCATGGAAGCCTTCATCACTCAAATGGTGGATGATTCTACAATATGGCCGTCATACAAAACTCACCGTTTAAAGCAGCAGTGGAGATGTCAAAATTTGAGAGTTGCATATTGGAACCCCAAACATTACAATTTGTAAACACCGCCGGATGCTTCCTCTGAGTAACTCTTCATGTGTGTTGCCCTAGTCAGTGCTTATGGTCCATGAGGAGTCTAACTTCCTTTCCATCAGCACCCATCTTCAAGATGAGATTTTAAGACAAAATTATTTTAACCAAATGATGCCAGTTAACACTTACACACAGCTTACCATCTGTTGGAGCCTTCTATGTAAACCTTACAAGAGTGTGTTTGAAAAATTGCACCAGTGTATGGATGATAAGCTTGGGCTTAGAGAGGTGACCCTCTTAAGATGAACACTTGGAGCAAATACAAGTCAGACTGTGTATTGGGATTCTGCACCTGTGAGTGCCACACGTCCTCCCTGTTTGTACTGTGGCAGTTCTAGAGAGAGGAATGGTATAGAGAAACTCCATCATTTAAGTTCTCTGAAAATCATGATGGTGGAAGTGGGCCTGGGCAATGTTGTGCGTTTTCTGGATGATACACTGCATTGAGTTGCCTCTAGTTCAACATCAAAGCCTCAGCAGAGAGCAGCACATAGGATTTCAAGGTTCACCCCTGTGGTAAGCAAGGCACCATGATTTGATTCCCTCTTCAGTTTAAAGCAAATGTGTAAAAAATAAAACTCAAGCACCCTTCACCTTCTCATTTGGTATTGAATTACTGTGTGAGAAGAACGTAATGAGTGGATAACAGACTGTTGGTGTGTCTCGGGTTTGACTGGTTTTAGTCTTTCTTCCATAGTTTGTGGGCAGATTTCTAAAGAGCATCACAAGCTTCTGAGATTCCTTTTCTAGGAGAACATACATTATTTAATTATTAGGTGACAACATAGATTCGGTGACATCACAGCAGTATTCTATGTGCTGATGGTGAAGATGGAAAGCATCTCCTCTGCAGGGATTCTCAATTGTGACTGCATATTAGGGTTGCAGAAGAGCTTTAAAGAGACCCCAGCGTTCAGCCCCATGAAGGTAGGGGCTGGACAGCATCCTCTCAAGAAAACAGCAAAAGCAGACAAAATGGACAAAGGTGCCTCCTCATTGGGCAGAATCTTTGAGTGGCATGGAGAAGCTCTAACAGACCAACAAGGAGCTGGCTGTGTCTTCTTCACAGTCATGACTCAACTTTTTCACGGGGAATGCCAATGTTTCCTTCTCTTGCACTCACATCTGTTCCCCCTCTGTCTGATAAAGGCACTCCTTTTTCCTTTCACAAGCTCCATTTCACTTCATATGGTTAGAGTAAGGCTGATCATCCATCCTCCATGTTCTAGAATTGGGCAGGGAGAGTTCACACGGCCTATTCACTAATGGGTTCACCCTAGCTTTTGCTGGAACAGCTAGGGCATTCTTTCCAACTATGTTTACTGAGCTAGAAGGGTATAATTCTGAGGCTGTAATAACCATCTTGACATTATAAGGGGAAACCCTAATCAAGAGATGAAGATGGCATACAGCATCGAGATACCTTGGCTGAACTGTGTCCGTAAGACTGAAACTTGTGGGTATAGAAGCTAATATATGTTATTCTTCAGATGCCACTTTGTTTACAGTATAATGAGTTCTAAGTGAGTGATTCTACTCAGTGTGACCCACAGGTCAACTGGAGGAAAGCACACCTTAATATTAGGCTAAGGATCTGTGGGAAAGACGCACAGTTGTGTAAATATGAACTCAAATAACTATCTCTGTTTGATTAACAACCATTACAGTATCACCTGCCCACAAATAAGGCTTCAACTTTTATCTTTTCTATATAGTGATGAATTTAAGACTAACAGACTCTAGAAGACCTTGATATTGCATCTTAAGACATATACAGCACTATGACTCTTCTTGCAAAAACATATATTCATTAAACAGGCATTGATTAATCATGTCTATAATCCATATTCTGAAGAGAGATAGAATATCATGCATAGGAGTGTTTACCTAATTTAAAAGATAAGGAAAAGTCATAAAAGGCCTTTGATCTGAGGAGGGGCATGGTGTTTGCCTTGGCTTAGAAAGATTAACCAGATGCCTGAGCGAACCATGGAAAGAGACTAGAAAGGGGGAGGCCAGTTTGTGATAACAACCAAACCTGAGGCTGGAGAGAAAGGGCTGTGTATAGAAAGCTGTCCCAGAATAGACAAGGAGGTGTCATTATCTGAAGTTAGGGAAAAGAGGTGGGTTAGAGGCAATTCTATCTTTTGAGCTTTAGTTAAAGGTGTGTGCACATTCTCTAAACCTATTGAATTATGTGAACATGGTCAAAGCACTTAAACTCTATGGCCTACCTGTTCATTTATGAGACATTAGTAATGATTACTTAGCAGTACGGTTACAAGGGATGATGGGTAGATGATAGGTAAGTAGAGGATAATATTCAAATCAAAGCTTGACATACAATACATGGTAAATCGATGTAATCTTCCTTTATATTAATTTTAATCCAATAGCTGTCAATATTTCACTACCCTGACACATAAAAATTATTACCAATCCTTTGTCCTTTTAGATCATGAAGCAGGATGATAGCAGTAGTCTGAACAGAAGAGACCCTTATCTTTAGCTCTATGGAGGAACAAACTTGAAGTAGACTAGGCCAGCAAGGACCAAACCCAGCCTTTGTAGATTTGACACAGACACCAAGGTGTTTTCTCTCATCACACATGTCATCAGTGGCCATTAGAAGGGCCCATTAGTGCATTACCTTGTGGGACTATTTAGAAGGTGATGTCAAGGTGTTAGCCAGATTGTTTATTCTGTTGCTTGTTATATACTTAAGACATCTAGAAACTTTGCGTGAAACTGTCTGTGGGCTGAACATTGAAAAGACAAGACTTACACTATTGTGTAAGGCCTAAAAGCAACAGAACTTTCACAAAACCCGTTTAAACCACCTCACCTTCATGATTACCACATGTGCTTTCAGGAAGAATACTGCTAAAAAATGGCTAGGTTTAAAAACAACTTTCTCCCTGAAAATCACAGTCATGTAGTTACTTGAGCATTAAGAACACAGCAATATTTTGGGAAAGACTAGGAGTAAGTGGAATTGGACTATGTAAGAAGAACCAAGCAGCATTCTCTGCTCATTCACTTTGGAGAGGAGAATAAGTCAGATCAGGCCTCTACTGATCTGCCTTCTACTGAAGGCAGAGCACTTGCTCTGTCAGCTGAGCAGGACTCAGTTCACTGTTTAGTTAGCAGTGGAAGTTCCCAGGAGGCCTTGGCCATACCTAGGGATCATTGCTCTTCATCCTTTTCTTTGGCTGTTACCCTGAATAACTGCTCAGCTGTTTGAAAGCAGTGAACTTATCTAATTTATTCTGTCTGCTTGAAGTGCATTTAGTAAATGAATAAATGAATTCACTAATAGGAAAAACAACAGTGGAAGTCTGGTTCACCTATAGACTGCTCTAAGACTTGTGATTTCTGTTGCTACTTAAGACCTTCAGACTAAAAAGATGCCATGCCACTCTATAATTATTAGAAAATGAGGCAATAGACATAGGATTTCCAAACTTGCATTTTTGTGAAAATAAAGATTTTTTTTCCCACTGGACAGAAGACCTTCCTGTTGGCCTTCCAGGTTATGGACAGTCTAGGACATTGAAAACACTATCAGCATTGATTTGAGTATAACTATGCATCTCCCATGTAGTTTGGGGGTAAAGAGGTACACACAACCAGTCATAAGACATTCATGCTCAGGATAATCATGTGATGGAGGTCTTATTTGCAAAACACATTTTTTTTTCCTCTAAGATGAAGGATCCACCATCCTGTCTGTTGGCAAAAGACAAAGATTTGATTTTGTTGGGGTTGAATTAAGCCCTCGGAAAATATAAACTATAAATCACAGATGAATGATTTTATATAGTGTTCTTAAGACCTCTTCTAGTCAATTTTCCATTGTCTGTGGAAAACTTTCTCTAGCTCACATTTAAGTGAAGTGTGTGTGTGTGTGTGTGTGTGTGTGAGAGAGAGAGAGAGAGAGAGAGAGAGAGAGAGAGAGAGAGAGAGAG
>JADRCH010000088.1:1510922-1528369 GCA_019843965.1 Rhynchomys soricoides
GAGAGAGAGAGAGAGAGAGAGAGAGAGAGAGAGAGAGAGAGAGAGAGGAAGCACATTTGTGGAGGTCAATGGTCAGTGTTGTTATGTATCTTTCTCACTTGCTTTCCTATTTTTGGGGACAGTATCTCACTGAGCCTAGGGTCACCAACTGGGTAACAAGTCTCAGGAATTCACCTGTTTCCACTTCCGTGGAATTACAGGCCATTGTAACTGGGTTTTTAAAACATTTTGTTGTTTAATGTGGGTACTAGAGATCAAACCCAGTGTCTCTTTTTGAGTAGCAAGCAACTTTCCACCATTTCATATTTTTGAGGTCATATACACGATGGCAATGTAGTATCTTGCAGAAAAAGGCAAAATCTCTGCTGCAAAGTGAGCGTAAGGATGGAGTGACAATTTTTTTCCATCTAAGACTCAAAATACTATAAGCAATTCTCTGTGTAGAGCAGTGGAGAACAACAATGCTTTAGAATCAGGCATTCTTTAGATTATGTAATAATGGGAAGCATAAAAATACCTTTAAAAAAGTCCACAAATTTAGACATACAAGGATGCTCATTGCAACTCTTAAGACAGAAAAAGAAATGCCCAAATGGCAAATAAAATGGGAAAGGATAACATAAATTTTATACATTTCCATATGTGTATGTGAAATGTAAATGTAGTCACTTAAAAGAACAGTAAGACTGTATGCAAACTAACCAATAACAATGGGGAGGAGATATTACCAAATTTGGAGAGACAGCCAAATTAAGCTCCAAACCAGTGCATCTGTATCTTCGCCTGGGAATATTCACACATCTTTTTGTACAGGGGGGTGCAAATCTCTGGAGGTGGCAACATAGACTGATTTTTAAAAATTGTATAACTCTGTATCAATTCCCAATGAATATGCATAGAATGGTAAGCTTGTAAATCTCGGGTGGAAGATAAAATTGTTAGGATTACTTTGCAGTGGACGTTTTGGCTTTTTCTGTAAGATACTACACTGCCAAAATCTATAAGTAAAATGGGGGAAAGGTGCTTGATCCTCTTTCTGGTCCGTCAGTAGAGGGGATGGTGGTGGCCCTTGGAAACAGAAAGAGGAATATAAAGCCAAGTAAGTTGGTACCTGTGCTAATTCTTGGTGTGACCTAAGTTGTGTTGTGACTTATTTTAATTTACTTTTCTATTGTCTAAACTTATACAACAAAAGAACAAATTGTCTTTAAAAACTAAGTGCTTATGGCAACCTGGAGGTCTCTTGCTCAGTTGAACATGTCCTTGGAATTAGAGTCAAGAGCCCTGCAGTCTTCAGTTAGCATGATGACCTCAAATTGAATCATTTAATTGGTAATCTCTCTGTTCCCCCACCTTGTAAAATGGATAATAATAATAATCCTTAATATAGCATTCCTGAGTGGGGTGTTGTGAAGCTTAATATGATATATTTGCAAAACTCTTTGAGCTCTTTAGATAAAAGATGCAATATAAACACAAAGTCTCATTAAGGTAATTATACAGTGGTTTTTTGGAGTTCAGGATTATGTCCAGAGCTAAATGTAGTGACAGAGGTTACTCTGTAAAACTTGGGGTAAGGGGTCAAATATGTTCTGATGACAGATAGAGTAGATTCATTCACCTCTCAAAAAAGAAAACTTAGTTTTCAGTGATATTAAAAATATGAAAGTAAAAACAAAACCCCGTAAGTTCTGTATTTAAATGAAAACATCTCTTGTATAATGATCTGATCTCTGCTGGCTCCTGAAAACGGAAGAGAACAAAAGCCTGCTCTTGAAGGGCACTGCTGGTTTCTATTAAGCTTTCTATCCTTACCCCCAGTGTGAGGTGGTGGAACCTGTCTGCCCACCGTGCACTTGGAGGGTTGACTCACTCCTCCTGGCAGAGGCTCTGCCCAGGTGGTTCTGTAGCAGCCACTCCTGTGATGGGGCAGGGAAGCCACATTCTCCACGCAGTTCCTCTCAGGCTGTGCTGAGAGACCATCATGTTTACCACAGGCTCACCGCCCTTCAGCACCATGGGTGCATGCTACCGCTATAATCCAAGATATGGGCAGTCCATTTCAGTTCCCAAGGTCTGGAAGTGCCGGCACAGGTGGTCAGTAGCCCCAGACGAAGGTAAGCTCCAAACCCTGCATTTGGTTTGAGGTGGGGAAATAGGGTTTTGTTTTGCTTTGAGACGATCAGGATTGAAACTCTTCTTTACTCTGCTCATTTTTATGGGCCCTTTCTAATTCCCATGGATAAATTGATTCAAAAGCCCTCCAGTTAGAACTCTGAACTGCTGCTGGTCTGAGCCTTTTAAAATGCCATCTGAGTGTTAATTTTTCCTTTCGATTATATTAAACAAAACTAATGATTTCTGTGTTTAATTTTTAAAGGATATTTGAAGGCTAATATTTTTTAAAGATTATTTTCACCCTAAATTTTTCCAGAAAGGATGTGAATATTTTTTAAAGATTATTTTCACCCTAAATTTTTCCAGAAAGGATGTGAATATTTGTGTTTTTGAATTATGAAAGTTTTATTCCATTTTTAAAAGTAGGTCTGTATAATAAAATACTATATCAATATAAAATATGATTGACTTAAATTATTTAGCTAAGCAGGTGAAAACATTTCAAACCTAGTATTTAGAATAGACGTTAGAATGAGAAGCAATTTCTCAATTTCTTCTTTTCTACAAAAACGTTCTCATAGCTCTTACTGTATTTCCACCAAAAAATTAATTTCATATTCAAACTAGAGGAATTGCCTAGGAGAAATAAATGATGTACAATACATTAACTTGAGCCCTAAGGGAAAAATTAACATTTTCTTTTACCTCGCTCTTTCCACTTACTGGTGCTTATTCACTGTTATAGTCTTGATTTTCTCATCTTTTTATGGACTTGCTGGTAAGCCCTTGAGAATCTCTGTGCTTGGAGGATCAATCCATTCCAATAGTTCCAAATGAAGTGGATAAACCATGAACAAGCTTATTAATAAAACAAATGAGAAAAGTCTCTGAGATAAATTGCTTAGGGAACTAGTAATTAAAGCAGAAAATGCTAAAGTTTCCTTTGGAGGATATTAGGCCACAAATCAAATAACTTTAAGTTTGCAAACTACATTCTGTGGTCTTTTAGCATTCTTGGGGAGTATGCATGTATATTTGCGTTAGCTTGGAATACATAGTATTTCATCTTATGAGAAGATCAGAGTCAGTTTTGGAAAACGTTTGTGCAAATTAACAAGTCTGTATCATTATTTTGATTTGGGAACACAAAGATTTTTGTCTCTAGGGGCCATAAGGGAAATTAATTTTCCTTTTCTCTGCTATCAGCTTATCACAAAGACCCATACCACATGAGGAACAGGCATATGAATGAAAGGTACACCTGACTTTTGTTCTTGGTTCAAACAGTTTCTTCCATAGCTCTGAGCATGTTATGCAAGTTTTGTTTGCTTTAGAGGTTCTTCCTTCAAGAGATGCTAATCTCGGTGTGCGCTCTGTTTTCTGGAGGTAGTACAAACCTGCTGTTTGCTGAGGTGGCTCCATTCCTTGGTAGATGTGGGCGTATAAGAAATGCAGATCTGAATTGGAATCACTGAAAAATCTTTATAATTTTTAATTTGATATGTAACTCTGAACTGTTCCCTAAGCTTAATGCAATGCAATGAGCAAACATTCTCATTTAATCTACTTGCGACGTTCTAATGGCAGTTGTGTTGAGTTCCACTCTTTTCTTTGGGGAGATTTTGTTAAATGGGATCTTATTGTTATCAACAGAATCTCAGGGCATATAGCTTCCAGTAGTGGCACCTGGCTTTGTTTGTTTGTTCGTTTTTCTTTTTTAATGTAGGTGCTAGGGGCTCATGAGAGCTGTTGGGAGATACGATTTTTGACAATACTCAGCAGCTAAAGCATTTTCTCTTTACATTCATCATGCAGAATCTTTACTGGCAAAGTCCTGTCCCTGACTGTACCACTGGAATAGACCTAAAGCTAGATTATGTGGGTCCTCCACTGTTCTTAAGCCTTTGATATGTAAGTGATATATCTGGTTCTGAGAGTGACTCTAATTTCAAATAGGATGCTCCTAGTTTCTGCAGGATCATCCATTCCTCTTACCTAATTAGTCCACTGACTTTATTGTCAGACTTTATTGGTTGTAGTAGTAAATTGTGTAGGTGGCAATGGTAATAACAACAATTTATTCGGTGTTGTATAAAGCATTTTAAGCATTTTACTTTCTTTAATCCACACAAAAGTTTTGAAGGATAGATATTCTCCCCTATACATATATATATATGAAATCATATATATATACATGATATGTGATATAATATATCATCACTCCCTCCATTATATAAAGAACCTACCCAAAGTTAGAAGGATAGTAACATTTCTGAAACTAAGGCTCACATTTTTCTATTATTCTATATTTTTCAGGATAACAATATATATAAATATTGCATTACTTGCCATTTGTATCTTATAATAATGCCTTGACTTCAGTATGATTCCCCCACACCATACACCAGCTTTGTGACAGGCACTCTTGCTGGGAGAGGTTTGAATGGCATACCCAAGAGTGGGCAGCAATGTTTTAATTCTTCAACGTTAACTCTGTACAGAGATTTTCCATGTTTTTGTCTTAGTTTAAAGCAAGCATTCATATAAGGAAAGTAGTTAGATTTTCTAACCAGATACAAAGAGAGTAGAAAATTAAGTTTCCTGGCCTATAAATCAATTATGCACCAAAAAATAAAAAAAAAAGTTTTCATATTTCTTTTTCTTTATAAAGTGGGAGTCACAGGAGCTACTCTTGAGTCTTGGGAGAACAATAGCACTTACCAGATCTCAGGGTCTGAGCTGAAATTAGGGACCCTTCTTTTTATGGTAAGATAGCTAGTCTTTTTGTGTCAATGTCTTTTGATGAGAGACTATAGTCCCTATCCATCCCAAGAAAATTCTTTAACATAGTCCAGAGTTACCAGATAATTAATAATAATAATAAAATAATAATAATAATGAACTATTATAATTATCATAAGCAGATCTGTGTGAGAACCTAGTTAAATAAATAACTATGCAGATGGGTCTTCTGATAGTAGTTAAAGTAATGAGGAATGCTGTCACCTGAAACTGCTAAAGTCAATAAACTCACCTGACCACAAACAGGCAGGACCCACAGTAACCTAGAAAGAGAACTCTAAGCGGTAACGAAGCCTGGCCAATGCCTGCAGTATGAGAGGTGAGGGTAGACTAGGGAATGGGAAAGGCAGGAAGGATGAGGAAGAGCAGCCAGGCCACAAGATACAGACTAGATGATGCAGGTGCTCTCCACAGCTGTGCTGTCAGGTGCTGGGCCATGGCTGGGGCTGTGGGAGAACCACCTGCGTCTAAAAGGTGGAGACGAAAGAGGTGGGGGTGTTAGGGAGGCTGGCAAAGAACCAAGTTTCTCTCCAATCAGGATATTTTCATGACTTGAGCATGAAGTGCGGCTCCCTTATCTGGAGTGTGCACCAGGGCCTTGAGGAGATGAGGCTTGCCTTGCTCTGCCCCGAGCAGCACAGAGGTCTTCTGCACACACATGTTTTAATATGGGTGATGGTCCTGGTTATTTCCAAGAAGGATTATTTCTCTGGCCCTCATCCTCTAGCCCATCTCTTCCCTGGCTTTAGATGGTACTTAACTTTTTAACCTTGGTGATTTCCTCTCACACTTAAATTGTAAAAATTATTAGTTTGTGGTTTTTATAATTTGTTGGCTGGGTTGGATTTGTCTTGTTTTGTTTCATTGGGATTTTTTTTTTTTGCCGTCACTTTCTCTTCAGAGAATGGACTTCTTAAAGGCCAGTGCTTAACTTAGCTGTTGCCTCATCAACATTTTGACTGAAAGGAAAGATCACATGCCTGTGGGTGCATGCGCATGCGCACACACGCACACACATACACACACGGAGAGAGACAGAGAGACAGACAGTGTGTGAGTGTGTGTGTGAGTGTGTGTGTGTGTGTGTGCATGCGTGTGAGCTCTTATGTATGAGCATGAGTGTGTTTGGGGCCAGAAGCAGAAGACAACCTTGGATATAATTCCCCAGGTTCTATATAGCCCTCCACCAGGTTCTATATAGCCCTCCAACTTTTGGAGGGCAGGTCTTTCACTGATCTGGAACTTGCCAAGTAGGTAAGGCTGTCTTACAATAAGTCCAGGGAACCTCTATCTCTTCATTCCTAGTTGTGGGATTTGAAGCAACAAACACAAAGCCTGGCTTTCCCTTCCTATGTTTGTCTTTACATGAGTTCAGGGGGAAACTAAAGAAGGGAAATTAAAACCCTCCAGAAGTCAAAGATCATATCAGCCGAGGTGGGATCATTCACAGTCTTTTACTTATTGTTCTTTATGGCCATTTGAATTCTGTCCATAGCCAAATGGTGAGGAATCCAGACTTCATAGTTCAGGAGACACTACAGCCACCATTGCTCTGTGTTTACTTGCTGACTGTCTCCTATAAAGGTGCATTGTTGGTCAGCCAGCAACAGAAGGAAATCCCAGGTGCTTTGTCATGAGTCTAAGAAAGACTGATGCTTGTGTGGTGTTCTGGTATACACAAACAAGCAGCTGAGTGAGTCAAATGATTAAACCAACAATGATTACTCTAGACATGGAGGAGATATAGCAAAGACAGGCTTCTGGAAATTCAGAGTCCTCACACAGATTGAAAACTTCTGGGAAAACATTCAGATTTTCATGATTTCTGAATATCTATGTTTAGGTCAACTATTGAAGCATCAGGCCCATTTTTGTTTGTTCGTTTGTATTTCTTGTGTCCAGGTCATGACATTAGGGTGCTAGGGTTCTTTGCTTAGAGTTATGAGCTACTTGAGTGTCTCTGCCATGGGCCTGGGCTATGTGGCTGTGGAGAGCCACCCATCTGTTTCTGCTTAATGTGGAGATGAAAGACAAGCCCCGGGACTAGCATCCTATAGGACTTCCTGGACAGAGCAGGCACTAGAAGAGGCCAACCTGGGAGACCATGGAGTGCTGCCAAGGGAAGAGTTTAACTTGGACCTGAGGGAGCCTGGCCCAGGGGGATCTCTGAGCTAAGCAGTGGAGAGATGGGTATTTATCTGGTTTCCCTCCCTTGTGGGAGGCAGTTTTATTGTTAAGGAGGATGTGCTTTGAAGTATATACAGTGGAAGCTTGGTGAACTGCACCACAGATGTTCTGGAAAAGGACTGAAGTATAGGATCTGACAAGACTCATAAAGCTGAAAGCATAGTAGCCAATGTCTAAGGAGACACGATAAAGCTCTGCTTTACCATGGCTGCTATTGTTGCTCAAGGGGCTCCTGCAGAGAAGTTAAGAGTAAACAAACAAGGCGGTGGTGGTACTATTTAATGTGGGCTGTAGTGGGCCCTTGAGGGACGTGCATCAACACATAGATAACAGGGTTGTTTTTTTTTCTCTCTCCTTTTGGGCAAGCCTCACAAATGAGTAAGGTGGAAGAATAAGATTATAGTTTACGGAAGAACAAACTGTCACTATAAAAGACAGTTTCAAAATAGTGTGTACCATTCCATGTGTCCATAATGATAGTGCATAGAGAAAACAGCATGTCAATTGTTTATAAAAAGAAACATGGGGGTTGGGGGTGGGGGTAAATACAGTGAATCTCTGCAACAATTATCCCTGAACATTAGGGCCAGTTTTCCTTCTACTCGTCCATATAGTCAGTAAAGGCAAATCTGCTCTCAATAATAATTAAGAAAGGGCTGGTGAGGTGGCTCCATGGGTAAGTGCACCAACTGCTCTTCCAGAGGACCCAGGTCCAATTCCCACTGCCCATATGGCAGCTAGCAATTGTCTGTAACTCTTGTTCCAGAGGATCCGATGCCTTCTTCTGGATTCTGAACCACACATTCACGTGTGGTATACAGACATACACGCAGGCAAAATCCTGTGCCCCTAAAATTAAATAAGTAAACAATATGAATAAAGGACAGATTGTAATGCTCTTCAAACCTCACAGTTGATGCATCATCAACTGAAGGAATGGGAGGCTTAGATAACACAAAACAGCAAGAATTAAATGTGTGGTGGACACTTGCTTGGTTCAGTGCCTGCACTAAAGCTGATTGAACTCCTGCAAAGGAGCACAAGTCAGAAAGTGAATACACCCTTAATGGATGCTCACACAGGACACAGGTCAAGCTTTGAACCCAAGGCATCCAAATCAGACCAACCAATGCAGTCGTTTGATACTTAATATGTTAAGAAGCAGATGAGCCTTTGGCTGGTCGGTGTTTTGATTGAACTTTATAAGTAGCCAGGTCCCTATTTCCCTCCACACTGAGACATTGTGAAGAAAACAGAGAATATGGGCCCAGTAGCAAAGGTTCTCTATTCTCTCCCTGCCCTTTCCTCCTCTCTGTGCATGGCACTGCAGAGGGCGGAGCTGGTGGCTACAGCTTTGAGACAGTATCAGCACAGTGGCTATTAGACTCAGGAGTCTGATGCCCTACTATGAGTGTCTCCATCTCCTCAGATGGGTACCTCACTTCCTAACAAACAATATTCCCCAGGTCTCCATCTCCCCCTGGATCGTGTGAGCACTCGGTTAGGACTTGGTAGCATCTTAAGCTCCCGTTGATTGAACAGGAATTCCTGGTACTAATATTTGGTGAAAAAAATACAAAACAAAACAAAAACAAACAAACAGCCAAATGTCCACATAGGATGTGTTCCTGTCACTCAATGGGCTGAGCTGTTACCGACCCTGATGCCTCTAATACCACTGGTGTCTGCCATTTGTCCATGTGTGCCCAATGGTCTTTTCTTACATTCTCCGAGGAGCCTTCTAAATTCGTTGGACTGCTCTGCTCACTTCTGGTTTGATCAAGCGATAACAGTATCAATCTCTTTCTTAGTTGAGAGGGTTACAAAAGAAAAGTGCTGTACAAAATAAAGAAAAAAGCAAACAACATCTTCAGTAATCCAACCACTTCATCTCATGGAGATAGGTAGTTTACGTGACGTGGGGGTGTCCATTTTATACTTTAAATATCACTTCCAGACACTATTTTTAAACTTTTAATGTTTCCATATGATTGTATAAATTACAGCTTTTAGCTATGATGGTTGATGATATCTTACCATGTAGATAAACCACAGTCGTTAGAGTTCATTATTATACATGAGCCTTTAAAGTTGTTTCAGCTTGAAGCTAGTAGAATGAGTGTGGTTAACATTATTTTGTACAGAGCTTTGCCTCCTGTATATTATATAAACATATAAAAATAGATCATAAAAGTATAAACACTTTGTTACTGCTAGGTTTTTCTTTTTCTGGAAAACGATAATAATGTGTAATTCAAGCAGTTGACATAAGATAGTAACTGACAGTCTTTATTTTGGACAGCTTTATGGAGATGCACATCTCATAACTTATCCCAGTTAAAACACACAATGTCCTAGTGTATCACAATAAGGTAACCATCCTCCCAATTAATTTTAGAATATTTTACTACCTCCTCCAAACTGCATGTATTTTTAATCATTTACTATGCCACATGGTCCTCTCTAGTCCTGGGTAACCTTTAATCTACTTTTTGAACATTTTAAATAAATATAATACATATGTGTTAAATATGTGGTATTTTGTGATAGGCTTCGTTTACTCAGAATAATATTTTCAAATGCATTATCTCTATAGACAAATGTATTCTGGTTTGTGATTATGTCAGGTTTTGCTCATCCATTCATAAGAAGGCAGGCACTTGGTTTGGTTTCCCATTTTAGCTGTTAGGAGTAATGCTTCTCTGAGCATTTGCATGCAAGGTCTCTGTGAGGTCGTATCTCTTCCTTTTCCCAAAATGTAGTTGTAGAATTAATTCCTAGACCGTACTGTAATTCCATTCTTACCCCTTTGAGGAAATGCTGTATTGGTTTCAGAGATGCTACGTGTCTTTACATTCCCATTTACACTGTATAAGTGCTTGGATTTCTTCATGTGCACGACAACATTTGTGGCTCTCGGACTTGATGCTAGCCATTACACTGAATGTGTAGTAGTATATCTCAACTGAGGTCTTTTATGAAATATATATATATATATCCTATATGTTGAAAGCATTTTATATCATACATTTTAAAGTAAATATAATTAATAGATGATATGTAGAAAACAAGTAGAAAAGAACCAGTATTAATTAACTCATACACTGTAAGCTAAATGTGCCACCAGAAATAAATACAAGGTTAGAAATGCTATAGAAAAATCTAAAACCAACATTTGAATTACAGTTTATAATTATATAGCACCTAGATATATTAACTTATTTACTCTGAATAATTTTATCTTAAGTGCCATCCAAAGACAATTTCCAAAAATATAAAGGAGTTCACTAAAGTTAATGAAGTTATACTCCATGTCACATCATTAAAATTCTTTTAATGTTGGAGTGCTTGTTTGCTTGCTTGTTTTAAGACAGGGTCTCCCTCTCTATATATATATATATAGTCCTGGCTGTCCTGGAACTCTCTACGTAGACCAGGCTGGCCTCAAATTCACAGA
Organism: Rhynchomys soricoides; assembly: GCA_019843965.1. NCBI lineage: Eukaryota > Metazoa > Chordata > Mammalia > Rodentia > Muridae > Rhynchomys > Rhynchomys soricoides. The sequence continues at coordinate 1,521,487 of JADRCH010000088.1, forward strand.
GTTCCATCCACCTCTCTCTCTCTTGAGTGCTAGATCAAAGATGTATGCCAGCACGCCTTGCTAATTTTGCAAATTTTTAACAGATTCAAATACTAATGAGTTGAGTGAGTCTTCATTATAACAGAAAGAACTGAGGATAACAGAGTAGAGCATTTTAATATTGATTTCACAAGTTTCAAATAAAATAGTTGTCAGTGTGTAATCATGATGCCTTACTGACTTGGGCATGTAGAAATCCATCTTGAACATAGGGAGAAAAATATCCTCCAGAGTGAGTTGTGTTCTTGTGAAGCTATTTGGAATATATTTCTCAAAAAGTGCTCTTCCTGTTTCACTAAATGAGAATTTATATTTTTTGTTGTAAAAGCATTATATAGCGGCCATCATTAAATAACCATAGAAATCATAAGGATAGAAAAAAATCTTTCCATCATTGCCACCCTTAGAAGTATTACTCTTAAAGTTTAAATTTCAGTTGAATGTTTTCACAGCATTTTTAAAAAGTCTCTGTACTTGTTATATGACTTTGAAGTTCAACATGTTCCTTGAAAATCTCATATTTTCAAATATTTCATAAGCATTGTTTTAATGTATAAACTGTAGATTAAACAAGACATTCTTTTATTTACCAATCTTGAACATTTGGCTTATTTAAAGTTGTCAGATGTTTGTTTGTTTGTTTCATATATATTTTTAGTGTGGTAGGAATTGAAGTGTCACGGAATGTGTGTGACCATCAGTGACAGCTTTATGGAGCTGGTTCTCTTTCTGCCTTTAGATAGGTCATAAGATTGAACTTGGGTCCACAGGCTTGCAAGACAAGTGTCCTCACTTGCTGAGCGATCTCTCCAGCTTCAGGGGTTTAATGGTGTAATAAACTTTAAGAAAAAAAATAAGATATTTACCTCTCAGAAATTCCTTTCTGGTGAAATATTGCAGTCATAAGTTTGCCATTGGTCTGTTTCCAGTATTTCTCTTCAGATTGTCTCCTTCCCTCTCTCCCTCCGACCCTCCCTCTCTCCCTTTTCCTCTTTCTCTCCCTCTCTCTCTCTCTCTCCCTCTCTTTCTGACATGGTCCCATTATGTAGACTAGTCTGGCCTCAATGTCTCAGCAACCCACCTGTCTCTGCCTCCAGAGTGCTGAGATTAAAAACATAGGCCACCACACCTAGCTGTTCCTTCCTGTTTCTATTCAGTATACTCCCACAAAGTAATTATTCCCGTGTTAATTTACTTTTAAGCCAAAACAATAGGAACTCTCTGCATCAGCTTAAACATGACAGGATTCTTCCCGCTTAGAACAGAAGTACCTACATTGCTACTGTGTTATCAGCTTTGTATGCTGTTTAGCCTTTCTGGATTTATTCTGTATTTTTAATTCCGTTGGCTTGTGTATTTTTCATTACTAGTGTGTTGACACTTACTGATAAGGATAATTTTCCTTATTGGTCTTCTGTGTTGAAAAAATAGACATCACCATGAATGTGCTCTCCTTCCACACTAGTACCACAGACCTTACATGTGTTTTAGGACAAAGACTTTTTTGTTTAATTTCATAGATTATTTTTAGCTAACTTGTTACTAAATAAATAGTATTTCTATCTTCATTTCAGAATCCTGAATCATAGATCAAGTATGGGCCATTCCCGTGTTGGCTTGGAAACGGTCTGTAAACAGAAAAGTCATAGCACATCTTCTAAATTGTGGGGTTTCCTCTTGGGTTTTGGTCCATCTTTAGAATCAGATTAGATGTTGTCCTGCCAACTGACTGATCATCAGAGGGATTCATATTGGGAGGCAAGCAGCAATCAATATTGTAGGCTGAGGTCACTGACGGGGCCAAAGGCAATAATGTGTGAAATTTAGAATGAATTGCCTTGGGGGTTTTGTCTAGATTTACTCAAACAAGGGAGTTGTTTAGGCAAATATTGTGCTTTTAGGGGCTCTTTGAAGTGAGCATCTAATGAATCAAGGGAAGGGCAGTTAAACCCCTCTTGGTGAGAACATCAAAAGAGGAAGAGTATTCAGTTACAGGTCTGTGGAGCTATCAGTTGCCCTTTCCCTAGCTGGAGAGGAACCTGGACGACTGGGTAGTTCTTAGTTTCTAGTGACTTTTACAATCTTTTCACTTTCCCCCTGCTTTTTTCTCCCCATCTTTATCATCTCTAGACCTAGCCTTGCTTCCTTACTCAATAACATAGAACATTCCATTACAGAGGTAATGTCTTGTCATGGTAGAGACTCTTCCATCACCCTTCATATCACAGTCCTACAATCTCAGAATGTAATCTTCTTGTCTTAATTGTAAAGAAAGCAAGATCATCAATCTTATTTGAGTTTATTTCACATTTTCATATGCTATTATTGCCTTTCTCCACTAATAGGAGTGAGAGATGAGTAAAAGATTCACACCTAGTACTGTGTCTTTTATTTTTACATATTTTTTTTCCTCTTGCCAACATATGCTGCAGTAACAAGTTGAGCTTCATATATTTTTGATTTCTTGTTAAGATGACAGGATTCCTTTGATAAAGACCTGCCAATAAGTTAGCAGGCAAAAAAACAGAGATATAGAGATTAGTCGAAGAATGCCCAAAACAAGGTGAACATTCTATCACACTTTCCTCCTGGGCCAAGAAAGGCATTGCTAATAAACCACAAATCCCTTCCATGAAAGTAGTCTGAGTTCTTGCCAATATTGTATTCTAACCATTCTTTCTCAACAACATGGCGACCCAAACTGAGCCTGTCTTCTCTTCTTGCGACGCCTATAACACAATTCTCAGCTTCAAGTGTTGACTGAAAAAAACATGAACTATCTGGCTGTCTGGACTATGCGAGCATCTTTCTTTCTTTCTTTCTTTCTTTCTTTCTTTCTTTCTGTCTGTCTTAAAAATGGGACTACACAATGCCATCTATATAGAAGAAAGATCTGATGCCCTGCATTGCTATAGCTAAACTGAGGCTCTTCAATGACACAGGCAATAAATGCTATGGATAAAATAGAGAGAAAATGTGTAAGGAAGACATCAGTAAGAAAACCATTCTCCTGGAAAGATCTTAAGACAATTACCTGAATAATCCAAAGAAATATGTCAAATGGCAAAGTCAATAATATACTTTTAGTTTTTGTTTTATAGAATCCTGTAGATATTAAATAAAGATTTTTAAGCCACAGAGTAATGACTAGCCTTAAATCTTGTGTAGTATTTAGAGTTCAGAACTGTCTGTTACAGATATGCACAGTGTCTTGAAACAGTGTATGGATAATCGAGACTACTATATTTCCATTATGCAGCCTCTTTAGATTTGTGAATCGCTGACTAGTTGTCTTAACTAAAACAGGAATTTATTTGTAGACTATTGTAGCTATGAAGCAAGGAAGAATTGAACAGCTGAGCCCTGAGCCAGGAATCAGTACAGCCATCTTCTAGTACATGGCTAGAAAAAAAAAAGTGGGTATTTTCTACTCTTTACAAGACTCAAACCAGTGATTGTTTCTTTCGGTTTCACGGATACAATTTGATGGAGAGAAAAGTCTGTTAGCATTAGTGGGGGTTCTCTGGCCCCTGCTGACCAGTGAGCCCTGAGAAATCTAGCAGTTGTTGGCCGCTGGAGCTTGCCTTTTTATGCCGTGGGCAGCTCGTTTCCTGACTCCAGTCTTTTGAATGGTACTCATACTTTTTCTCATTCCACGAAGATCCCTCATCTTACTTTGCAACTTATGGATACATCCCCAAAGTTCAGCCAGCCTCTCCTCCTAGAGTGAAAGGGGGAAAGAAAAGAAACTAGTATTCATGAAATAGAAAACAAAAAGTAATATTTATCTGTAGCTATAGCAATAGTATGTGAGAATATCTAGATATAGTCGTGATTCCTTCTAGTAATTACAAGGTCCTTTTTGGTATACTGGATCTTTCCTCCGTCATTGCTCTTGCAATGATCTGGTTGATCTGGATTTCTTTGGGTGGCAACCACCATTTGGTACTGAAGTCTGAACCGTTAACAGTCTAGCTCAGAAAACACAGTAGTGTGCTGCTAACTTCTCTTTCAAACTCTGTTCATGTCCCACCAAATCCCCATCAGTCCCATGGCAGCTGGCTGATTCATTACAACCTACTTGATTCTGCCTTTTCTTTTTCTGTCAGGTAGTAATAATGAACCCCAGAAAATCTGAGGATGAACCCTGCTCCCCTGAGCAGTGGGAATATATTACTAAACAGGGATCGTCCCAGAGCCTTCAGAGCTTAGGGTCTAGAATCATGTAAGACTGTTGGACTTGTTCATGATGAGTGGAGGAAGCCCTGAGTGTGTGCGGGCTTGGGTCAATGTGTATTGTAGGTATGGACATGACCATGCCAGGACCAAAGATCTCAGACTCATGGGAAAAGGCCAAAAACTTATCTGGGCTAGGCTTAGGCAAATGACAAAGCTTCTCTCCTGGCCCAAGTATGAATGTTGATAATGTGTGCATAAAATATCCACCATAGCTTTCTCCTTATGGATATTTATAGCCTAAAGGCTAGTCCCCTACAGAGACTGCTTCTATAGAAATTAGCTAAACCTGCCCACTGGGCCAGCTGATACAATAAACCCCGCCTCCTTGTTTATCTGTAATAACCCCACCTTCCTAGTCTGCTGTAAGCAATAGCCTGCCTCTCCGTTCAACAGAATATGATAAACACATTGAGTTTCCAGCATGTGGGGCAAGTTGAACTGTGCCACCAGAGAGAAAAACTGGTAAAGTCCAGCAGATTAAGGAACCCCAGCAATTCTCATAATTGAGAACAGTAGGCATTTGAATCAGCTCCCAACCAGATTCCTGTCGTGGAACTCATGACCATGACACCTCACTAAGAGGACCATTACAACTGGTCATGTAGCATAGAGCCCAGAGCTCTTCAAGCTACTGAATATCTAGACATGCTACCCCCAGAGGATTTAGCCAATAAGCTTCCCTTCTTGGACATTTCCCTCCTGGAAAAGTTATTTAATCTGTGGTCCACCCTGAGCAAATTGTATGCACCCTTTTCACCGCAAATAAACAGGACAAACAAGGATTGTCTCTCTCATCAAGAACCGCTGTTGGGGGAAAGCCTTCATAACAGAGTTTCACAGCCATTGCATATGTATTATATGTTCATATGTGCAATCTCTCTCTCTCTCTCTCTCTCTCTCTCTCTCTCTCTCTGTTTGTCTGTGTGTGAAGTCAGCAATGGATGTCTTCCTTGATCACTTTCCATCTTATTGTTTGAGACAGAATCTCTTACTGAACCTGGAGTTCATCCATTTGGCCAAGCTAGCTAACAGGTGAGCTGCAGGGATCTGACTGTATCTGCCCCAGCCCTCCAGCACTGCAGTCACAGATGCATACTGTGATACTGTGCTGCATCCAACTTTTTAATGTGTGCACTGGGGGTTGGAACTTAGGTTCTCATACTTATACTTACATGGCAGGCCTTTTACACACTGAGCTATCTCCCCAACTTCTTCATTGCTTTTTCCTTTAAGAGTACAAATATTAAGACTCAAATTTGCATTGTTTTAAAATTAGACATGATTTAACATTTTTTTTTTTTGCAAAGAAAATAGTGTCAAGTCTCTTCAACAAAGTAACACCGTTAGTAATTTACATCAAATTATCCAATTCTTCCTTTACTATTTTATCCTTTTCAGTAATTCACGCTGTTCTGGATTCTGTGGCAAATTACAGAACTATTTTAAGATTAAATTAGCGGAAAGACATTGCAGCAGGAATAGATTTTTGTTGCCTGTTGCCCTAGCAATGTTCTTATTTCCTTTGCCAATTGGTTTCTCAGTGGCTTGAGCAATGCTGAGTCCTCTGAAAAGTCATTTCACTGGATCCCCCACCCCGGCGCCAGGGTGTGAGCAAGCCTGTGGCTTTTCCCAGGAATTGGGTACATTCCTGCCCTTCATGTGTACATTTTCATTTCAAATAAGGGGCAAGAGCATGAATCCTTTGGAACCTGCGTTTATTAGCAGACTTACCACTGATCTATATAACCCTTCTTTGGCTGTGTAATATGAGAGCCCACATTAACAGCCTGGCTCTGATACATTTGTCTTTACAACAGAGTCAGCCCAATCCTTTTTGTTGTACTGGAGGGCTGCTGACAATCTTGTATTGATTTATGATTTCTTAGCAACTTGGGCTGTAAGATCCCTATTTTACTGTTTACTGTAATTTTTCCCAGTGAATGTTTATCATGAATTTGAATACATTGATAAGTCTGTTTTGGCTGAGAAAGAGAATTCAGTTCTCTTCTTAGTATAGTTTTAACTCACTTTATGGATCAGTTGCTTTCATAAAAATTTTGGCTTATGGAATCAACTTTCTTTTAGTACATTGATTTTTCTACTGACATATAATTTAAATTGGAGCTGTGTTTTCTGGTGCAATAGTAGCCTAAAGACAACAAAATCACACTGATGATTGCAACAGTCCCCTTGAGGGGTTCAAATATCGGTTTAATGCTAAAAGCAAGCTAATTAATTAAACATGATTAGGACTAATTTCATATTTGAGCAAATGGATTCAAGGTGTAATGAAAAGAAGCCGTCGTACTTTCGCTGAACAAAACTGCTGACAACGGGCAGTGGTGGCGCACACTTTTAACCCCAGCACTTGGGAGGCAGAGGCAGGTGGATCTCTGAGTTCGAGGACAGCCTGGTCTACAGAGTGAGTTCCAGGACAGCCAGGGCTACACAGAAAAACCCTGCCTCGAAAAACCAAAAAAAAAAAAAAAAAAAAAAAAAAAAACCCTGCTGAGAAGACTCTAAGTCCTCTAATATTCTCCGACCCGAAACTCCTCTTGTTGCTTCAGTGCTTTGTTGTTGTTGTTGTTGGTGGTTGGTTGGTTTG
>JADRCH010000088.1:1528379-1586493 GCA_019843965.1 Rhynchomys soricoides
AAAAAAAAGAGTCTTATTATTTCCCCTGTTTCCTGAACACATACACTAATCCATAAAGGAACAGAATAGATTTGTGCCAACATCAAAGATTGGAAAGTACAGAGATGGTGATTCATTCTTAGCACTTTGCTATGGGAATTCCTTTAGGGTTAGTCAGGACTCTAGGTGACTTTTGGAGAACAGCTAGCCTTTTGTAAGCTCAGTTACTCAAGGATGCCAATTGCAGCCGTTATTCAGATATGGTATTGCTGCCAAATATGTCTGAGGAGTTCTCTGGTCCTGTTCCTTTATTGATCTTTAAAATGCTTCTCTTTTGTACCAGTTGAATCGTCTTCATCTAGGAAAGACAGCAGCATGCTTATTTATACCACTCCCTTATTCGGGGCTATGTCAATTTCCCTGTTGTCTGTCAGAATAGAAGATGAGAAGATGTTGATCGTTTTGATAGCTCACTGGAGAATGGATAGGCCAATCACACTATTACTGTTATTCTAAGTGAGTACCTTGGGTTGCAGACAGCAAGGGCCTATATACATTAGTATATATGAGCATGTTAGAAGGCAGGAAATAGATATCATTGCCAACACCAATATATGTCAGAGTTCCTGGTGGAAAGTTGGAGAGTTGAGTCAGTGAGTCCACACAGAAGGTAATTCTTATCGGTTGTGTGTGAACTGAATGGCCTAGTTAAGAAAACAGGCACTGGTTTATGGGTTTCCAGGAACTAACATGAGTGGGTGGCCCTTAAGAAGACTCCTAGGCTTGAATGGGAAACAAATTTCCAGTGTTAAAAATCTGATAAGAACTGTACAATAGGAAAGCAGCAATCAGTAGAAGCTATGCCTGTAGAAGAAAACAGTCTCCAAGATCTTGGTGTGGTAGGCATGGATTTACACAGCCTGTTTCCCATTTTATTCTCAGCTTCTGGCTTGTGGTGTTAGAAATTCTCAGCTAACTGAGAGCCATTGAAACTGAAAAGCTACCTGGACCAATAATGTCTGTAAAAATTCTGGCCTGGGACTTCACTGTAGAGTGAGCTGGAAGGACTGTCTTCCCAGGAACCTCTAATTCATTTGGAGTTCTTTCTCTTAAGCTGGTCCTGTTTCTTTAAGATAAGTGTCCAACATGTGACTGACCCTAGAGTCTGAAAGGCTCCTGGGAGCATAGCAGGGAAAAAAAGCCAAGGCTTTCAATAGCAGTGCTCATGAAGCAGGTGACCTTTTCTAGGTTAATGATGTGTCCACCGTGTGCAACATTCCCCTAGCCAAAAGAACATCAAAGCAGAGTCAGGGAGGGACATTCAGTATTGGGCAGGTTTATACATTTCCCATGAATTCCACTTTAATTGTGACCCCAACATCCTCTACTTTTTCTTGTGATTTCAACATGAGGTTAAGTATGTTGGCTAATTTTCAAATATTTGGTTATATATTCTATATATGTCTGAAAAGAGTATGAATTTTTCAATTATTGGGTGGGATATTTTGTAACTATTAGATAAAATCTGGTAAGTCTTTGTATCGATTTTGCAGTCTTATTTTTGACATTATGTAGCCCAGGCTGTCCTGAACTTAGTTGACCTTGAACTCATGTCATCTTCTTGCTTCAGCTTCCTGAGTGGTGGAGGAGTTACAGGCATAGGCTACCATTCCTGACTTTTCCACTGATTTTCTGTCAATCTGTTATGGTGATTAATGAGAGAGTAATATGGAAGTCTCTCAATATGGTTTTGAGTTCGTATATTTCTCCATTCATTTCTGGTAGTTGTGTTTCATGTCTCTTATTAGGTATCAGTAGCACAAGTTTAGGATTATTATAACTTCGTAATAAAGTGATTTGCCTAATGCCATGCTTTCCCGTTCCCTTTGACTGCACTGAAGTGCTGCCAATATTCACTTCTTCTCCCCTTTAGTTCTGATTGGAAGCTTGTGCTAGTGTCCACCTTCCCCTACCTGCTTCAGTAATAGTCCTTTTATCACTGGTTGTCAGCAAGTTTGTTTAGTGCTGGTTTGTAGCGTTTGTCTGGTTAGTTGAGCCATTTTAATCCATGGGTTTCTAACCTTCTTAAAATTTGAAAAATTAAAGCTAATGTCTCTTTGAATATTTTCTGCCCAATCCATGCGCTCCTAATTATATTCATGCTAGAATGCTTAAAATGTCAGCTACGTTGCCAGGACTCATTTCATTTTTCCTTTGCAATCCAGAAGTCAGAGTTTGGCCGCAATCGTGGCCAGTTGTGTAGCTCACCTCACACACTTCTACTCTCCCAAGGATTAGACTGCTGCTTGCCAGTCCATCTAAAACTAATTGTTGCCTGTAGTCTGTTTTGTTGTGCATGGCAGGAGGTAAACGATGGACAGTGGGCTCTGAATTCGGTTCTACTTCTTGTTTCGCCCTGAGCAAGGCTAACTTCCCCCATCACCACTTTTCCATCTTTAAAATCAGGAGGCTTTAGGTCTAGCTAACAGGGTCATTGAGAAGATCCCCAGCCATGTGTAATGTATACAAAGTGTATGATGCAGAATAAATCCCTCATATCAGACATTGATCACCCTTAGAACAATCAGTTTGTTAGGAGGCTTAGTGAAGATTGCTGGCACAAGGTGAAGGGATGCTGAAAATTTCCGGTGTCTAAGACACTTGGGCAAAGGTAGTGACTTAGGAATCTGGCTGTTTCACAGAGACTTCCGACAGGCAGTTCTCCTGAGGAATTTGGAACATTGGGCACTTAAGGCAATAGACCATGATTCTCTGGCTAGAAGAGCAAAGGTTATTAGCAGGCAACTCGGCCTTATAACCCCAGTGCTGCCAGGAGACCTCAGTGCAGGTAATTGGAGAACACCTAATATGTAATCATAGCTTACTTCTGTAGCTATTGCTATCAGACTTTTATATTAGAAAAAGATCTGTATTAGACCCAAAGGACCTGTCTTTTTTCATCTTTTTGTTACAGAAATGAAATAATGGAACGTATTTTCATACTTCTTTTATATCATACCTAAAGCTGTATTTTATTATTTCTTAAATGTTTATCATTGATATTAATAAAAAAGGACGTATTCCCCCTGTTTATCTTGCTATTTATGTTCTCAGTTCTATGAATCTCAAATTTGTTTCCTAAAAGTTCTAAAAATTTCATTCTTGGCCGCTGGAGAGATGGTTCAGGGGTTAAGAGCACTGACTGCTCTTCCAGAGGTCGTGAGTTCAATTCCCAGCAACCACATGGTGGCTCACAACCCTCTCTTCTGGTGTGTCTAAAGGCAACGACAGTGTACTTACATATATAAAATAAACAAATCTTTTAAAAAATTCTTTCATGTGTATGTTTTGTAAACTGAGCACTTTACAGTTTTTCCTTTGTCGTCTCTCTTTAAATCATTCCAGATCTTCTCAACCCAGCCTCCTACTGTGCAGCTATCCACATAATAATTGGAGTAATTTTACAAGAAAAGAAAAAATATTTTCAGTTTTTGTTGGTTTTACTTTCAGCGATTAAAATTGTATGCTTTCCGTATTCTTGACTTTGCTTCAAAATGTTTAGTAAGTATAATCCTTATCAACCAACGTACCTAGTATTTTGATAACGTAGATGTTTGAAGTACTAACATCTATTTTCTTAAGCATTTACTATCTGAGACTATACAGAGGCTCTTAATGTCTCAGGACTCCTACAACTTCCTAAACACTTTTTCTGTCACTTTACACCAGAGCTTACCTAGCTGTACCCCCCTTAGTCTTTACCCATTCTCAGCCTAATTTCTACTACTTTAAATACGTGACTCTTGTTAAAACATTCAGCATAACTACATTCACAAATGAGCTTCTTTATTTGCAAGTCCATATCCCTCACCAGAAAAGGCCATATGAGACAGCTAATGTAAATATCATTAGTATATATTGATGTAACTCTTTAAGATGCTATTTCTTTGGAAGCTATGTCTACAAATAGGCTTACTGGGCTCCACAATTATGAATTTGACCTTTAGTGAAGAAATGTCTTAGTATCTCCGTGCAGACCCCTGAGGATCTATTGTTTTCATAGCTGATCAGCAACTTACCTGAAGCTATTACATCAGGTAATGTGATTTCTATTTTGGGTGCTCAAAAGACTTGGGATCTACTTTACTGGAATGTTTCCATAAATTCTTATGAGCTCAATTCTTCTTTTTAACTTCTTTGATAAAAAGTTGTCCTTCACTCACAGACATGATATTTAATTTCTTTCCATTGAATGTATTAATTTTTAAGGCAGGATTTACTTGCACCCTTCATGCAGTTCATACACCCACAGCCTAGAAAGTTTCCTTGGAGAAAATAGTTTGTATTCCTGTTCATTACCAGGCTTATCCTTATTATCTGACTTTTATTGGTGAGGCAATGATGATGTGGGGTGTTTGATACTTCAAGGTTAAGCAATTAGTATTCAAGGCAGCCAAGAAAGGAGCTCAGTGGTCAGAAGCCCAGGCTCTTAGCCCCTCACCATCTTCTGCCTCTTACCTCACATCCCCATCTGTGGTTTGCCAATAATTCATGTCCTTCTGTAAGTATCGTAGGAGGTGTCCTCTCTAGGAACTGGGTTCTCATCCAAAGTTTGCCACTAAGTGTGCTGGAAATGCTGAAATCCTCCTGGGGTTTAGTTCCCCCAGCTGGAGCATGGATGGGTAGATGGGAAGACATACAAGAACCCTTTCTGCTTTAAATAGTGTTTCATTTAGTTTGACATTAAATATCATTTTAAACGTTTAAACATCTTATTCTTTCGGTAGCTGTGATCCTTTCCCTGTAGATTCTCACACTGCTGTAGCCTGCTTCCCACTCCATCCTGCTTCCTGGTCAGCCATTTGCCTCCTACTTAGACACACCGCCCTCCTGACACAATCCCATCTCGTGATGGTGAGAACCTGGTGATGCTTGCTCATGGTTCTCCTGGAATGGAGCAACACGATTTTTTTCTCAGAGTTCTATCCACATTGCTACTTTCGTTACTTGTTATCATTTACCACCATGGCAGTGGTGGTAATGGGAGTTGAGACGTAATACTATAGAGTCTGACTGAAGCTAGTCATGAGGTATTTGCCAGTGCTATAGGTATGGATGTGTATAATTACATACAGAGCTGTGAACTGTCACACTGCCCACATTCATTCATCTAGAACAGGTTTTGTGGTCAGATCCAATAGATGTTTGATAGGAAACACTGGCTTTCTTAGCAGTCACAGAGACAGGGGGGAAGATTCTGAACTCACACAGCCTCACAAGGAGGGAGCAAAGATATCAAACAGCAACCCGTGTGCCGCGGACAGAGAGACTGATTGCATCTGGGGAAGGTGGATTTTGAATACTGCCTCTATTGTAAAGGGCATATTACCGGTTCTTTCTGTCTGCTCCCACTGTTTTAATTACTGACAGCAACCCCTCCCCCCAGGCTGATGTTGTAGGTTAGCATCAACAAAGTGCAGCTCATCATTTGAATGGTTGGGGAAAGCACAGACTTTCAAAGGTAAGCCACCTTACCCTTCGAGTATCTGTGCTGTATGTCCGATTAACCGTGATCACCTGTCAAATTAACCTTTGTGTGTATATGTGATCAGTCAAGGGGCTGATGTGCCTTTGAGAAACAAAACAACTAATAAATACCTGAACAAATTAGACTCGTAATGTGCACTAAAGAAAAAGATATTTGATTAAGTTGATGATTTTTGGTGTTTCAGAAATGTAAATCTAACACCTTGAAAATCTCTGTGAATTAGAAATTGAGTGACAGCTGACTATGCTGACACATTTATTTGCTTCAAGTTCATTTTTTGCTTTTCTGTTTACTCAGCTGAAAAGAATAATATGGAGATGCCCAAATTTAACAGATATAGTCATGTATGTTATATTACAAGTCATTTGTATTTATATTATTAAAATTCCTTTTCAAAAATTATTTTATAAATTTACTCATTCATTTTTCCTGGAAAGTTGTATTTGTCCTCTGTCCTTAGTTTGTCAAACTTCTGAGATGACGGTCTTAAGTAACCTGTATTTGCCCGTGGTCCTTTCATGTCCTAATGATCCTTGTCGCAGTTATCATGAGTCATGGTTTCTCTTTCGTGTTTTCTTCCTAGGCTATTGTCTGGTTAGATATTAGGCATCAATAATTGGCTCTTTAAAATGAAAATCAACTCCAGAATTAAATTAACTTTTATTGTTCCTGCTTAAGCTATTGGTTTTCCTCTATATAAAGAGGGACTTGGATTGTATGCCTCACCTCATTAATATGGTGCTGGCTAGACACTGCAGGTATGTGTGTTTGCATGTGTGTGCACATGTACATATGTACACATGTGCTTTTCTGGGAACACCAAGCCTTTGCTATTTTGTGAAATAACCATTCTTTTATTCTACTCTTCATACCGTAATAATAAATTTAGTCTCACCAGACAATATGCTTCTGATAAAATGAATGTCTTTCTTGGGGCTCTGTACAATGTGTTTTATGATATGTATTATGTGTCATATAGTTACATTGATCCATGTAAACTTCATCCAAAGCCAGCATTTACTTCATAGCCAAAAGGAAGAGAGTGTAGGGATCTAAGTGAGGGGTCTGGTTAGTAATCATAGACTCAAAAAGTGAGATGATATGAAGTTAGCACTCCAAAGGTTTACAAGAGTGTGTTTCCTCCTTTCTTAACAACTGGGACAGAAAGGTTCTAGGAGAGGCATGAACCATCCCACCACCATCTAGAGCTACATGACCTTGGGTCTTCACAGTGATGATTTCCTTTCAGGGTTGTCTGTGGAGGTGCTTTGAGATTCTTTTAGGCATTAGCTTCCTGCCCTAGCTCCCAGCCCCTGCTCCTGAGAACAGGAATTCGGGACACCCTAGTACATGACTCCCTAAGTCAAAGCTCAGGCGAACACCTGGCTTTATCTTCTATAGATAGTAGGTACAGGGGGCCTCAAGTAGACAGAGACTCATCTTAAGGCACTGTGTCCTTATGAAGAAAGTACCCGAGTTCATTTTCCAGACACCCTACACTTGCAGAGATGACAGTGGACTCCTGAGGTCCTGGACTCTCATTTTATTCCGTGGCTGAAAGTGTTTTTTGAACAGCTTTGAAACATAACAGTTGCAGCATTAGAAACATTGCGACCTCTGTCACCTTCACTTGGAAGTGTGATTAAAACTCAGTGATCCGAACTGAACAAGCAAACAGAAATCCACACCTTACATGTCCTCAACTTCAACTTCTGGCTCTTCAATGCTACTCTCATAAAAGGCATGCTGCCTCACAGCCCTTTTTGCACTGAGTTAGTCTCAGCTCAGCTTACTAATGAGTCGGGTTTTCAGCATGGCAAAGCCATCAGCTGGCTTTGGATCACTGCCAGAGCTCCTCTCTTACAGGGATTATGTATAATAAACACCCTATCACATATCCAGCAATCCCTCTTGCAAAAGACACCGAGCCTAAGTCTTGAATGTCTACCTGCTTGCTTCAGGATATGCTGAGGTTGCTTACCAGGAATTCAAAGAGGACCAGGAATGTGAGTGCCTCGAGAGGCTTGTCTGTCATTGATCTAATCTAGTGTTTTTCAAACTGCATTCCAGTGAAGCTCTAATAGTTTACAACATATTCAGCTCAGCAGATGTCCCTTTAAATGGATACCATGACGAAATAAGTTTGGGGACATCCCATTTGATAGGTTTAGGGTACTTGCTTATTTTTTTTCACCAAGGGACATTTCAAGTTCTTCAGTAAGCTGACATTAACTGAGAAACACCAAAGGATAGCCTTTCTGACCGTGACATCCTTTTGTCACAGAATATGTGTTACCATCTCAGGAATGTCAGGCAGAGGCTAGATACATAGTTTCTAAGAACATAGCCTCTAGTGTTTAGCTGCCTGGCTTCCAACCACTGCTTTCTCCTTTATGGATCTTATGAACTTGACACTGTTACTTACCAACTCTGTGTCTCAGTGTTCCTCCCCCCAAATGGGAGCACCAGTGTTTCCCAACTCTAGGTGATATTAAAATTTGAAGACATCCCTATTGTCACCCTTACAGAGTTTAGGTAAGAGTAGATTAGCTGAAGATTCTAGAGATGACAAAAGTCATTCCCAAATGGGTTACTCATGCAGCACCCCTCGTCATCAAACGGACATGGACCTATAGGCTCAGTGCATGATGAGTCTGTCCCTAGAAATAAGGCACAGCTTCAGTTCCAGAAGAGCAAATACATTAGTACCATGGCTTGGGTGACACCACGGAGTGGCAGAGCTAAAACTCCACGCCCCTATTCCCCCACCCCTCTTTTAATTCTACGGTGAGTGAACAGAACCCGCCTAGCCTGGGCTGGCACACAGGTCTTTGGAGCATAGGAAAGAGGAAGGATACCAACCTTTTGGTGATGATGGCATGTGCTTGAAGACCCCAAAAGAGTACTTGGGAAAGCCCTTTCAAGGACAGCAAACTCTAAAACTATACACTAGAAGGTGAAGCCCAAACATGGAGAGGGCCTTGTAGAATCCCTAAACTTGCTGTCAACATTGTATTTCATCTTCCTGCTGTGTCATTGACACTCTTCCCTGTGTTCACTTAGGTATTGCCTCTGAAGGCTTTCCCTGTGACAACTTCAGTGAGCAGACAGCAAAAGACCTTGCCAATAAAGATGGAGGGGCTTGGGTTCTGGGTTACAGAGCCGGACCACCCTGTCCATTTCTGCTCCATGAAGAGAAAGAAAAGACAAGTAGAAGCGAATTGTACCTGGATCTCAACGTAAGTGGAAATCTTTGTGCTTATCCTGTAGCTCTTTGTGGTCTGCAGAGGCTCATTTAATATGGAATTAATGTAAATTGTATATGTAAAGTTGCTGAGGCTATATTCTGTATGTGGATCATTGTTTGGAAAAAAATCAATGGACTGGAGCAAACCAAGGCAAAATCCCTGTGCTAGAAAGTGGCTGTGTCTATAGTTTCTTTCCAGAGTACTCTGTCTCATTAGCTGTGATGCCTAAACCTCCCTGTGGGAAGAAACCCATTTGCTGCTAGTCACTTAATATCATTGTACTAAAAATTTATGAATAACATATGCTAGCTGACAGATATGCTCTGCACTTTTCAGTGAAACCCAATTCACCTGTCTTTACTGCACGTCTATAAACGTCTCTTTCTCTCCAGCTGCTCAAATAACAGTCCACCAAGTGGGTGGGAAATCTGCCAAATTCAGGATGACCCATTTAAAAACATAGGTTTCTCCTTTCTCGTTCGTTCATGAATCCACGGACACAGAGGCATTGACTCTCCAGGACAAAGCTTTGGGCGGGGCTAGCCACTTCCAGTTTTAGATGGCCTGATAGAGTTGACCAAAACCATGCCATTTGTCACTGCCCTCTTTCCCCCACAGCTCCCTGTGGCTTTTTCTGTTTTGCTTTAATTTTGATGCCCACCCACAATCTCTTGTTCTCTGCTTTATTATCTTCTGATCTGACACTATACATGCAGTAAGTGTGAGTTAGGCCTGTGGTCATCTAGGTAACACTATGGTTTTTCATAGTGGTGTGTTAGATCTGCCAGTTTTGGATGGGTAATGACCACTCAGTAGAACATGTTTTTTTCCATAACCACACAATAATAGTCACTGTAGTCATTTCAGAAAGACCTTTGACACTTGTTTTCATAAAAAGAGGTTTGAAGGGCTGGAGAGCTGTCTCAGTGGTTGAGAGTGCTTGCTGGGTTCAGCTCCTAGTACCCACATGGCAGCTCACAACAACCTAACTCCAGCTCCAGCCTCCACAGGTACATGCAACAAACACACACACACACCTACAACCACACATGCATGCACACACACTCTCTGCCACACACACTTTCTTTCTCACACCCACACCCAGAACAACACACCTCTCACACATAAATAAGAGAGGGAGAGGGAGAGGAAGAGGAAGAGGGAGGGTTGATTGGGCTCCTTTCTTGCAAAGTCAAAGCTGGGATGTATTCACAAGTGCAACAGTGACATCTACTGGCGATTTATTTTAAGCTTCCTCGGGACACAAACATCAGGCTGCAAACCACAGGCAGCCTGGAGGGTAACAGTGCCCAAATGGACTTTGAGAAGCTGCTTCTTTTTCCTTTCATTATTATAGTTTTGGTTTTTGTTTGTTTTTTTTGTTTTTGTTTTGATCCTGGTTTTCTTTCTTCTATGTGAATGAAATTATGACTTTGCTCAATTTATTACAATTACAGAAATCATACAGTCCTTGAAAACTATTTGAAACGTAGAGGGTGCTTGTGGGGGCTCAGAGACAACTCACCATCTCAGCCCAATGATACCACTGTGAAGCATGAATGAACTTCGTTCTATTTTCTTGCTGTTCATGCTTATTTTCAGTGAGGATTTTTTAAAAAACAAGCATGCTGCATTTTACAACTTTCTTTCTTCTTGGCTTACCCATGCTGTTTCAAAGTCTTCACGGTGATTGTGTGATATCAAGGGTATGCTTGAGTTTCGTCATTTTCTCATTATTGAGTGGGATCCTTTTCAGTTTTGGAATCATTTCTGTTTGTGCCCCTCAACATTTAAGACCATTTCCTTATTAAATGCCTATCTCCTACAAGTGTTCTAGGGTTTTTGATAGTACCAATACATAGACCGGAAGTTCTTTTCCTGGAAATATGAATGGAAATACATTTATCGAAATATATATTTATGTGCTACTTATATGGATATATAATAAAAATAAGACACACTTACACGCCTCTTGGTTTTTCATTAATTATAACTTTTTTAAAACGAGAGTAGATTCTTTAGGGTAGGCAGGTCATTGGTTCCTGCCCTCTGGACTCTGGATTGCCTCTCTTCCTTTTAGGTTTTCCTCCTTCCTCAGGCAGTGTGGCTTGAATCTTACAGGTTTGATGTTGTTATTCCAAATAAGTCTTCCATTCAGAATATTCTCCAACTTAGGAAATTGTGTGTGCACCCTTTTAGAAACTCCAGAGGTCTTTCTCCAATAGGGGAAATGGGGCTGAGATTTAGATACTGTGCTCAGCATCCTCCCCAAGTTGGGATCAGCTTGCTACATTACTTTAGGAGTGTGATAAGGTAAACTGGTATGTCAGGGAATACATGGTCAAGTCAGGCTGTTCAACTTCCCACATCAGTCAGTAGGCAGAGAAGGAGGTAGGGATTGAAACATGGAGGCACAGTCTTGCCAAGGTTACCATTGCTGTGATAAAACAGCATGACCCAAGGTAACTTGGGGAGGAAAGGGTTTGTTCCATTCACAGTTCCATATAACAGTTCATCATCAAACAAGGTGAGGATAGGAACTCTAGCAGGGGAGGAACCTGGAGGCAGGAGCTGATGCAGAGGCCATGGAGTGGTGTTGCTTAAAGCCCTGCTCCTCATGGCTTGCTCAGCCTACTTTCTTATAGAACCCAGGACCACCAGCTCAGGGATGGCATCACCCATAATGAGATAGGCCTTCTCCATCAACCCCTAGTTAAGAAATGCCCTACAGCTTGCCTACAGCCTGATCTTATGAAGATATTTTCTCAGTCGAGGCTCCCTCCTGATCATTCTGGCTTTCGTCAAGTTGGCATAAAACTAGGCAGGACAGGTGGGAACAAAATGTCCCGAGGCATGCCCTACTGACCCACTTCCTCCATCTGGACCCCAACTCTTCTGTTTTCACCACTGTCCAATAGCCTGCCACACTACGGACCTTTGAATAGGTTAATCCACTGATGAAGTTAGAACCCTCTGGATTTGGTCACCTCCCTAAATCCCCTCTGAGCGCTGCTTCATAAAGAACCGAGGCTTCAACTCATGAGTTTGGCCAGGGCATTTCAGATTCAAGTCATTACAAAACCTAGGGACAGGGAGGAATGTATTACCAGGCAGTAGTTCCATCAGCATTATACACTGGACCAGCACTGCTCTGGTTTCAAATGTGAACATGATGTCTAGTGTTAGCTTTAGATCCTGAGCCTTTTCCTATGGCTGTGCTGACTCTCAATTGCAAGGATGGCAGCTGGGATGTTTAGTAACTGTTGGGAGTTTTAGCATCCATTAATCATAGTAAAGCCTGGCATTAGTCCGGATTACTACGGTCCTTCCGCCCAGCTGGACACTCATTGTTTAGTTACTAAAAGATTAGGATGCAAAGTGTCTTAGTTTCCTTGATAAAATACCATGACCAAAAGCAGCATGGGGAGAAACTGGTTTATATTTTGGCTTCCACATCCCGATCATAGTCTATCAGAGAGGGAAGTGGGGGCTGAAACTCAAGGCAGGAACCTGCAGGCAGAAACTTAAGTAGAGACCAGGAGAGGATGCTTCTTATTTGCTTGTTCCACCTGCCCAGGGGTAAGGAAACCCACAGTGGGCCGGGTCCTCCCACATCAATCATTCACCAAGAACATACCCCCATAGGCTTGCTACACAGCATCTAATGGAGGCCCTTTTTTCTGGTTTAGTTGAGATTTGTCTTAGGGTTACTATGGCTGTGAAGAGATGCATAACCATGCCAACTCTTTTAAAGGAAAGCATTTAACTGGAGCCTGTTTACAACATGAGAGATTAGTCCATTATCAGCATGGAGGGAAGCATGGCAGCATGCAAACAGGCCTGGTACTGTAGAAGGAACTAGGAATTCTACATGGGGATCCACAGGCAGCAGGAAGAGAGAGAGCCCCTTGGCCTGGCTTGGGCTTGGGCCCACCCCCAGTGACACACTTCCTCCAACAAGGCCACACCTCCTAATCCCTTCACACAGTACCACTCTCTGGTGACCAAACAATGAATCCGTGATCTTATGGGGGCCATTCTTATTCAAAGCATTACAAGGTTCCTCTTCTCTGATGACTCTAGCTGTGTCAAGGGAACAAAACAGTAGCTAGTGCAGTGAGGACACACAGAGCAGCATCGAATTACCAAACTAAAGGGATTAAAGCAAAAGTGTTTGTTTTTTTTAAGTGATCTCCTCAGCCTCCTTTCAGTGTTTCAATAGAAAAAAGAACTGCTACACCATAGCTTTAAAAACACACTACAAAATAGGAAACACTTATAATTAGATGGACCCAGTACAAAACCTGGCCTTGCCAGTCCTTGGGAATCTAGTCTCAGACTTGACCTAATTTCTTTGAAATGCCCTATAACATCTATAGCAGAGCCCAGTAAAGTGTCTGCTTAGCCTCATTGTCTATTTCAATGAACGACAATGAAATTGTATTAAGCACTTCATTTCTTAGTCACTGGTCAGGTTTTAGGTGCACAGGGACCACCCAAGTGGGACCACTCTTGACTGTTTCAGAGGGTAAGAGATAGAATATGTGCTTTATTGTACAACTTGCACTGAACAGAGCTAATCTAAAACATGAGGCTAATGATACCTTTCTCATAGCTTTGTGGGGCAAATTTAGGCATAAGAAAAATGACATGAAGAACCCATCATGCATATTGCGTACCTAGGCCCTCGGTGGCATCCAGAGCCCTGGCTGTCTCAGTCCTGCCTTGGTTCATGCTCTTTTCATTTATTTGCCCTTTCCTCCTTACCTGCCTCCCTCCCCCCTCCCTGATTTTTTTTTTTTTAAAGTTAGGGCTTGAATCTAGAGTCTTGTCATGTTAAACAAGCAAGCATCTATCCCTGGTTTGTTATTTGAGACAGGAACTCAGTATGCAACCCAGGCTGGCTTTGAACTCACTGAATAGCCCAGGCTGCTCTCAAACTTTCTCTTGGCTCCACCTCTCAAGTGCTGGGACTATCAGTACACACCACCACATACCCATCTTCATTTTGCTTTAGTTGTGTCTCCATTTTCCCTAGCTTTTCTCTTTATTTCTTTAAGTTAAACATTACACACACACACACACACACACACACGTATATACTATACATACACATATATAGACATACATACATACATACAGGATTGGGGAGTTAGAGTTTTGAAGTTGAACTGATTCTCAAGATAACTAGATAATGATGAAAAGAAATGGCAAGTATTCCAAGTTTTTCTGTCACATGCAGAATCTAGACAATTCCCAAAATGTAAAATCTCTCTGTGTCATGTAAAGCAGGAGGGGGGGGGCTCTCCTGGGGAGCAGGAGGAGATTATGAGTTGGAGGAGACAGATAAAAACAAAGTACAGTGATGCGCATGTATGAGAATGTCCTACTGAGATCCCTGATTGTATATGCTAAGTGAATAACTAATATAAGAATTAAGCAGATACCTAGTTGTAGCAGCAAAGCGCTGTCTGGCATTGCTACTTGGGAAGGAAGAGAAACACAATGCAGGAGGCATAAGTACTTTATTAAATTCCAGACCCTCTTGGCAACTTTTGCCAGAAGCAACTTTTAAGTAGTTTCTCCATAGACTCCATGTCTTCTGCCATAGTTGTCCCTGTGGCACAACAAAGTTTCTCCCTTTGCTTTGGAAAATGCCCAATCCTTCAGAAATGTGGCCCACAAAATTCTGTACCTTAGTAGCTGTGCCTCCCACCAGCCACTCAAGTAGAGTCACAGATTTTTTTCCCACTATTTTATTTGTCATTTGTTGTGAGTCCCCGTCCCAGATAATCTTTGCTTCTGGCTGGAGGAATCCAGTCTCAGAAATATTTGACAGTAAGAACCTCACCAGCCTTGTAATTGCCAACTTGATCTTACTTCTCACATCTGTAAGAGTAAATCATTGTAAACAGAGCAGCACCTTAGAAGTCTAATGAATTCAATTAAAGACAAAGAACAGTATCCGAGCTCTCATGGTGAGGATGGGCAATCACAGAAGTGTGACTGACTGTCCTTGCAGGGTTGCTATCAGTGTGCTACAGCAGGCCATTTGAGGGAGGAATGGAAAGATACTCCTGATCTACAGACACTTCCACCCCAAAATGGTCGAGTTGGTTTGAAAACAACTTGGACCAGGAATGTAATAAAGAATAGAGTGAACCTAGTGACCTTGTGCAGAGTCACCTGAGAAAACCTTACACTAATCATCCTATGAAGGTGAAAGAGATGGAAAATCCAACCCGGAAAGCACTGGCCTTGAAACACTCAAAGGAATCCCCGGGAAGAATTGACTTTGGAGTCCAATTCACTTGGAGTATAGAAGAGACAGTGACTTGGGAGACCTTTAGTCCCTGTTTCCAAATGCACAGATTATGAGGACTTGGGAGGGAGCAGCTAGCTCCCTGCTTGGACTGTCAGTTCATCAGTAAATAGGTTTCCTACTGACAAAAACGAAACAAAACAAAATCATGTCTGTCAGATGTGGGTTGGCATCAGTAATAAAGTTGTTTCTTTCCGTGAAAGCCTGTAGTACTCATGAAGTCCCACGACCAGGCACAGACAGGAATATGACACACTTAGAGTTGTTCGTACAATCCTCCCCATCAACAGGACACAGGTACTGTTGTTACATCAGTCTCCAGGTGACAGAGCAGCAGCCCTGGGAACCTATGCCATTTGTCCGGGAGTAAGCTTATAGGTGCCAAGCCTGGATGGAGCCTAAGAACCAGAACTATGCTTAACTCCGCACACAGCCCTTGTTCATGGAAATATCATGCACACTCTGCTCTCTTCAAGTTCCCCAGCGTGTCCAACCTCACCGTTCTCCCTTTACATTCTTTTACGTTGTTGTCCATATTTAACCCCTTTTCCATGGTGGAGGCAGTCTTATAACTGTTTTATACTGATCAACAGGAAAAGGCCTTCATCACCGGGACATCAAAGTGCCTATGTAGCTTTGTTGTTGTTGTTTGTTTGTTTGTTTGTTTGTTTTTCCGAGACAAGGTTTCTCTGTGTAGCCCTGGCTATCCTGGAACTTGCTCTGTAGATCGGGCTGGCCTAAAACTCAGAGAACCACGTGCCCTTGCCTCTCAAGTACTGGAATTAAAGACTTGGGCCATTATCACAAGGCTATATGGTCTTTTGTAGTTGTTGTTCAACTGATTAGCAAAAATAGTTGATGACTATTATTTGGGGCTGGTATAAGTTAGTGAAGCATGGGAGGCACAGATGTTTGAAGCTTAGGAGAAGCCTGTGGAGGTCTTAAGCTTAATTTACACTATTGTGGACTTTCAGGCTTAGTTCACATTACTCTGAATTAATTCGAAGTAAGAAGTTAGAAATGTGGAAAGTAAGGAAGATCTCCTGGTCTAGCGATGGTCAGTGTGAGACAGGGCAGGTAGGAGGTAGGGAATCTCATTTCCCTCTAGGTTTGCCATTTGCGAGGCGTCAGCTTGTAGCAGCTGTTAACTCCCCTTGACTTTCCACATCTCCACCTTTTAAAATGAGGTAGAGATGTTTGACTTTCCAGGGACCAAATTCAGCCTCACATTTACCCAAATCCTTCCATCACCCTGTGATCCTTTTCGATGAAACTTCATGTATCTGCTTTCCCAACATTGCATCACATTGCATTTGGAGAACTAAAAGATACTCCCTGGACTCAGTACAACCTACCCTCACCCAATATTCTGTCTTCATTCACTGTGATAGAGGAGACAGATTGCTCTCTGTCCTTTATAATGGAAAGAGACCCATCACAGACAGTACAGGTTGATGATACAAGCAATTGTGAGAACAGAGAATGGAGTTAAAAGGAATATTAAAAGTTAACATGACAGCTGAAGTAGGTGAAGAAGAAGAGGTCTAGTGGTTGGGTCTGAGATAACCATGCTAGACCAGAAAGAAGAAGAGAAAAGACAGGGTTCTGGGCCACTAGAAACAGGCTGGCAGCCCCCTCTGAAGCTCTTGAGGAATGAATGAAAAGTACTATTGGGCTTTTGCAGATTCTTGCTCCCAATGTAGCTGATTGTGACAGACTAACTGTAAGGAAAAACAGCTTCTAACTAGAAGCTTCCTGCTAGCAGACCACCTCAGACCACTCTATAGATAAGAAACTAAATATGAAGTAACCAAGAAAGACTGCAGATATACCTTAGTATCTAGGATAGAGTTAACTCTCTGCCATGGAAGAGCTACAAGCTGGTCATGTAAATAAGAGAACAGAAGAAGTCTAATGTAATTGACAGCTGTGAAACATTTGCAAAATCTGAAGGTAATCATGTTGGTCAAATACCTAACAGCTAGCAGACAGCTAAGGTCAAAGCTGGAGTCAGGAGAGGGCAGAGGGAGGCTTCATCTTCCCATGACTGGTTGGACAGCCCATGAACAGTAAGTGACCATCTCCCTGTTTAGGCCATGGGGACAGGCATAGTGAGTGAGTCTAGGCTCACCTTAGCCTCAGTCCTTGAAAAGACAGAAAATTAACTAATCTCTGTAAAGATTACTTTACCCTCTGTCCAATTTCTGCCATGCCCTACAAAGCTTCTAGACAAGAAAAATTCATTTCCCTCTGTAAGAAAGTCTGCTGCTGGAAGTTTCTCTCATTTTTCCTTCATTTCTGACTTTCAGGTTATAATTTGTCATAAATAAATTATTTGAATTACATGTAAATAAATATTTAAATATTTTGCCATAAGGTTCCCACAATGAAAAAGTACAGTCATTCTTTGCCAATAAGTTCTTTGAACTCTGTCTCTGTGTCTTCCCAAAGGAGAAATTATACCTGAGATCCTAATAAGAGTCTAGCACCTCTGTTAAGACTCAGCCATGTGTGGTGTCCTGTGACAGCAGTAAGCCTACTTCTGAGTCATAGAGGACAGTTAAGTGCATCCTAGAGTCAAATCCTGGCTCCCTTGTTCATTGACCCTGTAAACAGAGGTTATTTAATCTTTTTGTATCTTAGTTTTCTGGCAGGGGAAATAGAGTAAGTTCCAAGCTATAGCAGCTAACTGTATCTATTGAGTTAGTATATGCAAAACACTTAATACAATGCTTGGGCACATAGTGAATGCTCAACTCTAGATATTACTGTATGCATTCCATCTGCTACTCTGTGAAAGTCTACTCAGTTACCTTCTCTTGACTTTGATTCCTTAATTTAAAATAAGCCTAATAAAGCCTTACTATCTAGAGCAGAAGGCTGTCAATGCAACAATCTCCTGATCATTTTCTATGAAACTGAGTTGCTCCTGTGGATAATGAGGGCAATGCTGGAGCCCTGAAAGTCTGCCCAGTGCTGTGGTGTAGACTCTACACGGTAGAGGGACTAATGAGATATTCCAGCTTATATTTTTGCCTAAGTCTGTTAAGATGTCTGAAAACTTACTCTGGACAAATATCTGAACAAATGAACCATCCTCAGAGAGAAGGAAAACACCAAGTTCGCCAAAGCTGTGTCTTCCTCCTTGGTCTTGTGATCTATGTGTGTAGCTCATGAAACTGGAGTGGTGATCCTTTTTTTCCACAGTCCCTGAGAAGTCAGATTTTTATCAGTGGGCATTTCCTCTAGAGCTGAAGCTTTATTCAGAGATGTAAATGGCACCAACAGATCTTTCTTCCTTTTTTTTTTCTTTTGCCCTGGCCTGGTATCTTTGTTTAATTTTGTTGTTTTTCTGTGCTGAAGATTGAACCCAAAGCCTTGTCCTTACTGAGCACACAGTCTGCTAACTGAGCTACATTCCTAGCACCATTCCAGTTAAGGTTACATCTCTTAGTACTCCCCAAAAATGTCAGTGTCGGAACCAGTTAGGGTTTGTAATTTCCTGTAAGGGTTGGTGGAATAAATACCCCACTACTTTATTTGTGTTTTCCTTTTTTGCAGTCATACATTGTTAAAATGCATTACTGCAACCAACATTCCTCAGACCTCTGGGCTTGACAGGAAGCTGTCCTACAGGTAACCAGGCATCTATGCCCTAACCCCATATCCTCAGATTTCTGGGGCTGTAACATATGGTCAGAATGGTGGTTCATCTAATCTGTGCTGGGTTTATTTGGTTTTTGCTATTTTGCACATAATGGGCAGTGGAGACCAAACTGATAGATATTTTAGACCTTTAGAGAATAATAGATCCTTGGGGATCTTCGGAAAATGACTGTCTAAGAAGGCACGTTGTGTGCTAAAATCATCCTGTGATGCTAGGGCCATTTAATGTGGTTGCAATACCAAAGCAGAGAAGAGTCCCTCCACTAGGATTTCTAACTCACACAGGGAATCACTGCTGTGAAACAGAAAGAAACCAGAGGTTGGTCCACAACCCAAGACAGTAATCATTCATACAGGGCTGGGGCTGTTTATTTTGCTGCCCTTTCGTAGGTGGACCCTGGGTGCGGTGGGAGTGCTTGTCTAAGTACCTGTTTGTAGAACACCCAGGCAGGGCAGAGCTAAAACAGCAGTAACCTGAAACCAGTCTAGTTGGTTTTCCTTCCCAGCAGTCAGAGAAAATCTGCATTCCAGATGAAACCTGCCGACTAGCCGAAGGAAAGCATTTAAAAACAAAAGACATTCCAAGGGTGGTAAATTAACTGCTCTCAGAGTTGTGGGCACTTTGAGAGGATCTTTTTTCTTTACTTCCGGTCTTGATTAAGGGTTTCTAAGAGGCTGTTGATGTGGGCAAATTGCTGGGTTTAGTGCCTCGCTAGCCCAGGCCTTTGATTACCATCCGATGGAAAAGAGGGCTCACTTTGGTCATTTTCTGCTGATTCACTTTGGAGTCTCTTGGGCTGCACCAGGGGGTGGTTCAGGGCTGTCCGGACCAGCTCGCCGGCTCAGCACTTTTAGAAACCTCAACTTGATCACCAATGAGGAAGTTGAATGAGACCAGGAGAATCGTAGGCTCTGGGGCGGAGCTCCTCCTGAAGTCCTGGGCTGGGATTACGGGACAGGCTGACTTTGCTTGCGACAAAAAGTCTTTTGTCCTGGAGAGTAAATACGGAAGTCCAGAAGAGCAGCCTACCTGCTCCTGTGTAGTAAGGTGTGCAGCCCCAGCTGCTTTGGGGCATAGAGTTGCCCAGACTTAACAAGTTGCCCTGGACACGCCGGCAAGCAAACCGGAAGGGAGGACGCTTGTGACCTGAAAGAGACCAAGTGTGCTCTCTGAGCTGCTGAAAGCCTGGCTCCCTCCCCGGTCCTGTCGCTCCCTGTCCTGTAAGTCAAGAGCAGATGGAACGGATAAACTGAGAGAGCAGGGCAGGTAACACAAGGCAGAACTTGTGTCAAGGGCACTGCGGGGACATGGAGGAAGTTGGTAACTCTCTCAGCAGCAGAGATGTGCTGGAACCAGACAAATCCGAAGCCGGACTTGAGATGGCTCAGTCGATCCTGAGTAAATTCTCTATGAAATCCCTGTTTGGATTTACAAATAAATTGGACTCCTTGGATCCTGAAGAGGAAGACGCTGTGCTGAAGGCATTTCGCAGCTTACAGGTGGATCCCGCTCCTGAGCAAGGTGATCCCAGCAAAGGCTCAGATCAGCCACAGGCAGAGGCTTCAGTTCCACCTGATCTTAAAAATGATGGAAAGTCAGCAAGGGCGGAGACAGGATCTGAGGGAAGTCAGGGGAAAGCCAGATCAAACACCTCTTCCCCTGGTTATGAGCTACTTTCACCTGCCACTGTGAGCGTGGTGGACAGTGAGGAAGTCATTTGGGTCCGTGGGACCCTGGTTCACACCACCAGTGATTCTGACTCTGAAGATGGAGAACAGGGGGCAGAAGAAGGAAGTGGCCTTGATACCCATAAGGCCATCACTGTTGCTTTATGTGAACCTCCCAAAGAGTCCAAAGACGGGCCAGGGGATTCCGAAGAAAATACTGACACTGGGAACACTGACAATGCAGAACTCGGTGCTGAAGAGTCTCAGTCAACTTTACCTGAGACAAGTAGCAAACCAGAACCTGGTGTCGATGGTAGCCATCCGGCAGAGCACAGCCCCAGACAGGGCCAGGCTGCCGAAGAAGGGTCTCATATCCCACCTGCAACAGCAGACCAGATGGCAGGTGTCATTGAGAGCACTGTTTCTAAAAGAGAAGCTCCGGGAGAGAAGTCCTTCCAGCTTCCAGCTTTCTTCAGTGGGCTCCGTGTGCTGAAGAAGGGGGCTACCGCAGAGGCAGGGGAGACAATCACTGAAATCAAACCCAAGGACGGGGACCTGGCTTTGCTTAAGTTGACCCAGCCTGTTCAGAAGTCTCTGGTACAGGGAGGCCCACAGACAGTGAAGAGCCAGGGTAGAGCAACTGATCCCAAGGCCACTCCCACTCTCCTGGAGCAGTTATCTCAGCTGCTCAACATTGACATGCCAAGAACCGAACAGAAGGAAGCGGACCCCAAGTTTCATGGTGCGAATGAGATGGGTTATAGTACTGACCAGGAGAGCCACAAGAGCCCCGGAGATGCCCACGTCCAGGGTGGCCAGGTGAAGGCAAAGCCACCAGAGACTGCCCTGGAGGCCTTTAAGGCCTTATTCATCCGTCCCCCCAAAAAGGGGAGCACAGCAGACACCTCTGAGCTGGAAGCTCTTAAGCGGAAGATGAAGCATGAGAAGGAATCACTTCGCGCTGTGTTTGAGAGGTCCAAGTCAAGGCCGGCAGACAGCCCCTCTGATCCCAAAAGCGTATGTAGAATTGGATTCTGCATTTTGCCATAAAATATGCTATATTTTTTTCTTTCTTTCCAGGTTTCCTGTTAAAATGAATCTTTGTTGCCTGTCATCATGATTATACTCCCTTGGGTAAAAAAAAAAATGAATTATGATATTAAATGTTTTGCAAAAGAGTACTAAGTTGGACAGAAGTGCTTCTCTTCTGTTCTTCTTGAATGTAATTAAGTGTGATCTATGTGTGGATGTATGGAAAGGAAGGGAAAATGTGCACCCTGAGTTTAAGCATCGATGGTCAATGTGCTTAGAAAGCAGCATGGTGAAGTGCTGCCATGTATAAGTATAGTCCAGATTTCTAAGGGTTTCTTTACCATTCAGTCAGACACCTGTGAACTCTAGGCTCACCTTTGAAAGTGCTCCATTTAGCAAACTGTGAGTTTATAATGTAACTGAAATGTCCTGTGTTGTTTATATAGTTTCCTGGTTGAGTACTGTATTTAAAATGAGTGCTGGCTTTTAATACCAACTCTGCCATTTATGACAGGGTGACCTTGATAATTTCTGACCCTGTCTTCCCATATCCAAAAACAAGCAGCTAGCCCTACCCCTTATGGAAAGAGTAAATGAAATCAAAGCACAGGACAATCTAGCAAATAAAAGATGTACTTATTCAAAGACATTCAGGGTTAATTTATAATGACCAGGGAGGGTTTGGCATTGAAAGTTCATGGGAACAGTGGATAGAATTTCTTGTCAAACATCAATTCGGTATAGAATTATCTTGTCTGCTTGTATATCTAATTAAGCTATTAAAAATTAAAGTCTGTAGAACAGTTATCATAGATTGTAGTTAAATCTAAACACAACATAGCATTCTAATTGCAAAATTCAACTCCTTAAAAAAATTAAGCATGGAGTCAATCTTTTTTATTTTGTAATAGGGAAGAATCAAAATTAGTGTGGAATGCTTAGAGAAGTGTGTCTTTAATTCTTGCTACTCTGCATGGGAAATGCAAACTTAGGCCTCATTGTACATAGTTTGTTCGGACCACAGTTGTAAATAGTCCTACAAATGTGCCAGATGTTAATGCATTTGTTTTCGTTTCTGCAGTTCAGAGTTTGCATGTGCCCTTTAGAATAGCTGAATGACAAAAATGAAGGGTGCATGTTAGGTGGTCTGGAGTGCTTTTGTTTGTTTGTTTTTTATGCTTGTTTGTTTGTGCCGGTTTTTTTTTTAACTTTAGTTTTTACCCTAACTGATCCTTTACCCTTCCAGAAAAACATTCACCATGTACCAAGATGGCTCAATTACACGTAATGGGAGCATAGTGCCACTGGCCATTAAAATCGATATTAGAATCAGTGTTAGGATGCGTGGTTTCAAGAATCAATTGGCTCTGGCCATACTTCACTTAAATTATTCCTTGCTTGTTTTTGCACAGCCTGACCAGAGCCCCACAGAACAAGACGACAGGACTCCAGGCAGACTTCAGGCTGTCTGGCCACCCCCAAAGACAAAGGACACAGAAGAAAAAGTGGGACTGAAGTACACTGAAGCAGGTAACATGAAGGGAAACTGGCACCCAGGAATGAACCTCTTCCCCCAGGGGCCTTTAGTTCAAGCTCAGAGGACTCTCAGCATTGGGGTTGTTTCACAGTACATTACAATGCAGAAGGCTTCTTGGCATGAAAGCATACCACTTTCCACATTTGCTATGAGTGAATGCCTTAGGGATGAAACGTGACTGCCGGGCAATGAATGGAAGGGGGCACGTAGGTCAAGTAGGAGAGCCTTTGGGGAGCGAAATGGAGCAGGTAGATTACAAATTATTCTGGAAGCAGGTGGTTGGGCACATAGAATGCTTGTGTGAGCTGGCAGCATCGCTGGAAGAGGCGAGCATGATTCTCCAGGACTGTAATCCGATGGTCTGTTTGTCTCTGAGTAATGCTTCCCAGATAAAGGAACCTTGTGCAGACTGAACATACAGATGCCATATCAGTTACTCGCTCACTCTTGTTAGACAAAGCTTCGTTTAATGCATGTCCAGTTCTAAGACACTCTACCTCTCTGGAAAACTTTCCAGGACCTCAACTTGAATCTATTTACATGGAATAGAACTCTAGATATTTTACTCTTTAAGTGGAAGGTTCAAAAAAATCACCGTAGAACTAGACATGGATATATTTTAATTGTGTATGCCTGGTGGGGGGGGGGGTTGGGGGGTAAGGGTTGGAAGTTTCGATTTACCAAAACTCTTTACTTTCTTCCTAATACTTGGAGACCTATATGTCCTACCCAGAGACTGCCACTCCAAAATATGGTGACAGTGCTTTAATTTATTTAATTTAAAAGATTACTTAGAAGTTGGCAGGTGCTAGAAGAGGCTTTCTGACAGCTTTTCAGTCGCTTACAACCCTTTATCTGTTCTGTGAGCCTAAGGCCTTTGCATTTTCCACTTTCTCTCTCCCCGGTGGGACAGGGGAATCTTCATTGTGAAAGCACGACTTCCTCCATGTCCTTGATGGTTTTATCTGTTCCCATTTTCCCCATATGTTAGCAGTTCATTGCGTAAATCTTTAGAAGGTAAAGAGAAGCCCTTCCTTTGTTCTTTTGTGTGTGGCTTTTTGTGGTGGTGGTGGTGGTAAGCATGCATGTAAGTTTAGTCTCCATAGTGTATAGAGATGCTTCTTTTTGTAAGGGGCTCAAAGTTTAGTTAGTTCAGTAGGCTCTGTGCAGTGTCAAGTGGTCGCTGAGAACGTACACCTTGGCAAGGGGGCCTGGAGGTGGTCTTTAGCCTCCATATAATCACAAACTTGTGGCTTCTCTAGGACAGTTAACTACATTATAGCATGTTATTTGTCTGCACTACTTTTCTTATGGGATAAAAATACCACCCTCATCCTTAGTGAAAATATGTATAGCCACTTCAGTTTTCCAGCATGCACGTAATTTCTCCCCATTGGAATGCTATCTACGATCACAATATTGACCAACCCACCAATTTATTTGCTTAGCATGGTATATGTGAGTGATTAAATGCCCTGAAATTGCCTTAACTTAACAAAACAAAATGTAGAATACAGCGAGTCCTAAGTCTTAAGTTCATCTTGATCTAATTAGTATAGCGTGGCACCTTCCTTGCCATGATGGGCATTTGCTAAGTAGACAAGGAAGTAATTGTCATACATGGTTCTTGAATGTGGTCTAGTCCTATTTTGAATTGCTCCTTAGTTTTTGCTTTGTGTTATTCCTTTGTCTTCCACTTCTGGAGGCTCACGGGGGGCATCCATTCCAGTTAACGGTGGCTGTGATTCCCCTTCTCTCTGACATGCTTTGTCAGAGCCACTAAGACCTTAAATGAGCTTGTGAGAAAGGGGCAGGTGAAAGGAGTCTTAATGATGAATTCCACTGGGTAAGACAGCAGGCTGGCCATGCACTCCCTGGGAGCCCCCTTAGTTACAGTACTTTGGTACAACTCTGTTCTGTGTCTGCTGCCTGGATGCCTGGGAGCCTTCTAGAACTGGTGTATTTTAGGGGATGTGACTTCCGTAGAAGAATAAGACACTCCACACATGTTGTACTTCGTTGATAATTTTGAGAAAGTTAATACAGCCTCTTCCACCACCCCCTTGTGCTTATCTTAAGCTTTGTTGTTGAGTAAGCTGAAATCTCAGAGGAATTTGGTGTGTAAGCGAACATATTCTGTGAACTCTCTATTGGTTTCCCTGCCCCTAGGGAAACATACTGAGATCAGCTATTCTCCAGGGAGCTTTGAGACAGCAGTTTGAGTGACGGCAATTCAGGGTATCCAAAGTCTTTAGCTTTTACATCTTCAGTGTACTTCAGTGTTCTGAGGATTCGGTAGTCAGTAATCTAAAGAAACAGGAGACTAAGACCTCAGTGTTTCTATTTCGCTTGTACATTGGAATTCCGTGCTGATGAAGAGAGGTGGTCAGTCCATGTAAAGCCTAGCTTGCCCATGAGTTCCCCCTACTCCACTCTGTGATGGCCTGGGCCATTTTTACTGACTTTTCTTAATCAGTACTCTCTTTAGGGACTTAAGAAATCACTTGATCCTACAGATTAAATTTTATTGAGGATAAAACTGAAATGAGCTAATACAGGAGAATCTGTGAATCTTAAACGGTGGCTTCTAGAGTCTTCCTAGTCTATAAGGGTACCTTGCAATGTTTCCTCATGTCGGCTGCCAGTATGCTCCCTTCTACCATTCCACGGATCCCAGCATCTTCTGCAGCTCTGGACACTGCAGCCACTTCTCTTTAGGTTTTGCTGAAGTATCCACTGCCTCAGGTTGTCCTGTACCTACATTAAGGGCATTGTTGCTTCCACTCTCTCAGTCCTTGGAGCCTTGGTGATGTGCCAGTTGAGAGCTGTCACTTAATGGACTTCCACAGGGACTGGAGTTGACCTCTACATAGGGATTGAGTTTGGAACTCATAATGCTAGTCCATACTGTCCCCGAAGTGCTTTGCTCAAATAGAACAGAACCCCCACCCCCACAATGTGCTGAGCCTTCCTTCCTATATTGTTATTGATGCGAGCTGTGGATGGTCTTGTGTTGTTTTTGAGTGGGTTCCTCTGTCTTCTTTCCCATTAACAAAATTCAAAGAGAAGCCAGGTCATCTGGAGCCTCCTAAGAGACAGGTCATAAAGAACGGCGACGGCAAATCTCGAGAGGCAAGTTAACTATCCTCCGTGCAGGTACATTGCCTGCGTTCCTTAAATGATTTTTCTGCTTTTTTTTTTTTTCTTTCCCTCCATTTCACAACAGAATTTAGTTTGGAGCACAATCTGAG
This sequence comes from Rhynchomys soricoides, assembly GCA_019843965.1. Lineage (NCBI taxonomy): Eukaryota > Metazoa > Chordata > Mammalia > Rodentia > Muridae > Rhynchomys > Rhynchomys soricoides. The sequence goes on from JADRCH010000088.1 coordinate 1,554,631, forward strand.
TTAAAGATCTGGGTTTTTGTTGTTTTTTTTTTCCCTAAATTTTGGATTGATTTCACAGCAGGGTTTTAGAATAACCATCTTCTCTCTGACTAAGTTTGTGCCCGGAATGGACTTCCCATGGCTGTGTTTGCCTAATTCCTTGGCATCTGCAGCCCTGTGGTGCTACTGCACACCTCACAGAGCAGCACCCCAGTTCTCCTGTGCACTGCAAACAATATTTTCCTCTTTTTTGATCTATCTGTTCCTCCCAAAACTCTTGGCAGAGGGGTCCCCTTTGGGAGTTATTCTTGGGATTGCATTACCTTGTAAGTTAGTGTGAGGTGGGAATGAAAATTCTTATAAGGTATTTGCACATATTATAAAAAACTTTATCCAGGGTATTTTATGATTTTTAGAAAATTTTTAAAATTACTTGCTTATTTTTATAAACAAATATAGATATATGTGTGTGCCTTGCATTTTATCTAAATATATCTCCAGACACATTATTTAATAATAAATGCTGTGTTTGAATTTGCTTCTTGGATTAGTTTTCTATTTCTAGAATATTTCTAACAGTCTAATGACTAAAGCTTCATGGGTTTTATACACTTCCTTGTCAAGTCCAGAGTTCATCCAAGTTCAGGTCACATTTGGATACACTGAATACTGAGGAACTTCTCTGAGCCTTGGCTTAGTGATTCTAGGTATTTTGAGAATTTTTAAAACCCTAGTCATGGAGGCTGGAGAGATGACTCAGAGCATGTAAATGGTCTTCCAGAGGATCAGGGTTTGATTCCTAGCACCCATATGGTAATTAACAACAGTAGGTAAATCTAATTATAGGGTGTCTGACACTCTCTTCTGGCCTTTGAGGTCACTGCATGTGCATGCTGCACACACGTACACACAGACAAAACACCCGTCTACATAATATAAAAAGAAACAAATCTCAAAAAAATTAATAAAACATGTAATGATAACCAAAAGCTACTGAAACACATGCTACCCTCAGCATTACATGGTCTGTCCGGTGCTCACACATCTGCGTGTGCACCCAGATTCAGATGAGAACCCACTCTGTTTTCTTGACACTCACTCCTCTTCTATGACTGGTGGCATTAGTCAATATATTATTATGGTGAAACTCAAAATCCTGAGAGAAAATGAAGTCAAAGCTTGCGGAATTACAAATGGCACCACTTGTTGAATTGTCAGCCTCTTAATTAATTGCCCATTGGAGGGAGAAGAGGAGTCATGGAGAACAAAAGTACTCATGTCTTCTTATATGAACTGGGCACCTTTGGTTTGTCTTCCCTGTGCATCTAAGAAACCTTATTCTTTACTGGCAATATTTCTGAGCTAGGCTTGGCTCTGAGTGTTAGGGTGGTCATGGCTTTTGTAGAAAAGAGAACTCAGCACAGGGTATTGAAGTTAAGAGCAGGCCGCCAGCATAGGTGGCCTCTCCTGGGACTTGGACTGCCAGAACCTTGGAGGTACCAAGCTTAGAATAACTTGGAAATGTTTCTTATCGAGAGACCTGTGGATCAGCTCAACCCTCACCTGAGTGAGGATCTGCCTACCCTCTGGTTTGCTTCTCATTTGCCTTAAGTGAGAGAGCTCTTCCTGGTGAGTCAGACATCCTTGCTTCATCAGCCAGGGAGAGCTAAAAATATCATGGAATTATTGGATCACTGTAGCCTGAGTTTTAATTTCCCCGTCCATGGCTAACAGAGTGCGTTAACCCTGGGTGGATATTGCCTTAAAGTCATCTGTCTAGATGACTTGTCCCATGTCCTCTTTAACTGCCTAGGCAGTGAGTAGATTTGCTCATTCTATGGCCATTTAGGTCACTCTGCCATCACTTGCATGAAGTGATTTTGATAGCATATCATTTAGAGATGTCCAAACTAGAGACCAGGACAGTCTTGCATTTTGTTGGTATGTGCAGAAAAGAGGAGCAGACTGGGAAGCTGGAGGTGAAAAAGTGCTAAGCTTCCACTTGTAATGCTTGGAACCCTAGTGGGAGAATCAACTTCCCCAAACTAAGTTGCAGCTAAGGCTTGACATTTAGCAAGGGAATCCCAAGTGCAGCCCCAAATACTATGCTCAAAGAGCCTAAAACGTGACTTCTCTTTGTTTATACATTTATTTAGATATTTGCTGTTCTGGCTAATCATATGTCAAATTTGACATACAAACTAGAGTTATCTTAAAGGAGGGAATCCCAGTTGAGAAAAATACCTCCATAAGATCCTGCTGTAAGGCATTTTCTTAGTTAGTGATTGATGGGGGAGGGCCCAGCCCTTTGTGGGTGGTGCCATCCCTGGGTTGGTAGTCCTGGGTTCTATAAGAAAGCAGGCTGAGCAAGCCAAGGATGACAAGCCAGAAAGGAGCACCCCTCCATGGCCTCTGAATCAGCTCTTGTCTCCAGGTTCCTGCCCTGTTTGAGTTACTGCCCTGACTTCCTTTGATGATGAACAGCAGCAATATGACAGTGTAAGCCAAATAAACCCTTTCCTTTGGGTCATGGTGTTTTATTGCAGCAATAGCAACCCCAACTAAAACTTTTGCCTTCCACTGGACGTGTTGAATGTTATCACACAAAGAGGTCAAAGGGTAACTTTCAGCGTCAACAGTTCTGTTCTTCCACCAGTGGATGGTGGTGGTCAGACTCAGGTCCTCTTTGTTGAATATACCTTAGCTTTCAAATCGCCATGCCTTTACCTCATGTTATCGTCTGTTTCAGAGTTTTGCTCCCAAGTCTTTCTAAAACTTTGTGTTGTTGTTGTTGTTGTTGCTACAATTTATGCTTTTAAGAAAACTTTCCCCAATGGAATAATTTAAAAAAAACCTTCTTTAACTAATGCATATACATGTTGAGATTTTATTTCCAAAGTAACATTAATTTATATTAACAAACTATCTGTATTAACATATAAATTTTGTTTTTCTCAAATACCCACTTGCCCAGCCCCATTTACTTAATATTACATTTTTACAAAAGTGCTAGTTCACACCAGGCACACCAGTTCATTCCATATTTTATTTCTTTCTAGAATACTTACTTATTTTCACTTATTGTTTTTATTACTATATTCGCCCAGACATTGTGACAATCACCTCAACTTGCTTTTTCCCTCTAGATTCTTATACACACAAATTCTTGTATATATCCTTTACAGTGAGTTTTTCAGGACTGGTGACATGGCTCTGAGAACAGGAAGATGCTTGCTTGCACAAGCATGGGGGGGGGGGTGTCTCAGAACAATCTCCTGTACACACCAACAAAGGCCAGGCAGGGTGATATGCATAATTCAAGTGTTGGGGAGGCAGAGCCAGGTGGATCCTGAAGCTCACTGGCCAGGTAGTCTAGAAGAATCAATGATCTTGAGGTCCAGTTAACGGTGTCTCAAAAGATGCAGTGATGTCCATAACACTGGCCTGTACACTGCAACTGTTTATGATGACAAATGTTGTTCTCTACATATTTTGCTACATTAAAATTTAAAACCCTGGTTTCAGGAGATAGTTCAGTCCGTACAGTACTTGTAATACAAACATTAATCACCTTAGTTCAGTCCTCAGAACCACCTAAAAATGCCGGGTGTCAGGCATATGCTTATAATCCCAGGGCTGGGGAGGTGGAGCCAAGGATATCCTTGGTGCTCACTGGACGGCTAGCTTGATCTCTAGGCCAGTGAGAGATCCTGTCTCAAAGGAGGTGGACAATGTTGCCAGTGTTATTCCTTGGCCTCCACACATGCATGTGTGAACTCACACATATTTCTGTACACATTCACAAAAATAGAAAAAGTCACTAAGCTGGTCTTGGTGGTTCAGGTCTATAATCCCAAGTACTCTAGAGTCTAAGCAGGGGAATTCCAAGTTCAAGGCCATCATTAACCTGGGTTAATAGTGAAACACTTTCAAGATAAAAATGTAGGGGCTGGAGAGATGGTTAAGAACACTTGCTGCTCTTGCAGAGGTGCCTCTTTGTTCTCAGCCTGTAACTTTAGCTCCAGGGGTGTCAATGCCATCTTCTCCTCCCTGTAAGGACCTGTATACATGTGGTAGTCATACAGACAATCTCTCTCTCTCTCTCTCTCTCTCTCTCTCTCTCTCTCTGTCACACACACACACACACACACACACACACACACACACACACACACCATACATACATACACATAAATAAGTAAATAAAGTAAAATATAAAAAATGATGGGTAAAATCCCATTCAAGCCTAGACATCCAAAAATACATTTAAGTGTGTAAAAGCTGCAACAAGAAAACTGTATAAGTTTACAAAAGCACATGAATCCAGAATAGCTGGAGAGGTAGCTCATGCTTCTGAATGGGGAGACACAGCAGTACAAGGTCCTGCTTCTCAAATATAAGTTACTATTCACTGGAATAATTTAATAGAAAGAATCTCTCAAACTCTCTCTCTCTCTCTCTCTCTCTGTCTCTCTCTCTCTCTGTGTGTGTGTGTGTGTGTGTGCATGCGCGCACACACATGCAAGCACTGAGGTCTATGTTGGATGTATTCTTCAAAAGTTGTCCATTTTATTACACTGGGTATAATGTTCTCAAAGTTTACCAATGTTGCCCCATGTTATGGGATTCCTTTCCTTTCAAAGATTGAATACTTTGTATCCATTGCTATGTTTTGTGTATATATTCTTCTGTGATGTGAGTTGTTCCTATCTCTTGTTTAATGTCAATAACTCACCTATTTGATTGTGTAAAATGCCTCTTCAAGATATGTAATCAATCATTTAGTGTGTATGTCTCTCTTTGTCTTTCTCTGTTTCTGTGTCTCTCTCTTTGTTTCTCTGTATGTGTTTGTGTACACTCCTGTGTGTGCATGTGTGTGTACATGCACAGTCAGTGCCCAAAAGTGGTATTGACAGATTACTCTTTTTGAGGAATTTCTGGTATTTTTCTGTTTTGTTTTGTTTGTTCCCCCTTTGGAGGCAGGGTCCCAATGTATACCCTGGGAGGCCTGGAATTCTCTATGTAGATCAGGCTAACCTTGAACTCTCAGAGATTTTCCTGTCTCTGACCACTCCCAAGTGCTGAGATTGAAGGGAGCGTGTTACCACACCTGGCCTCTATACTTAGAATAATAATAATAATAATAATAATAATAATAATAATAATATAATTTTTCATTGCTATCAACACCTCACACACTTCTATTTCTTCACATCCTGCAGGCATTATTATTATTTTTAATGCAGCCATCCTAATGAATATGAAATGGCTCCTCCTGTGCTCTGGACTGCACCTCTAATAGTATGACACTGAGTGTCTTTCTGAGTGCCTCCTGGACATATATGTATCTTTGTTGGAGCAAATGTCTGTTCTATCCCTCTGCCCACTTTTAAATTGGATTTTTAACATTAGAGGATAAATCATAGCTTCCCCCAGCCCTTCCTATTGTCTGGGACTTGCCAAATAAAGCTGACAACAGCTAATAGCTGACATTTTATGTCATTTTTATTTCAAAGGTTTGCTTTCAGTGTTGTATATATTCATGATTATATTGGATTAGAGATTTTATTCACTTTTACTACAGACCTGGACTTTTAAGTGCTATTTGAATTTGTTCCACTAGGGATATTCTTGTTAAAATGATTCATGGCATTCTTCAGTTTGATTGGTGGTTAACATTTTGGTTTATTGATGAGATCTGTTTCTACTTTCTTTCCCTTTTTAAAAAAAAATATTTATTTATTTATTATGTATACAGCATTCTGCCTGCATGTATGCCTGTATGCAAGAAGAGGGCACAAGATCTCATTACAGATGGTTATGAGCCACCATATGGTTGCTGGGAATTCCAGGATCTCTGGAAGAGAAGACAGTGCTCTTAACCTCCGAGCCATTTCTCCAGCTCCCATTTCTATTTTCTTGAGAAGCAAGTCCCGTGTAATTGTGATGTAAGGCTGAGTTTTATTTGATGATTTTCTGCTTATTTATTTGAATGTTCCCCCATTTTCAACCAGTGTGATAGTTTAAGTAAGAAATGTTCCCCGTAGGTTCATGTATTTGAACACTTGCTGTTTACTCGATGTTTGAGGAGATTATGGAACCTTCAGGAAGAAAAACATTGCTGGAGGAAGTATATCACTGGGAGGGCGGGCTTGTGTTGAAAGCTCCATCTCATTTCCTGTTCTCTATCTATATCTCTGTCTCTCTGTGCTTCCTCTGTGGGATGAAGTGATCTCCCTGCTTCTCCATCCTGCTGTTGCTAGCCTTCTGCACCATTATGGACTCATTTCTGAAACTGTAAGATGAAATAAACCCTTTCTTCCTTCAGTTGCTTCTGGAGATGGTGTTTTACCACAATGATAGAAAAGTAACCAATATAATTGGCATATATTTTTTTATTTTCAATAAGAGTTTAATTATGACATTTTCATAACATGTATAATAAATGCATTAATTGTATGCATTGTATATTCCCCTTCTCTGAAAACATGGCATCTTTAACAATGAAGTCTTCACCAAAAATATCCTTGTGACTTTAAGATAAGGGAAATATTAGGACACTTTTCTGTATATTAAGTAACAGAGAGTACAAGGGCCATGTCAGAGCACTAAATTTGTTAAAAACAGAAACAAATGAATGATTTTGAGATCTGCATTCTGTGTTCTTTTTCCCCTGTAGCATTAGGACTCCTTCAGTATACCAGTATTCAAGATAAATAGAAGTGAATTCAGATAAAGAACTGCCATTGTGTGTTGAGCTCCATGGCATGGCTAGGGTAACTCCTAGGGGATTTTCCTTGAGATTGTGAGAACACATTCTATCTCATGATGCAATCCTAGAACTTGCAAAAGGCTGGGATATCAGAGTCCGAGATTATATCTCACTCTTATTTAGTGACACTAACACGTTATAAGTATTCACTTCATTGGTGCTGGTATTAAATTTGCCAATGCATTTAATAATACACCCATTCATTCAGCAAAACTTCATCGAGTACCTGCTATGTAGAGGTAACTGTGATAGGTGCTTGGAATGTAAAGAGGAACACAGCAGGATTGTTGCCCAGAAGTGGCTTATGATTTTATTTTTGTTTTCTAGTTTTATTTTTCACCAGGGTATAAGTGGGTAGGTTGGAGAATGGAGAATGGGAAAATGTGAAATGTATACAAAAAGCTTAACTGAACAGCCTCGGTGTTCTGATAGAAGAATGTGTGGCATGTGGTTGAATGACATCAGTCCTACACGGAGAACTGAGAATAAGCCTCTCAAGTCAGCTTGGAAATGATAGTCTGGGTAAGAGGGAGGAAGCTGAGAAAGAGCAAACACACAGAGAGACAGCAGTTCCTTGTGGTTGGTATAAACAGATACTTAAGCAAGCTGGGGCATGGGCTTATACTCTCAGGTACTCTAGAGGCTGAAGCAAGAGGACCCCAAGTTCTAGGCCATCCTGAGGGATAAACAGTGTGGTGATCAATGGTGTTAAGCCTGTAGTTTTGGGTGGGGGGGATAGTGGGTCTTTGGAGGAGAAGGAATGTGCGGTATGACATGTTGAGGACTGACTTATAGACATCTGTGGAAGCTATTGAGCAGTTTTAGGCAGAGAAATAACATAACCAATATGTGTTTTGTGAGAATCCTCTTGAGTATTAAGGAAGAATGTTAAGGTCGGAGATGTAAGGAGTTGTGGAAAGATTAGGAATCTTGCTTGGAGTTCCTTGTGTGGTCTAGAGGGAAGCTAGTAGGGACAGTCTGTGACTTTCATTGTCCTGTGAACAGATACATTCTAAGCCTTCATTATTCGTGATATGTGTGCTAATGGAAAATGAGATAGATTAAATCAGTAGAGTCCCCTGGTTTCACTTTTAGGTAATGGCTCATATTATTATTATTATTATTATTATTATTATTATTATTATTATTATTATTATACCTATTTCCTGGTATACCAGAAGAATAAAATAAGATCATTTGAACTTAAACATTTACCATCTTGTTCATCCTGGGAAGAATATGGAATTTCAAAATGATATATATGTGTATACTTTTTATTTTGTTTATGAATTATTTAATAATTGGATTCAACATATCTTTAGTGCCAAGCCAGTACATTAGTAATGAGCTCATTTAATTCAAGTTTTCCAAAAATAACTTTTCTAGGAATTATTTTTCTTGATAACTTATTTTCTTATTAATTAAAAAATAATTATCATATTGCAACAGTCCAATTAGATAACATACTGCCATTGCACTAAGGTCTCTATGACAAAACAATGCCAGTGCTAAAGTATTCTATACTTTCAGACTTGGCCAATGTTTTTATCTTAGCTTCATTTTTCAGACTACTCACTTTTCTCTCTCAGTTTTGGCTTTGCTTTCTTTACTCTCCCATCATCTCATGACCGTCTTCTGAATCCCCATCAGCCACTGCCTATGACAGCTGTTTAATTATTGGAGTTTTATTTAAGCTTTATGCCACTTGTTGAGCACTTTGTCCCTTGACCTCTCTATTCAGATGTCAAGTTTTCAGTGAAGAATAGCCTTTTTATTAAGATGCATAGACATTTGAGGAATCAAGAGATGGAGAGTCCTTAAACCATGGGACATAACAGGCCCTTTCCAGGAGTCCAATGGAGACAACTTACAGCAGTTTTTATCCCAGATGCTCAGTTACCTTTAGTAATAGTATCTGAGATATACCTTTATCCATGAAAAAAACCACAACTCTTGGGGGGGGGGGAGAGATTATAACCCACAACTCTTAAAGCAGGAGCTTATTCTGGAGCCATGAGTGACCATGGCCTGGGACTCAGATTTAGTTTCTCTAAAATCATATTCTATGTGGGGCAGTGATCTGTGACAGGCAGTCTGGCACTCGGTTGAGCACAGGCAAAAACTCTGGGAGATCCAACGGAATCCGAAAGGAACCGGAAACTTTATGCCAATGCTCTGGGAAGGCTTTTGGCTCCAGTCAGGGTCACCTACTACCCCTTCTCAGGTAGAGGCGTGGCCACACCCCAGGTAGAGGCGTCATCCCATGTTAATGAGACACCTAGAGGCTTAGAGATGCCCCTTCCCAGTTACTATATCTGCCACCCCTCTTCTAGAGGGGTGGGAGGTACAATTTCATCCACACCACTCTCCACACAATGAAAATAAATGTCTTAGAATTATGGGCTGTCTCTTCATCTCCACCTGCCATGGGAAGTGAGGGATCTGGCCCTCGATTAAGGAGCCACGTCTAATCTCTCGTCGAGGGAATCCCAGTGTTCCCAGACAGTACCCATTCACCCAAGCCTAAGCAGCTAGCCTGGCACCCAAAGCCGCAGAGAGCTGGTCCCAGTGAAACCCCAGCTGCGCTCCGCTAGCCCGTCTGCAGCACCCTGCTGCGACTGCTGTGCCCCAGGCTAGAGGACCCACGGAGATAGCTGCCTCATTCCCCGGGAATGGCCCCCTCCCCCACTCCTGGGCAGGGCCCGAAAAGGCTTCCACAGCCCCCGCCTGCCCGTTGGACTGTGTGGGAAGATTCTCGGCCACTTCCTGCGTGTCCTCTGTCCCACCCAGAGCTACAGCGCCCTGTGACAGACACGTGGAGCTTCATTCCACCGCACCAGACTTGTTCCCACAATTCTATGTTCCAACATGCTAACAGTTTGCTGAAGTTTTTATAGTAATAGAAAAAAGTCTTCAAGGCACTTTTAAAATATGTTGATGGAAACATTAAGTAGGTAAGTTTAAAACTCTGCTGTAGGCTTCAGGTGCTATCTCATTGTATTCTTAGCCTTTTGATCGGTAGAAAGGAGAGTTTTCTTAATACATTCTGAAAGGTTTTTATCTGTTAGTCATAGGATGATCATTGCACACAGAAGTGGGCAGGGAATGGCTGTTTAGGGGGCTAAAGGCAGCCCCTAGTTTCTAGTTTCTAAAGGCAGCCCCTAGTTGTAGTTTCTGAACATCCAACAGTTCACCCTGTACTCAGTCACTGAAGTTCTATTGAGTTCATCAGTTTTGCAGGAGGTTCAAGTTGACAGTATAATTTCCTTCTGGAAATTTGTTCACAGTTTATTAAAATGACTAACAACACATCCTACTCATTCCAATAAAATGAATAACTTACTCAGAAATAAACCTATAGCTAACTTTTTTTGATAACTAGAATGTTCTTTTATAATATTTTTTTATATTTCTATCCCATAGAAATTATGAGACAGTGATCAATACAAGGCATTCAATTAGAAAACTATCATTGGATAAGTTCTGTGGGAAAACTGAAATCATGCATTTAGTTATTTAATTTTGGCTTGTCAAAACAGGGTTTTTTTGGTGTGTGTGTAGCCCTGGCTATCCTGGAACTCACTCTGAAGACCAGGCTGGTCTCAAACTCACAGAGAGATCCACCTGCCTCAGTTTCCCAAGTACTGGGACTATTGTCATACACTACCACTGCCTGGCTCTGAAATGTTTTGACAGATAAAAGAAACCATAAAAAAAATTCTGAGTGTTAAAGAAGAATTTGTTCATACTTTTAAAAAAACAGATGGTGCTGGGTGCTGTAAATCAAGATATTTATTAGATGCCATTAACAACATTTAAATGTGCTAGAGTTGCTTTAAGATATCAGTAACTTGACTTTACTACGGTATCAACTTACAAATATTTTAGATGTCACAAACAAACAGGGGGTGCATGCACAGTTTGGAGAATACTGTTTTGGGCTACTCTGAAAAATACTGCTCCCAAATCACCTGAGACCTTGCTAAAAGTATGGGTGGCTATTATTGGTTCTTATCTAGGAATGAGAATATACATGAGTATAGCTGACATATAATGAGTCAGTGCTGTATGGCAGAGCAAGCAGCTCATTTTACAGAAATGTCAGTATTGTTTATCTTACCCCAGGTGTGGCTAAACTCCTTTCACTGTGCCCTCCTCCCTGGTTCACAGTGGTTTTAACCAGAACCTAAGGTTACAGAGGACACAGCCAGCTCTTTAGAGTATCTTCTTCAATCTTCGTCCCAAGTCCGTCCAGAGTTTCTACTCGGTGCCTCAGTCAGGATTCTGGACCATTTTTCTACTCTTTACTCCTTCCCCAAGCTCAGATCAGCTCTGGGGTATTGGAGGCTCTACTGAGAGTGGGATGAAGGGATTTCCACCATGAAAGACCATGTCCTTCTATGGTGGACCCAGAGAAGCATTCAGTGCCTGTACCTACAGGGCTAGCTAGTCTTTTGAGTTGCCTCTGGGAGATTTGCAAGAGAAGAACCAGAATATTATCTCATTTCTCCATTTTTAATAAAGTTAAACTAAAGTCAATGAAAGGCTTCAAGCTTCTTTAATAAAAGTTAGGTGTGAATTTCTGATGTGGACCCATAGGACAGAAGAACAGGAGGAAATGCAGCGAGATGCTCCCCCAGTGGTTGTTTTAGGGAGACAGATGGGGTAGCTAGACTTGAATAGAGGGACAAGAAAAGAGAGGGTAGCCAAAGGGATACAGGCAAAGTCAACAGAAGATGAGAAGCCTCTAGGCTGCTGGAGAAGTCCAGAAATAATCCAGAGCAGCCATCTTCATCAGAGAACCTGAAGACTTCCAAGGGTTCATGGGCAGAATTCAAAGGTCTGTGAAGCCACATTCGAATAACATAAAACTGAAACTTAGATATTGTAAAATATTTGTTATCAAAATCTGCAGCCCCTTCAGAACTCTCCTTTACAGAAGTTTTAAGCTTCTAAGAGTTTTATAGCACTTGGAAGGCTGAGGTATTTTGAAGCCAGCCTGGTCTATATTGTAAATGTTGTGCCATCCAAGGCTACTTACTGAGATTTCTATCAAAAATAAAAATAGTTTTAGGTGCCAGTTTATGTATGTAGCTTTTCTGTTTGGATTTGTGGCTTTTTATTTATTTATTCTTTTTAAAATGTATTGGGTGCACACACACACAAAAAAAAAGAGTTTGAAGAACAGTGTTCTGCATTATACATTAAAGAGCGTTGTGCCACAATCTTTTATGGCCTTTGTTTAAAATGTGGATTACTATTACTGGGTGTCATCCAGGAGTGTCATCATGGTTAAAGCTGGTATTCACTGAGTTAGCTCTGGATGCCAGAGCAGGTGGGTGTGGAAGGTTCATTTCTACAAAGTCTCAGTACTGTTTAAAACACATTGGACTCCCAGTAGATCTCACTATTTGTCCTGCAATTTATTGATGTTGGATATTGTAATCCCACATAAAGTTTGTTTGATTTGGTTGCATGCAAAGTGAAATAGGAGTTACCAGACATATTGGAACAGAAGCGTGACCTAATAGTCCTTCTGTTTAGAAAAAGGCTCCTTATGGTTGCTATGTTGAACTGAAAAACAAGATAGGAGGTTGGGTAGGTAGGTTGACCCACAATTACAGGGAAACTAACTATCAGAAGACAATAATGGGAATCCAGACATGAGACTGTATTTGCATAGAAGGTGGCAGTTTGAACTATGATAACAGTAGTTGAGACATTTCTATGTATTCACTTGGGAGGAAGAGCCATTACAATTTCCCGACAGAGTGAAAGTGAGGAGAAGAATCACAAAGTGTCCATTTCTGACCCAAGCAATGAAAGTATGGAATTTCCTTAGACTGGAGGAGAAAATGGGTGGATCAAGTGTATGTGGTAAAATTAAGACACTGATTGGACATGCAATAGCAGTTGTTGAACTGTTTGGACTTATGAGTGGGGAATAGTGAGAGAGGCTTTCCAAGCAGCAGTTATGCATTGAAGAGTCACTGCATAGACAAAAGTCACTGTTGAAACATTTGGACGAGATGAGATGGTGATTCAGGCTGGCTGGCATAGGAACAGGGAGAGAACTTACAGTGAGGCATCTTGAGTGACACTCAAGAAAGTGTCAAAGAGGAAGAGGATGTGCCACATGATACTCTGTCTATGTCTGGGTACAGATACTGCTCTCAGCACTGTATAAATATCCATCAGAAGGCTCATAATGCCCCGTGATAAGAATCAGAATTATCTCCACCAACAGATGAGGAAATGAAGCAGATAACCTAAGCCCTTGGGTACCCTGCACATGGATGACAGAACTTGGATCTGAAGCAGGTCTTCTCAGTCCAGAATCTTCTTTGTTGGTCTCAATGCTCCGATCTTTAAGTTGCTGGTTTGTATGAGTGAGAGCAACTCCTCAACCCTGGCTCAGAACCAGAGACACATGAAGAAACCCAAACGCTTTTATATGAGTTATTTTCAATCCACCAGTAACAAAAACTAGTTGAGAAAACTTAGAAAACATATGCATATAAAGAGAAGGGAAAAACTTTTATCAACTATTTTAATACGTATGGAGTCTTAGGATGTTGAGGAAGTTAATCAGCTGGCTTCACTGAACAAACACATTTATGTTGATATTAACAACAGTATTTCAGTAATGGTGGGTAAACATTTAAAACATTGACTTTATTAAACATACCAAGTTGCTGATAACTATTTGATCATTGTAATTGCATCTGGATCTTTGAATGGACTCTAAGTTTACCTTGGGGGCATGTTTTCAAAGGAAGACTTATTAAACTCCTCATGTACCCTTCACAATTTGGTAATTACTCAAGATGGCACCAGTTTCTCCTTCTTACCCTGGCTGTCCTATAGAACAGAGTGCTGTGGTGTCTTCCTTTGCAAATGTTTATCAGCACAATGCCCGTTTCATACAGCAGATGTTAATGATTGTACTAACAGAACTCTAGCCATAAGTAACTGGATTTTGTGATTGAGAGGTTTTAAAAGAGAAGCATAATAATGATGTATTGCCATTCCATTACTGTATCTTTGATGACCAGCAAAATTGAACATTTGTCCCTATGTTAAGAGAAATGTCGACCATGGCTGTGACTTTCTATTTCTGTGGCATCTGTTACCATAGCAACTAAAGCATAAATGAGGTGCATAAATTTCATGAACCTGACCTCCAGCTCACTGTTTATGAAAGGTGTAGAGGATGTACAGCCTCAGGTACATCTGGTACCTGATACTGGTACCAGATTCTGGTAGCTGGGTACCTGGATGCTCATTCAACTGTGGTGTCTCTGTTCAGAACAACTGAGAATGTTAACTCCAAGTATTATACTAATTGAATGAAATACATATCTGGAAGAATAGAAGCCTATATATTCCTAAAGATGCAATGGATTTAAAATGGACATATGGAGGGGCTTTCCTTCTGGCAGAGATGAGTTGGTGCTGACCAGTGGCGTCCAGGACTGCACTTCAGGAAACTGTTAGTTGGGAAAATAGCTTTTCAGAAGACGGGGCCTGCTATGACCTATGTTGTGGGATGCAAGGCCTCTGGTTTGTCCAAATCTTCAGGTTCGTCAGGACAAAGTCTCCAGTGCCCATTCCTTCTGAGTACAAAGCTCAGATAGTGTTTTCTTATTTGTCCATCTGTCTGTCTGTCTGTCTTCTTGGTTTTGTGTTTTTTGTTTTGTTTTTTTTCTGTTGTTGTTGTTGTTGTTGTTGTTGTTTTGAGATAGAGTTACTCAGGTTTCTGTGTAAAACCCTGGCTGTTCTGGAATTCACTTTGTAGATCAAGCGGGCCTTGAACTCACATAGATCAGCCTGTCCCTGCCTCCCAGAGTGCTGGGGTTAAAGGTGTGCACCACCATATCCAGCTGACCTCGTAATGTTTCTTTTCTTATCCTCAGGACTCAAGGAGCTGGAAGAGCATTCTGTGTACATTCTGAGTTTAGCTTTTGGAGCTAGGTTTTCTGAGCTCAAATGCTGGCTCTCTAGCATATTACTTCTGTAACTTTAGGCAACTTATTTTCCTTCCCGTGTCTTGGTTTCTTTTCCTCTAATATGGAGGTGGTAGTGTTAACATGCACTTAAAAGTCTTAGGAGAATTATTATATCATTAGTAGTATATTTTGTTTAGTATATGGTGTACATTGTCTATATCTGCTATTTGGGTATGTAGTTGTCATTGTAGAAGTTTTTCGTTGTGGGACAAAAGTACTAATACATGTTAGAATCAATGGCGGCTTCCAGCTCCACACTTGTGGAATTGCATCATTTGCAAAGCATGAAATGGCTTGAAAACATAGGTTGGTAATATAAAATTCTAAGGAAGAGTTGACTATTATTCATTTGGTTTTTAATTATACTCAGACTAGAACAACCCGACTAAATGTAAGGATCTATTTTATTGCAAGCTCCTTGTAAGAGAGGCCTTAAGAGCAAAACCAAAATATATCAAAGGACCAGACACCAATGAACAAAGCATCCTACTCTCTTTGGGTCACTTGGAGCCTTGCAGTGTATTCTATGATTATTGAGGGCTATCTTTCTTGGTACACTCACTGCACAATGTCCCAAAACCCCAGTCTCTAATTTCCCTTGAAGGCCATTTGTAATTTTTTTTAAAACTTTAAATCCTAACTTCTTAATTCCAAGAGATTTTTCTTCCAGTTTAGTCAATTACATGCTTTATAGACTTTTAACATTTCTGGTTACTCCCACAACTTTCCATCATTCTGGAATCTTTCTCAGCTTTCTGCAAACATGTACCCAGTTTCTTCCTTGGAAACTTGACTCCATGCCCATTCCTCTGTCTGTGATCCCCCTCCCCCCCTTCTCTGGAATTCTGTGATGATATATTCCTAGTAATGTCTTAATTTCATTAAGGAACAAACATCTGGGAAACCCCAGCTCTGGAGAGATTCTAATTCTTGTTCCTTTCTACTCTTAATCTGAACTGCAAAAACCATTCAAAGAGAATTCTGTAACTGTTGAGGTTCTGTCACTGTGAGTCTGTGTTCTTTGGTTATGTGTGGGCCCACAGTACTATGCTTTTCATGTGGGAGATGTTCTGCCTGCTACTGTCTCTGCATTTCCAACCTATACTCCGCTGACACCAACTGCTACTTCAAGTAACTCTCCACCCCTTCTCAAAATCCCGTTCTCTGCCTCTCCTTTTACTCTGAACATTTGATGCCACTTAAAACTATCAAGAGGCTTTAAAGTATGGTAGAAAATATGTTTGCCTGTCAGTTGAACAGTCTGTCCCTAGCTGAACAACTATTTGTATTTTTCTCCTTGTATGACCATAAAATGTAATTCTAAATGTATAGACATGAGATTCTCAACCGGGCAATGGTGGCGCACGCCTTTAATCCCTGCACTTGGGAGGCAGAGACGGGCGGATTTCTGAGTTCGAGGCCAGTCTGGTCTACAGAGTGAGTTCCAGGACAGCCAGGGCTACAGAGAAACCCTGTCTCAAAAAACAAAAAACAAAAGCATTAGATTCTCTGTTATTAATTAAATAGGTGATTTGTTTGAGTATTCTTCTTAATTTTATTGTAAGGATTTTGAGGGAGGAGAACTGACCTCAGCAGCATCAGATAATACATCTTTCAAATCTGTGATCTTACAGTTTTGTTTTGTATATGATGCATGGCATAATCTGAGGAGACATGAACAAATGTCTTACCCCAGATACAGGACTGCCAACACACCAAAGAGGGGATATCACCAAAGTCCCATTTGGTGAACTAGTAAGTTTTATTAGAGTTGCTTATAAGAATACGGGTATGTGGTTACTTACAGAAGCAGAACTAACTCAAAGACAGCTGAATCACCAAAGCCTACCCCAGCTGAAAACTTGGAGTGAAGTCCAAAACCTGCAACTGGCTCAACAGGTTAGACAGTGTCCTTTCCAGGTAGCTCAGCTGCTCTGGGCCTCTAAAAGGCAGTTCTGCATGTCTCTGCTTTTTCCAGGGAGCTGACCTTGTCTGAGAGTTCTCTCTCAGCAGCAGTACTTACTGGGTATATATGCTTGGAAAGAGAAGAGCCTGGTGAATCTGGTCTGTTTCAGGGACTTCCTGAAGCCATTGTGTTGTTTACTTATTGCGTTTAAAGTAGCTTCTATGCAGGATACAATGTTTCACCTCCACTTAGAACATCTGTTGGTTCAACTTCTGCATAACAACCTGTGTCTTAATAAGTTTCCCTCCAGAATGGGAGGTTTAAATCTATGAGGAAAGACTACAGACTGACCTTAATTTGTAGGAGGAGATTACATATGCCAATTCCATTTACCATAGTGGTAAATTTATTCCTTCTCAGTTGTATTATTCTCAGGCTCCTGAAACAAGCCCTTATGGGATCATTGCATAAGTAGGAAGGTGGAAGAATTTGAAGACATTTAAGGAGTGCTTTTCTCAGCCTTGCAGGGTGGTACATGCCTTTCATCCCAGCACTAGGCAGGCAGAGGCGGGCAGAGGCAGGCAGATCTGAGTTCAAGGCCAGCCAGGTCTACAGAGCCTGTTCCAGGACAATCAGGGCCACACACACAAAAAACCTTGTCTTGAAAAACAAACAAACAAACAAACAAAGGACTGCTTTTCTCTGTAACTTTTCTCTGTAACTACTCATAGATGCTAGAATTCAGGGTTAACTGCATACAGTAAGATAACAAAAGCTTAACTCTAGTGTGTTATTAGCTCTTAGTTAACTGCAAGGTCTGCTTTGTGGCTTAATTGGCTGGAGAGAATAGAGCTTGTCAAATGTAGAACATATCTTTTAAACTGAGATGGTAAAACTAGGATGTAAATGTTGCCTCATGTTACTATGGTTTGAGAATAAACAAAACAAGGCAAACAAAACCAATACCCTCTATTTTGTCTACCTTATCAAAATCACCTCCAGAGAGCATTAAAAAAAAAAATTAGATTTCTGTCTTTGGGGCTGGGACATCCAGGCATGAGCCAGAATCAACCTCCATAGGTTATAAGCCAGCCCTGAAAAACAGTAGAATAGCATGGGGCCTGAGCTTTGGGAGATGATGAAGTGGGATGGCTGGCAGAAAAGTTTTGACTTTTACAGTTCCGATTGTCTCATTTATGTTCCTGATTCTGAGGTTAATATCACTGTAGAAGGATCAGAGTTGCTGAGCTGTTCACATAAGAGCTCTGTGTCTCATTGCAGCCTCTGAGGTTACTTTATTTGCACTGTGTTTTAGTGGAATCAGTAAGTGCTCTTCTCTTTGTATGGTCTTGTTCATGATATTCTCAGCTCCACACAAGAAGGAGAAGTAGTGACAATCTATATTCATATGTGTTTTGTCTCTATTTTAGTGTCTCATTCTTCACCTTGTTCACTTGGGAAACTAGAGATTTCTCACTGACTCAGTCTTGAGAAAGTCAGTTATCTTAGGACGATCCTATTACTCAAAGGGTGAAAAAAATCCTAAAACAGTGATTGCAAGGAACAGCACAATCTTGGTTATTTTAAAAAGGCTTGTAAGATATGTAAAACCCATAATTTCTGGCAATCCTAAGGAATCTCCTTGACAGTCTCTACCCATGTGCATTCACAGTCTCGAGTTTCTATACATTGCTGACCTGCAGCATGCAGTTTCCAACACCAATGCTGGAAATCTTTGAGTTGCTAGACAAAAATGTGAACCTTACATACAAGCAATGAATATATGGTTATTGTAAGCGTGTGTGATGTACTCCGTGATCTCATCTGTTGTTGCTATAAGTCCACACTCTGAACACAACTGAACACATGTTTTTATTTTGCATGTCTGGCAAAACTGTGGGCATAGCAGTTTGGGAGGGAACAGAGCATTCTGCATTCTTTTGTTGTACAGGGAGTCCACTACTTTCTTTTATACCCCAAATTATCAATTGGGTTAATTTTTTCCCATTTGCTTTAGAGGTTTGCTCACCTTTGATGTTAGAAATAAATGACATAGACTTGAAAATAGCATACTCTTACAAGCACGTGTGCTCGTGCATGTGCAAACACACACACACACACACACACACACAATCTTCTTAAATTCTGAGAGGTAGAGATGATGCCAGTTAAACTGTATAGCCACAGGCAACAATCCAAGTAGCAGCTGCAACATGCTGTATTAGGGTACTTTTCCACCATGTGAGAGGCACAAGTGTCTTCTCTCCTTTAGAAACCTGGGCAGGTAGCCTGGCCTCCTGGGTGCCTGGCCTGATTTAAGAGAAAATTCCACTCTCATTCCAGTTAGATTTGGCTGACTTCCACCTGCCTCTCCAGAGACTGACCTTCAACTCTCTCTTCTGAGGTTCATTCTGTCAGCCTTAAATAAAGGGCTTTCAGTCAAAGAGCAAGGGAAAAGTAGGCAGCTTTTACCAATGTGTGACTCCAGGCAGCCCATGCCAATCCATGCCACCCGAAGAACGTAGTCATCTCCGAACTCTGTGTGTTCATTCTGTGTGAACTTCAGCTTTCTTCTAATTGGCAATTTGGCTATATCTACTCCCATATAAAAATGTATGAGTGCACTTGCATAATTAATTTTGAACACATCCGTTGTGGCTTACAGGAAAGAATAACAAATAATTATAAAATGATGTAAAATAAAGGAAGAATAATATCTGTGTCTTACTAACCCTGTCTCTGTACTTCTGAGATTTATGAAGCCAGTGTTGAAGCCCCTTCTGCTAAGCCCATTATCAGATTTCTTTGCTGCTCTCTCTAGAGATGGTGAGTGAGTCCAGCATTTCTTGTGTGGTCATCAACTTGCAGAGCACACTAATGTGTCATCCATAATCTACCTGTTTATGTGTTTTCCTGACGACAGAGAGCATGGGTCTTCTGAGTTCTATGCAAATGCTATCCCAATATATGTTCTTAACAACTATAAGATAACAATTTCATCTCTTTTGAAAATGATTCATACCCCTTTTTACTCCATTGTTTCAAAGCTCTAAGGTAATATAGGGAAATGTGGGTGATTGCTCTTAGTGAACCATTGAGATAGTCTGGGTTATTTACAGGAGCATGGATGACAAAGCACAACTGGATCATGCAAAGTTTGAGTGTTTCAGTTTGGGTTTTATTGATTTGAAAAACATCATGATCAAAAACAGCATGGGGAGGAAAGGTGTTTTTGTTTTTGTTTGTTTGTTTTTTAGCTTGTAGCTTCTAGTCCATCTCCATTACATAAGGAAGTCAGAGCTGGAACTCAAGGTTTGAACACTGCATATGGTTTGCTCTCCATGGCTTACTTATTCTGGCTTGTAGTGTAGAGGCAGCAGCACCCACAGTGAGCTGGGCCCTTTAGTGTCGATCATTAATCAAGAAAATGCCCTGCAGGCTTGCCTCTAGGCAAATCTGATAGGGGCATTTTTTTTTTCAGTTCCCTCTTCTAAGATTGACTCTGTCTTGTGTCAGGTTGACATAAAAACTAACCAGCACAGTGGTCAATAACTCATAAAAGCTCTGTCCCTGGAGATCTCTACAGAACGTAAAGGAAGCTCACTGAATCAAAGTTTCTTCTCAGAAATTGCTTACTCATTATACAACACTGTGGAGGGGCCTTGTGAATCCTGTCAGTTTCAGGAACTTCCTTAGCCTTTATATGATTTATTCTGAGACTTGTAAATTTCCTTTACTTCTTGAGTTTTATAAGGTTACTTCTTCCTTTCAGAAAGGATTATTTTGATAAGAGGAAATAATTACACAGCAGTGTACCCCTTCCTTAATTCTTATATTCTTTCTGCCACCCTCCTCCACAATGTTCCTTGAGCCTTATTTAGGGAGTGACATAAATTCTTGCTTATTTTTTGCCACTTACAGCTGGGAGCTTGACTGGTTATTATTCAGTAGCCACTTCCCATAATAAAAGAATAGGGAGTTTTTCTCCAGGATCTTGGCAGCAATAATCTGTGTGAGTGAGCATAAAGATGTAGAAGGCATAGTGGCAGACATATTACATATAGTTAACAAAAGAATAGCAGATGCTTCTCCACTGAAGCATTCTATTTTATTTTAATTTAACACACAATTTATTGATATAGTTCTATGACATTAAATAAAGTAAACATACTGACTCTCATTAGTAGTATGTAACTCAATAAATATACTGTGATAATTGGTATACTAATCCTATACAGATGGATTTGTCTCAAATTTCACCATTATTTTTGAAATTTGCTGAAGTTCTTGATAAATACTGTGAGTCAATGCAATGGCTCAGTGGGTAAAGGCCCTGACAACAGGCTCAGGACCTGAGCTCAGTAGGACCCATAAGGTGAAAAACTACTCTGCAAGTTGCCCTCTGAGCTCCACACACACATACCTCATAGCATGTATCATTTTGCTATCTCTATATCAATGCCAAAGTTCCTTAATTATGACTTTGAGTGTCCTGCCAGATGCCTCTCAACCTTATTTCCTTAAGACAGGGCTTTTGCTTTGTTTTTTTGTTTTTGTTTTTGTTTTTTATCCAAGAGCTAGGCTGGCAGTCAGCGACCCTTGGTGAGCCTCCTATCTCCTCACCCCCATAGGTATGAATTATGAATGCTGGGTATTTGAACTCAGGTCTTTATGCTTGTACAAGAGCTTTTACTTTTTACTTGGTGTGCCTTCCCTAGCTCTATGCTTCTTTCTTTTTTTTCTTTTCTTATGCCATGAAAAACTTAATTTTCAGTATCTTGTACTCAGGAATGCTTTTTGGACTAGAGTTTATGTGAAAGCGCTGGAGGTTTTTATCTTAGTGCCTGTGTTCATGTTTACCATGTCAAATTTCTGTAATCATCTACTGTTGTTTCTCATTCTTATTTTAAAAGTATGATATCATTTTCATTAATAGTGATTCTTCTTGGTTTAGACTTGGGATGGATTCCAAAAATAGTGAAACATTTTTAGTGCATTCGATATTTAAAATTATATTGGGTGATTTAGTATTTCTATTGTTATTCTTGTCTGCCTTGATTGTTAACTTTCTTTATGATACAAGCTAGAAGTTTGACCTGAAGGCTCCTATCTATAGAATAATTTGAGGAATCATGTATTTTGCAGTTGTGTCTCCTGGTCTGTGCAAGACCTACAGATTAGAAGTACATCTTATAACAGTGGTATCTTGGGGTTCCTCACCAGCTTTGATACAGATGCTGCAGGGCATGGGATTTAAGATTTGAAGCTTGCTCTTGGGCCCTAGTTGATGGTTTGTTCAGCTTTACTTCCCAGCCAGGAAAGCACACCTCCCTTTCTGGGCTGTAAGCCTTAGATTCCCAACCCCAAGGGTACTCAGCCCTGGTGACTCTGTCCCTTGACACCTGACACCTGACACCTGACACCACGTGGTTGCTTCATCACCCCGCTGTGTCTAGGATGTTCTGTTTAGCCACTCACCTGTGATTTGATTCTCTTGTGTTATCACTGAGTTATCAGTGCTGTACAGACAAGGAAGAGGAACAAGCAAACTCTAGCCTAGAACAACCAGAAGCCCATGATTTTCTTTATTGGATACATGGTTGGAAAAATCCTGCATTTGTTCTGTTTCTTCTCAAGTAGCCACCACAGCCATTCTCTTTTTGAATGAGAGAGGTTGTTTCTCAGCTTTGATTCAGTTCTCCAACCCTAGGCCTGGCCTGCCTACCGCTCATCCCTCCACCCTGACAAACCTTCAGGAGTTGTGCTTCGTAGGAAGTGCCAATGTGCAGTGTTGTGACTGCCATCTAGTGGCAGAATCAGGTATTTTTAGTTGTGTTTGTTTTTTTTTTCCCCACATTTTCGTCTCAGTTTGTGTCTTGAAGAACAGGAAGCTTTATTATGCTTGCATCCTGGGATTCTAAACCGCTTGACAGCTTCATTCTAACAGAACAGGAAATAGGAGTAAAAGGAAGAAGTGAAAACACAGCTTGTCTAAGGCAGCTAGGATTTGATGGAATGGCTACTTTCTCTGAGGTAAGCCAGCAACGGGGCCAGGCTCTCAATGCTTAATACAGGTAATGTTCAGAGTCAGAGTTATGAACACTGACCTTTGAACCTGTTTTACATCACTATCCTAGAACCTACAGACACAAGGGCTGTTCCTTCTCAGGATTTTAGTATGAAGCAGTATATAGATGCTTATTTAGGCTCATGAATCGCTTTGCATGCTGGACTATGTTGTCTGAGGAAAATATGTCTCATTTCTCTAATCCTCTGAAATATATGCAGGGAGCTGAAAACTTGCCAAACACACTCATTTACCATTGCCAGCAGCAGTTATGAATGCTATGTAACAAACCAAAGCAACATCCAACAGTCCCCAGTAACAAGTATTTCTTTGCATGTGTGTAAAGAACACGTTTGTTTATATGAGCTAGACTGGGCTCTTCTGAGCTGGCTTCCCATTACTGTGCCTAAGGTTTGGGTCTGTGCATCTCCGGGACTCGGGCTGAGAAAGTAGCAGGCACTCAAGATGTATTCTTACCTAAAGCAGGAACAGCACTGGGAGAGGCAAGTAAAGCTACCATCAAATGTAAGACCTTGGGGGCTGGAGAGAGAGCTCAGAGGTTAAGAGTACTGACTGCTCTTCCAGAGGTCCTGAGTTCAATTCCCATCAACTACATGGTGGTTCTGGAAGAGTAGCTCTTGAATGCTGAGTGCTGGCATGTCTATTCTCCAGCTTACAGAAAATGTCCAAAATTTTTAGTTGTTCTAGTGTTCGGACAAAGCTAGCAACCTTAAAGTTTCTAGGGATTCTGAGTTTTGTGTGTACTTCCTGTTTACCTAACCAAAGAAACAAGAGCCATACGAAGCATACAGTACCCAGGGTAAATAACATGGTTCTCTGGACCTGAAGGTTGTCATTGACACTTTGTGGCTCTGGGAAAGATGTTCCCCCTGAGCATCTCAGCTTCCTCTGCTGTTGTGTAGGCTTATCTGTGATAGGGTCTTCTTGGAAGTCTGTAGTGAGTGCTTAGATCTGTTCCCGAGGCCAGCACTGTAACAGTGGTTACATACTTACTGAGATGAGCACAGTCTGCTGTAGATTACAGCTGTGGTGGGCCTGTACCTTTGGTATTAGTTAAATCCTTTCTGATTCTGCCCTTGGCAAAATGGAAACCCTGCCCAGGCACTCAGAGGCAGAAAAGATGTCTCATTACTCTGAGCAGATCAGGAAGCCTCCAAGGGAAGCCCCAAGCTAAATTAAGTGCTTGATTAGAAGGAACTTAATGGAAGGAAGAGTGTGTTTGCTTCTCAGAAAGTTGAACCCTGCCACTAAAGAGATTTTCCATCTTTCATCTAAGATGTTAAAAAAAAAAAAAATCAAGTGAGCAAAAACTGCCTCTTTTTGGTGCAAAATATTTTCATTAATTTGTTAGCTTTCATGGAGTGTCTGGTGACTGCAGTGGAATTTGTCACTTTCAACTCCTTAGACTTAAAATCTCTGTTCTGCTGTCTCACATGAAGAAAACCTCAGCCATGAAATACCTCGGTTAAGTTCTCTTCTTTACTAATACTAACATCCTTGGTCTTGTACTTGACATCTCAGGAGGATGTGATCCTCCCTGAGAATAAAAGATCTGGAACTGCAGGGCAGAAGATAAGGCATGCGGGGAAACCACCAACCTGGCTTTGATTCAGGATTATTTGGGAACCTTTATTAAACTTTTTAAAATTAGATTTAATGTAGTGTGTGTGTATGTGTATGTGTGTGTGTGTGTGTGTGTGTGTGAATGTTTGTATGTATGTGTGTGTGAGTGTGTATGTGTGTGACTGAATTGTGTGAGTGTGTATATCAGTGTATTATGTGAGTGTGTGTGTGTGTGTGTGTGTGTGTGTGTAAGTGTGCATGCCTCAATGCATGTGTGAAGGACAGAGACAACTTACAGGAGTCAGGTCTTTCCTTCCACCATATAGGTTCTGCGGCTCAAGCTTAGGCTGTCAGGCTTGGTGATATTAATCCCCATCCATTGAATCATCCTGCCAACCCTATAAGGGACCTTTATATTCTGTCCTGTTACCTTGTGAAGAGAGGTCTTAAATGAGCAATCCCATTAATAAAGGCTGCATTTCCTTTTATTACTCTTACTGGTGTAAGGGTGATCTTTTCTCCCACCTGTAATGGTGGAACGCTTAGCCAAAATATTTGCTTAAGGAGGAGACTGATCATGCTTTGCTGGGTGTTGGTTTTGCAGTGACCTCTTTTGTCAATTAGTTAGTAAGTTAGTCATACTTCTATATGTTATACCTTACAGACACAGTTTATATAAAATGAATAATTTTATAACATAGTTGTGTGATACTCTCCCAAGAGGCATTCCTTTTTCAAGAAAGTTGAATTAATTGGTTTCCTTTGACTGCATTATAGATTGGATGGACCAGGGTTCACGTATTTATTGTCACATAGGTTGGGACTCTACCTCAAAGTAGAAAAGGCATTTAGCTAATTTAAGAGCTGGCGAGGAGCCAGTGTGCCTATAATGAAATGGACAAGAAGAAGGAGTAACATTAGATGAGAGGCGACAGAAATCATGAGAAGTCTTTGGGCTGTAGTCCTGTGTGTATGTGTGTGTGTGTGTGTGTGTGTGTGTACCTGTGTGCTCATCTCCCGTACCTGTGTGGCAGGGGTATGGACACAGAGTTTGATGTCTGATGATTTCCCCCAATTGCTCTCAACCACATTTTTTGGTACAGGCCTCTCATAGAACCCTGACCTTTCTGTTTTGGATAGATTGTCTGGCCAGTGAGCCCCTGAACTCCACCTATCTCTAGTTCTCTGGTCCAGTTCTTCAGTTACAGATGCATGCTGCCATACCCGGCTTTTATTTGGGTACTAGGTATCTGAGCTCAAGTCTTCATGCTTGTGCAGAAAGCACTGTAGCTACTGAGCCACCTCCCCAGCTCCTACAGGTAGGAGTCTTCATGCCAAGTTCCATGAAAAGCCAGAAGTAATACACAGTCTGGGTCATGTCTTTAAACTGTCATGAGGAGACTCAGTTTTAATGTTGGTGAGGGGGAGTGAGGAATCCTCTGAACAGAAGGATGTAGATCACAGGAAAGATGATTCGACCCAGACTACATCAGTGGATGTGGGGATAGTGATAAGTGCTTTGAGTCATGATATGGTCTACACAGAGAGTCCACAGCATCACCACTGGAGCACAGTCCACACAGGGCTGCAGTGTGGCTAGACATAGCCCTCAGCAGCCCAGCTCCTCTCCTGATGGGACTTTGCTATGGTCTTCCCCTTTGAACTGGAACCCCAGCATGTCTGCCTAACTCATGATACTGAATTAGAGAAATAGTCTGTGTATAGACTTGTGACCCAGAACATACTTGTAAAAAGCTGGTTTGTCCCACAGAAGTCAGTGGCCACAGCATCTTGCTTTGTACTTCTCTGCAGTGTGAGTGTCTGTGGTTCTATGCACATTAGCTTTTCTCCTGACTCCTATACTCAGCCAGTGGGATGGTAGTTTTAGTAGCTGGCCACAGCTCTTGAGTACATTGGGGTCATATTTTTGGAATGAATGTCATTATATTCAGATGAAACGTGGACTAGAAATTGATTTTTGTCTTGCTTTCAGTCTCAGTTCTCTCAGGAATCTCTCCTTCAAATGACAAATAGTCTTGGCTTTCTTGGTTGATCAGGAGCCGAGAAAGGGCCCAGCATTAGCACCTCTCTCTCTCTCTCTCTCTCTCTCTCTCTCTCTCTCTCCCTCTCTCTCTCTCTCTCTCTCTCTCTCTCTCTCTCTGTGTTTTCTTTTTTAAACAGAGTTAAAAATAGAGTTCTGAACTCTCAGATAGAAAATTTCTTTTATAACCTCTCTTAACACATCTGTGTTTGTTCGCTGTGGGGCATGAACGTTCTGCCCCTTGAAGAGAAACACCTGAGCTATTCTTTATCTGGCACTCACGTGGGCTCTTCTCTTTTTAACCCTGCCCTAGCTGCTTAATTTGGCACTTTTTGTGATACAGGCTACATTGAAGAGAAGGAATCCCCCTTTACCCCATTCCTGGCCATATCTAATAGCTCTCCTTCCTGTCCAAGTCTGTGCACACCTTTGGTTGTTTGGAGGGTGGCTCCCAACGGGGATTCGGGTGATTCGCCCTTGAATTCTCTGACTGGTTCATGCTCCTTTGTAACTGGCTTCTCTTGTGATCTTCCAGAATACCAGGCTGCTATCCTACATCTGAAGAGGGAGCACAAAGAAGAAATCGAAAACTTGCAGGTATATCTCTTTGATTTCCCCTGAACTGGCCTTCTGATGGTTATCTTTGCCTGGGTGCAGAGCATTTAACTAGATACCAACTGCAATTCCAAGCTGCCGTGGTCACCAACATTATTCTGAGATGAAAGCCTTGGATGTGGTACTTAATAAACTCTGGTTTCTAACTTTGAAAAAAAAAAAATCACCTTAAACGCCTTTGGCTTTGGCTAGAAGAGTGATTCTGTGTTTTAAATCAGGAAAGAAGACAAAGTATTGAGACTTTCACTGCTCACAAGCAGTATTTTAAAACTTGATGGTGCTATCCACCCTGTAAATCATTTCTGTTCCATGCACTCCTCCACTTGCCTCTCAGCCCCTCCCTGGGGTATGACACCATGCAGATGAAGGGTATGCTGAGTCATTGTGTCCTCAGGGCGTTCTGACAGGTGCCAGTGGCTCTGCCTCTGTTTGCCATCTAAATATCAGTGTCTAGGGCTGATGTTTGCTTACAGGACATATGGCAGGAAGTTCAGGATCTTGATTTCAAGCTGCAGGATGGTGAATCCGACCTTGAGTCTAGTTTATTAGTGGGCGGTAGCCCTGTGTATTATCCGGGAAGGAATAGTGGCAAATTTGAAGTAAAACTCCTTGCTCCCTTGACACAAACTCATTATTTGCCACTTTGTTTTGTTTTTTGTTTTTTGTTTTTTGTTTTTTTGTGGCTAAAATATCCCTCTTCTTAATTTTATTGACAAATAGAAGTTATAATTCATAGTGCATGGCTTGTTTGGAAACAGTATGTATTCTGGAGTGAGTAAATCGAGTTTATTTATAAATGTACTCCTTTAATGAACTTGTGAGTCAAATATTCTTCCTGTGCAGTTTTTGTTGTTGTTGTTGTTGTTGACAAATGGGAATTGAATCTAATTTACAGGGCACAACATGTTTTGAAATGTCATTCTTTCTAGCTTGACTGTTTGGGGTTCTCACTTCATATACGTATTCTTACTAAGTAGACTCCAGTCCCTCTGCAGTGTTCAGGTAGGTAATACATTGCCACTAGAGTGTCCACTACAACCAGCCACTTCGACTTCACTTGTCATACCTAACTGACAACCTCTCCTTAATTATTTCCCTACCTCTAGCCCTAGTACCACATTAGACTCTCTGTCTCTGTGAATGCAACTTTCTTAAATCCAACATATACACGAGATTGCATAGCATTTTTCGTTCGGTGCCTGGCTTATTTTGCATGGCATCTTTCAGGTTCTTCCATAATATTGCAAACTTCAGGATTTCCTCTTTTTTAACAGCTGAGCAACATTCCATTGTATATATGCATAGGTCACATTTTCTTTATTCTTTTACACCAGATTCTATAACTTGGCTTTTGTGAACAATGTTGTAGTGAGCACAGGACTGTACCTATCTCTTCCTTTTGGTACATAGATAGTAATGGAGCTGCTCATTCCTATGGTGGTTGAGGATTGAATAACTCTACTTGCTTACATTCCTGTGAAGAAAGCTTAAGTTAATGACTCTCTTTTCCCCACATCCTTGCCAGCACTTGCTTTGTTTTATTTTTTGTTTTATTTTATCTTATTTTCGTAATAGTCATTATGACAAGTGAAGAGTGATGCCCCATTGGGCTCCTAATTTGTGTTTCTCCAAAATTACTGACACTGAACATATTTCCGTATACCTGCTGGCCATTGTGCGTGTACTTTTGGGACATAGCTATTTCTTTCCTTGTTTGTTAAAATCGGCTTCTTTCCTGTTCTGAGATTGATTATCTGCAGTCCTAGAATGTTTTGTTTACTGACTGCTAGTCATTTGCTCTTAGATGGGCATAAATCCCTCTTCTTGGTTTTCTATTGTGTGCTTCTAAATGCAGTTGAAGGGGTGGGGTAGCTAGGAGGCTCAGAGGCCACCAAGTAGCCACTCATGGAGCCTGACTCAGTCCCCAGGACCCACATGGTAGAAAGAGGAAAGTGATTCCCTTGTGCTGTTCTTCTGATTTTCACAGGCATGCCATAAATGAGTACATGTTCTTCACATGCATGCCCACCTACTCACACACAAAATAGTAAGTAAATAAATAAATACATATGGAAAAAGGCAAGTTATTTTTTAAAAGCTTCAACGCTGTATTGGGCTATACATGAAATCATGCAAAACTGATAAGTAGCTCGTGTACAGATACGCGTCACACCCATTCACACAGATTCACACGGTTCGAAGCGGGAATGAGTTTAATAACAGAACAAGGTGGAAAAGCGCATCTCACTCTTGGGAAAAGGGAGAGATGGAGGCACCCACTTCCTTTGCTGTAAAATAACCTCACTTCCCTTTTTCTTTGTGGTGGGATGGAAAAGGTCCTGAGCTGACAAGAGGATTTGAAGTTGATGGCAGGTACAGAACCTTTAAGAAAAGGGTAGGCACAGAAATGAGTCCCTAGACAGGCTTACTAACAGTGCAGTGGTCAGAATCACTAGTCTTCCACTTTGTAAGTCAGCCTTGTGAGGAATGGGCCAACTCCATGATATTCACAAAAGGCTTAGCTTTTAAGTTATTACTCCAGGGGGCAGTGATGAGCTAGGCTTATTACACATACATTACGCTGCAAAATGCTCTGATCCTACATTTCAAATGCAGAAACGCTTGGCATGTTAGCCAGCATGCCAGTGCTATAGTAAACATCCAACAGGACATCCCAAGCAGAAAAATGTTTATTTTGGCCTCACTGTCTTCAGTCTATGGTCATTTGTCACTGTTCTTCAAGGTGTGTTGTGATGAGACTGCATGGTAGGAGAAGCCTGTTGACTTCACTGAGCATGTGAAGCAAAGCGAGAGACTGGAAGGACCCAGGATGCCACTGTTACCATCAAAGACCCACCCCCCTCACTTTCTTCTACTAGGTTCTCCTTCCTGAAGGTCCTGTCAGTTTCTTATTGTTCTATAGGCTGAGCACCAAGCTTTTAACTTAAGTGCTTTGAAGAGACATTGGACATCTAAGCTAACATCTGGAGATGGGGGAAATGAAGAGTAAATGACAGGAAAAAATGCGGTGTGAGGCTGATTCCTGTTTTATATGTGCATGAGAGTATGATATGATTAGCATGACTGAATATGATGAATATTGTGAATAGTAGCACCTCAGATGTTTTGGAAAGTAAATTTCTCAAATCGTTATCTGTTCTTTTGATGCTATTAGTAAAATTAAACTCCTTATACTCCAGATATATTGTTTATGCCAAGCTGCAGAAACACTGTGGTAAGCTACTGCTATGTGAGCAGTAGGCCTAGATTCTATAGTTGACTATTTCTTGAAGCATATCTGAACTCACTGGCAGACAGCCAGAGGTCAGTGGTTTGCCTCACAAAAGTATTTTGTTTCAAATATAGTACTTTAAAGATTGATATAGAAATCCACATTTCTAAAGAAGATTGTGTATGAAAAAAGCAGATACCATTCTTAAAACGCACAGACCAAAACCCAGGATTCAAAATCCTTATGGCTGGGCAGTGGTGGCTCACGCCTTTAATCCCAGCACTCGGGAGGCAGAGGCAGGAGGATTTCTGAGTTCGAGGCCTGCCTGGTCTACAGAGTGAGTTCCAGGACAGCCAGAGCTACACGGAGAAACCCTGTTTCAAAAACCAAAAACAAAAAAAAATCCTTATGAATTCTCTCCAAATATCACCCCTACCGACCGCATTCTTTAACGAAAGCAAATCCCACCTCACTGGTAAAAGGTGGTGTCCAGGAAGACTAATGCTTTGATGCTCACGTCTTTATGCATGATGCCCCTAGCAGCCCTCAGTTATGATTTCTTTTTCATTAACAGGGCATAGAGAAGTCAGGTGTCTCACGACTTCCTCAGCCTGCCTTTTCTGTGCCATTTTGGACCATAGAGGAGTTCATTGCTCACTTCCTCCTCTGGCAATGGAAACCCTCTCTAGAAGGCTCTGAGAGAGGCAGATGAAGGCCACCAGGCAAATGAAGGCCATGGTGGAAGAACACAGAGTTATCAGCTTCATTCTTCTCTCTGCACCTGACAGTTGTTGAGTAGAGTGAGAAAAAGGCCTGGTTCTCAGCCTGGCTTTTCGAATGTGTACTCTTACAGACAAAGATTTTTATTGATGTTTTGAATGAATCCAATATTGCTACCTTGTGCTTATCCACTACTGTGCAAACTGTTTGGCTGATTCTCCAGGGAAGGAGCCTGTGACAGGTCAGACATTTCCCATGATGTCATGATTTCATGTAATTTATAATTAATTTTGCCATAGGAAAGTTCTTTCTTTTTCTACTCCCCCAATATATGTTCCCTTTAGTGCACCCTACCATCTAAGTTTGGTCACTTCATGATACTTAGCACTGTCTACTTGAGGTTTTGCTAACCTTATGGTTTTGGCTTCCTTTGGGAGGCAAAACACCTTTTGTGTTTTCTTAGAGCTTTCTTGCCTGGGAAACTTGTGTGTTAGATTTGTAGAAAGCATTGCTTAGCAAGTTCATGGTCATTGGGTAGAAACAGTTCAGACCTCTTAGGCATTTGATCAAATTCTTTCTCTCACAGTTCAATAAATATTCCTTTAAGGTTGCTTAGGAGCTAGGATTTGAAAATCACAACTCTTTCATAGCTGATCTATGTCTTATTGCCATTTGAGGACTGGGAGAGACATAAGTTTGTGTTGGATGGCTGTGAGACAACTTGCCTTTGGCATCAGGACTCCATTTTCTTGCACAAGGACCATATGAAATTGATACTTTTGCTGAGAATTAGTTTCCTGTGTCTCAGCAACTGTATTGATCAATGGTATTAATCATGTGGGTGGTAAAGTTAACACTACTACTCTGCCCAAGGGGTGCTAAGTAGGATGCACCCTGATGGTGCTGGGTCTGCAGCAATGCACCCTGATGGCATTGGC
>JADRCH010000088.1:1586503-1662987 GCA_019843965.1 Rhynchomys soricoides
ACCCTGATGGTGCTGGGTCTGCAGCAATGCACCCTGATGGCATTGGCTCTGCAGCACATGTACCCTGATGGTGTTGGGTCTGCAGCACATGTACCCTGATGGCGTTGGTTCTGAAGCACATGCACCCTGATGACATTGGGTCTGCAGCACATGTACCCTGATGGTGTTGGTCTGCCGCACATGCACCCTGATGGCATTGGTTGTCCAGCACATGCACCTCGATGGCATTGGCTCTGTAGCACATGCAGCAGCTACTTCTCATTCAGCTTCCTTGGATTAAGCCTTTTATAATTAGACAACTTGAGCTTAGAGTGCCTTTGAGTTTTGTTGGTGATGCTATTGTTATTGAGTATGTTTTGGGAGAGGTAGCTTACTCTTTGAGTGTAACTGTCTCCATTCTCTTATGCCCTGGTGCTCAATATCAGGATGGTCTAAAACAGTTTTTTCAGTTTTTCTACTCATGGCCCCATGTCACTCTAGAATATTTTCATGCAATCCTGTTGCTCTGAGTTACTTCTCTGATGCTATGATAAACTCCATGACCAAAAGCAACTTGGCATGGGTTGGGGGTGGGGCTAAGGGCCAGGACAGGTTATTTGGCTTCTATTTTCAGGTTTTAGTCCAAAATTGTAGAAAGTCAGGACAAGCACTCAAGCAGGGACTAAAACAAACAATGGAGGAATGCTGCTTACTAGTTTTCTCCCTGGCTCATCATGCTCAGCTAGCTTTCTTATAAAGCCCAGGCTAACATGGGTAGGAATGATGTTGCCCACAGTGGACTGGGCCGTCCTACATCTATTAGCAAGAGAACAATGCTCCGTAGACATGCCTACAGGCCTAACTCTTCAGTGGAGGTTCCCACTTCCCAGGTCACTTTGTGTTGTATCAAGCTGGCAATAAAAACTAATGAGAACACCTGGACATTAGATATATGAAGTGCTTATGCAAATCAAATGTCTACTCATAATAAATCATAAAGTTTATTTAAAAATAACTTGAACTATGCATATCATTTTACCATTCATTACAGACGAAAGCACATTTGCATACTAATGAGGTGGATATGTTTATTTTTGCATAAATAAATTTTGGCTAAATCATTGATACTAAGTTGTGTAGAATATCTTCAGCATTTTTTAGATTTTATTGATTTTTAGACTTTATAATTAACAATGCTAATATCCTTACTATGCATAACCACAAAAATGGCAAAAGTGTATTTAAGGCCATTTCAGAAGTCATTGGAAATTCTGTTCTAATCCCAAGCCAAAATGTATTTAATGATTTTTTTTTTTAATGCAACCGAGTTCAATTCAGGAACTCGGACATTAAAAACACTAACACTAGACATTCTAAGACTGCCCAACCAAAGAGAATTAATTTGAAATGGATGTGCTAAGGAATGATGAGAGGAAAATACTAAAGGGTTTGTCTTCTAGTCAAAAGCATGTGCTGCTGTAGGAGTGGGAAGCTACAATGAAAACACTGTAGTTCTTACCATCCCTTCTCTTCTCTGAGCTGAACTCTTCAGGGAGCGTTCATTGGTGTCACGTGGCATGCTGACACACTCAGTGAGAAGTGAGCATTTGGACGTTCAGTTGTGAAGTTGTGTGACCCCACCAGGGTGAGTGGCGACAGAATAGCCTCAGATTCATTGTCCAGTTGGTTTTAATTAATTTTTTGGACACTGCATATTCAGAAATCTCTTAACTGTTGTCAGATTATTCATTACTGCAACATTTATTTTTTAAAAGCTGCACGATAAACCAAGTTTCCCACAGCCTGTTCTACAGAACAGCAGCTTTTGGAAATGCTCCCTTATGAAAGGTTTGGGGTTTACGGTCAGTTAGCTTTAAGAAATATATACTTGTTCATTCGGGGCAGTTTGCCTTGTTGGAAAAGAACTACAGAAATTTGAATCAATCTCTTTCTCTCACTCTCTCTCTCTCTCTCTCTCACTCTCTCTCTCTCTTGCTGTCTCTGTTCTGGAGAATCTCCTCTTTTAAGCTCCATGTTGTATCATACAATGTTTTTTTCTATGCATAAGTTGCTTTCTCCACTCAGTTCTTCTGAGAGGATTTATTACACACTTGTGTTGTAAGGCTCTGGTCAATCATCTGCTTACTCAGGGCATTTCAGAGTCAGCAAGGAGATTTTGGTTTTCTGTCTGTCTAATACAATGCTGACTCAGTTACCTCTGTTGCTGTGATAAAAAACTGATCTGTCCAAATGCAACTTAGGAAAGGAAACCTTTTCCTTTTCCTTTTCCTCTTCCTCCTTCTCTTCCTCCTCCTTCTCCTCCTCTTCCCCTCCTCCTCCTTCTTCCCCTCCCCTTCCTCTTCCTTCTCCTCCTTTTCTTCCTCCTCCTCTTCCTCCTTCTCCCCCTCCTCTTCCTCCTTCTTTTCTTCCTCCTCCTTTTCCTCCTTCCTCCTCCTCCTTACTCCCCCATCCTCCTCCACTACCACCACCTCCTCCTCTTCCTCCTCCTCCTCCTCCTCTCACCCTCCTCCTTCTCTTCTTTCTTCTTGCATTGTCAGGTCTAAGTCCACCATCAAGGAAAGTCAAGGCAGAACTCAAGCAGTATCTTGAAAGTGAAACCATGGAGGAACCATCTCTCTCGTAATCTCATGCTTAGCCAGCTAGCTTCCGTATGGCTCAGAACTACATACCTAAGAGATGCTTCCACCCACTGGGTCATGCCCTCCCATATCAATTAGCAATCAACACAGGCATGCCCACAGGCCACTCAGATCTATATTCTCCCTCAATTAAGACTGCATTGTCTGGAGATTTTAAGGCAGTGGTTTTCAATCTGTGGGTTATAATCTCTTTGGAGATTGCATATCAGTTATTCTGCATACTAAATATCTACAGTATGATTCATAACAGTAGAAAAATTACAGTTAATGCGTAGCAGTGAACTAATTTTATGGTTTGGAGTCATCAAAACACAAGGAACTGTGTTAAAGGGTTACAGCATTAGGAGGGTTGAGAACCACTGCTCTCAGGTGTGTCCATTTGACAGGTAAAGGTGACTAGGGCAAGTACCTAGCAAAGTTCTTGGTTCATGGGTTATGCACAAATATTTATTGCAATTTATGCATGAAAAGAACTGTACCCAATGGTCATCAAGTCCCCATTGTGTGCCAAACATAAAGCCTTTAAAGATTGTGGCTTGTCGGAAGTTCTAAACTAGTCAATGGTGAACCTGAGTACTACCCTGCTCGGTAGGTCTGACTTGGAAGCCTTGCCCTTTCCATTAGGCAATGCAGCATTGATCCAAAAAACATTAGAGTTACATCTGGATTCTGCTCCATTTGTCACAGTGAATACCATGAACTTGAAGCACACACTGGGCTCATCTTCTCTACTTTCAAAATGAAGAAGCAGGCTATATGGTCCCTAGTAGGGTCTTTCAGTGCTACTCCAGGCCAATTTTAAACTTAAAGGAAACATTATCCATCACATTTCACCACAAGATTGTCTAATTCAGAAACTCTAAACCCTTACTTGCTCTCTCCCTTTAAAATAAACAAAAAGCCTTTTAGCCC
The DNA here is from genome assembly GCA_019843965.1 of Rhynchomys soricoides. NCBI lineage: Eukaryota > Metazoa > Chordata > Mammalia > Rodentia > Muridae > Rhynchomys > Rhynchomys soricoides. Next base: position 1,590,055 of record JADRCH010000088.1, read on the forward strand.
CTTCTAGATGTTGTCCTTAGAAGCCAGTGAGCCACGCTCTGTGGCCTGTGGGGAGCTGTTTGATGGGTTTCCAGTTGTACCCTCAGTGGAGCCTCTGTTTCTTGAAGCCTTATCAAGTACGCCACTCGCAAAAGGAAGCAGCTCCTAAAACAACCATTGAAACTTCTGTGGAAGGTCCCAGGCCCCTCTTAGAGTCAGGAGGGAAGTGTGAATTCGGGGTGAAAGGACTTCTCTGAGACTCATTTTTTCCCCATTTTAAAGGGGAAAGAGGGAAAACAAAAAGCATTTCCTTTGTCTGCTGCGGAGAGCTTGATAATTTAGCAGGACCAGGCCAGTTCTTTCAGCAGTTTGGAAGTGTCCTAGAAATGACAGGCTGTGTGGTCTGCTCTTAACTGATATTCTTTGGGCTGTGGGATACAAGGAGATGGACCAGCCAGCACTTGACCTTCCCTTTACGGGAAGCCTTTTGGTTTACTCCATTCATCACATGCTCCGTTCCTAAGTGAAGAGAAGCATCACGGAGCCATGGCCTCTGGCAGGCTCCGCTCATTGTGCAATCCAGTCACATTTATGGTAACTCCCAGGGTGAAATGGTCCAGGGATAGCTGCCGAGTGGAAAATTAATGCAGGTTGTACCTTGTCTCCAGGAGAACCAAATGGAATGGTGGCCCCCATTAAGGGAAACTTGTGTTTTTACTTTTCCATCTCTGACTTATTTCATGGGTCCCTTTCTCAAGGTTTATACTTTGCTGTTGGAGTAAATGGAATGCTGTCTGCACATGAGGACATACAGCTAAACTTACAAAAACGTTGATCCGAGATCTATTCACGGTGTCTTTGTCTTCATCAACCCAGCACATGGAAATCATAATTTCTGAGAGGACAGGGAGCAATCTGGGCATTAAACAAAACTGCCACAGATGTGAAATATGAAAATTTTATTAAAAAACCTCGCTGGAATTCCCCTAAATGTTCATATGAGTGTAACTAAGATGCCAGTAAAGGAATATAGAGAATGTCTTAAGGGATATTTTCATCTATCTTTTTGTTGTGCGTAATTTAAATCATCACGAGTTTAGCAGAAATAAATCCTGTGCATTTAAATCTGCGCATTTGCTGCTATGCAGATGCTGAGCCTGAGCCTTTCAGGCTCCTTAGAAGCCCGAGTGCAGATTTGGAGCTGAGTTCTGATGGAGGCTGTGGAGTAGCTAGTCCACAACACACCCAGGATCCAGGGTACCTCAATCTGAGCATTTGTCCCACAAAATGCAGGCGTTGTCAAGCCCTACCCACTGACAGGGAGCTAAGGTAATATAGAGAATGTGTTTATTAGTTCCTGGCAGCATGGACGTTTGCACTGTCATTACTGCCTCTTCATGTACCACCAGCACAAACTCTTCCCTGAATTGCAGAATCGTTTGCTAGTTAGGAAGAAAATCTTTCTAAAATATAATCTTTGAATGCCATAAACGGGTGATAATTTCTTATTATGTATGTAGAAGCTTGTGCATTTGTTGGTAGTTTCATTAGTTTTGTCTCAATTTTCTTTATTTGGTACGAATATAAATAGTAAACAGTCTTTTTTATACCAAATATTTTTTATTTTAAAACTTTTATTATGAATTAATACTTTATTATTCTATCAGAATTTTTGCAACATTTAGTACTTATAGATTACAAAGCTGAAGAAAAACCTCATCTTTGGATTTAATTCCACATTTTCTTTTTTGGTTTTTGGGACCCATGGTGCTGGCCACATATGTGGCAGAGGAGGGTCTTGTTAGCCATCAGGGGGAGGAGAGGCTCTTGGGCCAGAAGGTGTTAGATGTCCCAATATAGGAGAATGCCAAGGAGGGAAGCCGAGAGTGGGTGGGTGGGTGGGTGGGGGAATACCCCATATTGGCAGGGGAAGGGGGAGGGAATAGGAAGGCTCCAAAAGGGAGATCTAGAAAGGGGGAAACATTTGAAATGTAAATAAAGTATCCATAGTAAACATTCTTAACTGGGAAATGTGGTTTTTGTCCTATAGGGAATCTGGTTTCATTTTAGAAGCAATTTCTAGACATACCACTAGAGGCCAGGCTGATCCTTTTACTTTTGAACCAAGTAAGCTTTTATGAAATATTTTTTTTTCTTGAAACGAATGGAAAATTTTTTTTAAAAAAAAAAAATAACGTGCATGTTTATACACAGAGATAAGGCTAAAATCAGTCTATGGAAGTGATATAGCTTCTCTCTCATTTAAATCTGTCTTTCTGTGTATTCATCCAGACATCCATTTTACATGACAAAAGACAAAAGGATACATTAAAAAAATGAGTTTAGAGACTATTACACTTAAATATATTTATTTAAATATATTTATTTAATTTAAGATATATTTAATTTTTCATCTATTTCATTTAAAAACAGAACAGGAAGTCAGAGATCTCATTCCTTCCTTCCTTCTTTCGGTACATATTAGTGAAGTTAATGAACGGAACAAACTGGTTCTTGGCACTGCCCAGCAGCTAGAGAAATCAGGACAGACTTTTCATGCTTTGGGAGAGGGAGAGGAGAAGGAGGAGGGGAGGGGAGGGGGAGAGAGGAGGGATGGAGAATAAGAAAGTGACAATATCTGTGCCGTGAGACGTTCATGCTGAGTGTGTCTGAGGTGTGCTCTGAGAGGGCGTAACTCTGGAGGGAAAGGATATAAACTATGTGCAAGGTGTGAAGAGCTGGGCTGCCCTAAAGGACCACAGAGAGCCTGCTCTCTAGAGATAGTGGTGGCAAACAGGACAGCACCTGGAAGGGAAGCCTTTTGATTATGCGTGGTAGGATAGCAAAGCCATTTTTACCAAATCCTTGGGTCTACATTTACATGTATGTGAGACCTTGCAGGTCTTTTTTCAAGTCCTCTAGTTTCACCCTCAAGACAGTGAGATCTACTGGCTGGCACTGTGCAGAGAAAGAAGCAGATCTGTGTGCCCAAAGCCCTGGGTGTTGCTGAGTTGTATTTTAGGACATGGAGGGGCAGCTGGGAAGGCTAACGGTCATTCCGGTCAGATGGCTTCAAGGTGCAGGCAGGAAGGACAAGCTACTGTCTCTGGCCAGAAGCACTTGTACCTGTGCAGGTGTCAGTTTCTGCTAGAACCAGGGCTGCTGGGGCTCTCTCCAGACCAGCACTTCTCATCCTGCAGTCCTGACCTCTTAAGTAGTCACTTATCAAATATCCTGCATATCAGCTATTTACATTATGATTCATAACAGTAGCAAAAATAGAATTATGAAGTAGCAATGAAATAATTTTATGGTTGGGGGTCAGCACAGCATGAGGAACTGTATTAAGGGAGCTGAAACATTAGGTAGGTTGAGAGTGGCTGCTTTAAATATCTACAGCTTGATGCTGCCTGTGATATCTAGGATCTTGTAAGTAGACAGTAAATATTTCTCCAAAGAATTACTGGGGAGGAAAAGGGCACCTATAGCATACTACTGTATTAAGTGACAACTGGATAGCATTTCCATAGGTAAACTCATTATACGTACACCACCAGAGAGTTGTGTCCATCCACAGGGGCAGTTTCTTATAATATCTGTAGATATCTATGTCATACAACTGTGTGGGGTTTTTGTTTGTTTGGTTGGTTGGTTGGTTTTGTTTTAGCTCAGTGTCCTAGCTGCTGTATAGATATAATAAACAAAATTCAAAGCGTTCAGAAAAAGATACAGTTTTCAGATTCAACAGAGGAAGTTCAAGGGATGAATTGCTAACGTTTGACCTGTCCTGATACATAAAACAGTCAGTTTTCCATGACATAACTGAGCACCTTCACCTTGGACGACAAGGGCACAGTTATGGGGATGAGGAGGCTTCTCTTCTGGGTGGACTGTCTTCTGAGATGCTCTCTGAGAGAGTGCATCTAAGACATGACATCACCTGGAGACTGAAGTGTGTCCTCTACATCACTCTTCAGGGAACTGTTGAACATCTCACGACTCCAGTGCAGGTGGTTTTTCAGCTTTCAGGAAAATCTATGAAATATAAAATCATTGAAAACTGCTTACTCAACTCAAATTAATATTCCCTGGCCTAGTAAATAAGCTACATGGATCATTAGTTTTTCTGACAGCCCAAACTAATGTTTTATTCCTTAAAACATAATTATGGCTGACTATTGACTGTATTAGTCCTTATATTGCAGCCTTTCTAAGTCCTTTGTAGTCCTGGTCGCTCATAAATTGTGATGGCATTTTTGCTCCTTTCCCTCTTCCTCCCCTTCCTCCCCCTCCTCCTGCTCCTCCTCCTTCCTCTTTTTCCCCCTCCCATCCCTTCTGCTCCTCCTCCTTCTTCTTGTACAATGCATCAAATCTACTTCATAAATTCTTTATAGTGAAAATTTATTTTCCCAGTTATAGGAATGTGGAACTGTGGGAACAGATACAAATACTGGAGAGTGATTTGAAGATAAATCAAATATTTAAGTTATACTTATTAAATATCTTTTCATAACAAATGTACAATTGGGTAATTTCTTATTTCTCCCACAAATACAAACTTTTAAATTTATCATTGCTAGACACTTACGACTGCACTTTTCCCACCTCAGACTTGTCTTGTTCAGGTGGCTCGGCTCTTAAAGCTGGTCTCACAACAAACTGCATCACCTTTAACTATCTTAAGTAGTGAGAAACCTGTGATCATTATGATGCAGAACAAGGCTTCCTTTTTGATATTCTGTTCTGAGCTCATAAAGTAACACTGGATCCCATCTTGATGAGTACAATATTACGGTATCATGATTTTTCTGAGAAATCCTAATGTTCCAGAGGAGTGGCTCACTCTTAATCGTTGGAATGCCCCAAACCAATGCTTTTTCCTCTCAGGGTAAAACAATGGTAGACGGGCTCCAAACTGGGGAGGGGAGAGAACAAGGTCGCCTTACAAATCTGGCAAGATCAGCCACACCAGGAAAACCAAACCCAATGATGTTTTATGGGTCTGAATTTATGTGAGTGCCCAGGATCAAAGGGCTCAAGTCCCCCTGGACTACAAGGTCCATAGTTCATGGCAAAAGCTCATCAAAAAGAACACTTTAGTCGTTTAAACTTTTCATTTTAATCAGCCTCAGTAATAAAAGAGCCTTTAGGTGTCCAAAAACATTCTCCAAGATCAAGAGGTTGTTTTCTCATTTCTCAACGCAGCTTTCTTATTGGATCCATACAGTGCCCGTGGCCTCAGAGTGTCAGAGGGCCATCGCCTCCACACTGTGTGCCTTTGTGGGATGGTTCCTTTCGGTTCTTCTAACTGTGCATTATGTGATAATAAATTATGGCACCTGACGGAAGGACCGTAAAATTTTCACACCATTTATCAAAGTCCTTCAGCCATTTAAAGCTAGGTCTCTGACAGCAAAGCAGGGAATAATGTTTAGACAGAAACACAGTCCACTGCCCCGTGCCTTGACTAGCACCAGGAAATAGGACTGCAGAGGAGAAAGAACACAAGACTTCAGAGTCAGAAGATGCAAACTGAGTCACAGCCCGGCAAACACTAGCCACAGTTGTGCTTTTGATAGTAGCTCCGCCACATGTCCTTCAGAATGCACAGGGTGAGGTTTGCGAAGTTGCTAATGCTGCAGAAAGAACAAGCGTCCGTTCTGTGGGCGGAGCATAAACGGGCCGGTACATTACAGTCTCACAGTCTTCAGCCTGAGCAGATCAATTAGGGGGCTGAACAGAAAAGTATAAACTGCTCAGAAAACATTCCCAAGAATCTGGGTGATGGTGAAATTGAGGAGCTCAGAGGAATACAGTTTGGGTGGGAGAGGAGAGGATTGCAGACCTATCAATCTTGTCGTTTTGCTTTGTACACACCCCCTATATTCACACAGGAAAAGCGACTGACTCAGCTTCCACAGTCTTGGGTATCAAAAGTGCCGTCTCCTGCACTTTTTCACATTGGTTGTTTTATTCCAGGCACGTGTCTTCCATATTCAACCATCCTTTACGTTTAGATTTCTTCCTTCAGTCATACTCTTCACTTGAGCTTAAATCCCTGCTGTCCTTGGGAAGGTTCCCAAACACCAATTGCATGCCACAGCTCGCTGCACCAGTTTCCGGCTGTTAACAGATCCTCTGACACAGCTCCTCAACCACGCTGAGCTAATTGTCCAGTGCTGTTGGTGATCCTGGACCCGTCTTTGTTGAGATGAGTTGTAAAGCAGGTGCTGGTGTCTCAGGCCTGTATCTTCTTTAAACACCCGGGACAGAGGAGTTTCCAGTTCCTTTCCTGGAAGCCGTCGGCTATATTTCTGCAATGTCTGTTCCATCCGGTTCAGGTTCAGCTTTGCCTCACTCTTAACCCTCACAAAGGGGCATAAGTTGCTTGGCCTTGTGGCTTAGGCATTTCATGTATTTTTGAAAGTTTACCTCTGTCCTGGGAGCTTTCCTCACATGTTTGTTTGGATTCGTGTCTTCCCCTGGATTCCAGCATTACATTTCTGACTTTTTCTGAAATATTGGAAAAGGTTTTCAGTATCTCAGTATTTCAGAGCACCTAAAAACCAGTAAGCCTTGGGTTTAAGGGGCTCCACATCATTTAGTGCCCTCTTCCAGTTCATAGCTTACCGAAGTGTCTTTCCATAGCTGCCCTGTCTATTTGAGGCTTCACCATTTTTCCTAGAAGCCACACCAGAAATCTTAGATGCATCCTTAACAACCCTTTCTCCATCGGCCAACCTTAGATTGGGGAAGGTTTCAAGGAGTGGGTTCATTTCCTACCCCTACTGAACCAATGGCCACTGATAGGTTCTGCGAAGTTAGAAAGCATTGCTATCCTCTGTATAACCTCTGAGGAGCCTTAATGGAGAGTGCTAAGCCCAAGGTCACACAGTTTCAGCATCTTCTTGATGCTCAATGATGCTACTTGTAGCTCCTTAGTCCTCTGATGTACACATCTTTCCAACAGCCTCACTCTATCATGTGAGTTTAGTTAGGGCTTTAGCCTAGCTTACACACGTCCAAGTCCTTCTCAGACCATCACCTGTCACTAGTAGCCATCTCCAAAGGCTTATGAGTCCCACCTTGGCTGGCACTTCAAACCTGCGGACTTCAGCTTCCTACCTATTTTGCTTTATAACTTCACCATTTGCCAATAGCTCCCATTCTCCTTCCTTGCGTTTCCATGTATGGAGCAGCGAGAGCTCACTAGAATATATAAAATTGTTCCCTTCTCTCAAAGCATGGGCTCTTCATACAGTACTTACGCACCTAACAGACTCTTGAACATTATTAGTGCATTCTTGTCTACTTTCCTCTACCTGCCACCCTCAGTGCCTGCAGCAGGAGGGATCGACGCCTTAACAAAGAGTAGACACTTGTACTTTCCATCACAGTGAGATATACATTAGTGAATAAGTGAACCATAGTGGATTTTTCTTTTTTTTCTTCCCCTATGGTAGAATAGTTAGTGCTTTTCAAATTCAGAGACAACATGAAACAATAGTGGGAAAACTATCTTCCCAGAAAGGTTTTTTGTTTTGGTTTGGTGGTTGTTGTTGTTGTTGTTGTTTTGTTTTGTTTTTATAGAGACATTTTGACAATTTGTAATTTTTTACTGGTAGAATGGTGTTTGTACCTTGAGGTCATCTTAGGTGGATAATTATTGTACATTCTAGATTTAGACAGTTATTGTGAGTGGCCATTTATATTAGCTAAGGTATCTGTCACATGTCTGTGTCCATTTGTGAACTCTTTATAGATGAAAAATTCAAAACTGTTGTAGGATGCAACCTAAAGGCTCTTTTTTCTCTACATCTAATGGAGGTGACACACTTCCAAAAGGTTACTATAGGTAAATCAGCCACCCACCCTTTGAGGGTTGTTGTGGACTAGTTACAACCAGTTAGCAACAGGAGAGCCCAAGATGATATGACATAAGCCTTGTGACGAAAGCTAAGCCTTTGCTCAGTCCATTGCTCCATCCCAGCTGTCATATGGACCTGTGGCTGAGAAGGATGGAGGAAGCACTGGTTTCACTGTAAGTGGGACAAAGGCCATCACAGCCTACACTGGAAGGCTCTGCCGAGCATATACTGTCTGACATTTAAACATACGACTTTAGAGACAACGTTTTCAAGCATAAACACAGAACTGAGCACATTTCTGCTAGGAATTCACACATCAATTGAAGAAGAATGTGGCCACATCTTTCAACCATTTATTTTGATTAATTTTTTTAAAGCAGATAATTGTTCTTAAAGTTAAAAGTTATTATGTGCTCCTCCCCCCACTCTTGTTCTATATCATGTGTGGCTTGCTTTATAAGTCTCAGATGAACTTCTATAGAATTGTGAGCTTTGGCTAAGTGTTCACATTTACTGTTCTTTTTACCCCAGACTCAAATCTTGGACTCCAATAGCATCACTTACTTGCCCGTAGCTCATTAACAACCTCATTACCTAGAAAAAAGACAGAGAACATGCCAGCCATTGGTAATTAATACTTCTTGGAATGCTCCTCTTCTCTTAGTTTCTCCCCAAACCCTGCATCCAGGCACTTCTGGTTGCAAAAGATGTTTATGAAAAACATTACCCCAATGTCAAGAGAACATTGCTGAAGACCACTAGAGGATATTGCACAGCAATCCTGAGAGCATAAAACCAGTTGTACCCAGGCAGGCAAAGAAGTTTCTGCCTCGATGAAATCTGTTTATAAAATTGGATTATTAGTATTTTCATCACAGACAGGTCATGTTTGACCTTAATGCTATTATACACGATTATTACCTATGAATGATTAGTTAAAAGTCCGAAAAATAACATGAAAGCAAACAGAAATGAGAAAGTGAGTCAAAATAGTTTTGTTTTGTAACAAATATAGTTGAGATTGGGTTATATTTTAACAAAATTTGGAAGAAAAAGTGATTTTTCTTGCCAATCTTCATAAAAAAATCAAAATTCTTTTCTTCCAAACACCTCAACCCTAACCAGTTTCGTATGCAGTGTCAGAACCGTGTTCAAGCGCACGCAGCCAGGAAACCTTCTTTGCTCTCATGCACACTGCAGGAACTTGGAATTCCTAGTAATCTAAATATTTAGAATGTGAGTGGTTTGTAATTGTTTAAGGCAGATAACTGGCATAGTAACTTGGCATAGTGACTTGGCCAGTTCATTTTCTCCTGAAGGGTACATGGTAGAAGACTGAGAAGTTATCTCTTGTAAGCTGACACGTCCATTTTATAAGACAGCAAAATGGTCATCATGTGGAACAGCATAGCTGTCATGTGCTTTGATGGGACGTTATAAGGTTGACCCTCTGTCCCAAGCTAGTTGTTCACCTTTGTATGGCATGTGAAGGAGTTACGGCTGAACTTTCAGGTACGACTGCCCACATCTCTTGCCACTGTTCATATGTGCGACTATAAAGTCTAAGATGGGTTGTGGGGAGGAAAAATAATAACCATCCATAATCCTCTGTCACAATAAATTTGAAATGATATTTAAACATTGGGCAGAATTAAGGTATATGATGAAAACATTCTGTACATTATATTTCATTTTTGATCAGCTAAAAAATAAGACTTATTAAATTCATGTCATCTATTTACTTAGGGTAAAAACTGGTCTTGTAGCAATTATCCCTTGAAAAAGTACAAATTACAAAGATGGGTATCAATCAGAATTAATACAGTTTAATGAAGAGAGGAGGGAGGAAGGGGAATGTGGTTTGTCTGTGTTCCAGGAGAATAGAATCAAGTCAAAATGTGATCTGATCCCTTCAAGTTCTTCTGACAGCCTCTTTCTAGAATGGCATTTCATGTGAATCTTGATGTTCCAAGGATCATCAGCCATCTAGTAATCAGAACACGTGTTCTGCCAAATCCAACTTATTATCTTAACTGTTTAAGGCATCAAACGCCCTAGGTTTATAAATATATAATTAAAGGCCCTACTTAAAAATAAACCTAGATGGGGGATTTACATTTTTTCTTAATTCATGTTTATACAAAGAACAGATTTGTTTTTAAATAGTACATCAGTTCTCTCTGAGCTCAAATAAATCAGTGTGACACTTTGCTAAAACCATTTCTAGAAACAATGGGTATTGATGCCCTGTGGTCAAGAAACCCTTTCTGTGGAGTTTTAGAATTGTGCTGTTACTCAGAATGGAACTTTTGTGTGGCTCCACTGCTGAATGCAGACTGAGTTTCTGTGGATACTTTATAGCTTGTATCCTATGAGTTCTAAACATTCTCAATTGCAAGGATCTCAAAATGAAGTAATTCAACTCAAGAAAGATTTTTGCCCCAACTTAGACCGCTAGATGTCCATGCTTTGGTAAACTAAATTACTTTTGTACAGAAACTTAGACATGTTCTTTTCACTACAAAGGAAAAAAAATCAATCACCCACATTGTATTGCATGCTGTGTTTACCATGGTGAAAAATACCGAGAAAAACAATTCAAAGTGAGAGAAGATTTGCTTGGGCTCACAATTTTAAAAGTGTCTGGTAGGCCAGCTTTATTATTGTGGACCCAAGGGTGTGGTGGATCAAAGTAAGTCATCTCACAATAGACAAGAAGCAGAGAGGCACAGGAAGGGATCAGGGCAAGATACAGTCCCTGAGGACATACCTGCAGCCTCCAGCTAGGCCTCACCTTCAAAGCTTCTAGGCCCTTCCCAACGCAATGCTGCCACATGGGAACCAAGGCTTCAATAGAAGAACCAGGGCTGGGTGGATGGATTTCATGTCCAAATCTTAGTAGGTGCTATATCAAAGTCCGTTTTGTTATTCAAGGCATTTCTATGCCCATTTTTATCATTTTGTTGTCTGTTATGATTAAGGAAAATTGGGAACTACAACAATCAGTGTGTGTGTGTGTGTGTGTGTGTGTGTGTGTCTGTGTGTGTGTGTGCGAAAAATAGCTGAAGAATATTCATCAAAGTAAATACTTTCAGTCTCATTCTTTAATGATGTTAGAGGAAGAACAGTGCTCTGAAAATTCTTAATCAGAAATGTGGCATCTGTTCACAGTTATGGCAATATTTGGTGTACTGAAGAATGTTTATTTTGACCGATTCTGGGTCACTTCGTTTGTCGACTCTCATCTGGGCCCCGTGTGTATTATATAATAATTTAGCTGGAAGACCCAGTAAGCAAAGCAAATGCAATGCTGTCTGTATGAGGTGGACCTAGAACTTTGGACTTCTGATGTTAGGATTCCATGAGATTTGGAGAAAAGATCATTGTCACTGTCAGCTGTGTCCTTACCAGCTATGAGCTTATTGAAGAACAATCCTAAGGATGAGTCAGCCCTGCATACAACAGTCCTTTCATGGACACTACTCACTCATCACCCCCACCCCATTCCTTTTACTAAGTGAGATCAGTGCTCCCAGACAAAGTAACTAGAGACTTCTCAGGACTGAGAACATTAGAAAACTCTTCATTAAGTCAGTAATATCTGCTATAGGGGTACATAACAGAACAAAAGGCAAAAATGACCTCAAGAAGTTGACATATATTTGGGTGGTAGAAGAAAAGAGCATAGGAGGCAGGATAATCTTAGATAGAGCAACAGGACCAAGATTCTAAACCCACCATAAAAATCTAAAGTTCCAAAGGAGAACGAGGAGAAAAAATATCTACAAAGCTGGGTAATTTGGGGGTGCCTTAAGCTATTTGTGTGAGAATCTTCAGTACAGTGGTGGCAGCTTAAGCTAGACATTTGTGAAAGTATGCACAGGGATTTGTAAACACAACAGGAAGCCTCAGTCCTTTGTAGCAGTGTTTGTGAACTTACTAGCAGTTTTATCTAGGTAAGGGAGCAGTTACAAGTCCCAGTGTTCTGTGTCTTGGTTTGTTCTTTCTTCCTCCTTCACTCTGCTCTCCCTCCTTCCCTTCCTCTCTCCTCTTCTTCCTTCCTCCCTTCTTCCTTCAAACACCTCCAAGGCAAAAAGAAACAACAACAACAAAATACTTCGGAAAAAATGTCAACAGAATGTGTCACATGCATACAAGTTATCCTGGCTTCTTGTTGCAATATACAGTACAATAAAAACGTTCATCCTTGTCATATACACATTCAACTTAACGTAAGTTGTGTAGTAAAGAAGGGATTTTATTCAGCCACAGTGTTTTTAGTGTCTCATACCCTTCCGTGGAAGCATAAACATAAACATTTATGTAGGGGCCTCTGGGTCATAGTCTTAGCTTATGAATGAATGTGAATTTTCATTCCCAGCAGATTGTTAGTTATATCTGATATTATACAAGCCACACGATGTTTCTCACCCACAATATTTGTTCATTTATTTTTATTTAGTTTTTCTGAAGCTTGCTCTAAATGCTTTTCCTTTCCCATGAAAACAGTATTGGGAAGCACGGCAAGACACAGCATCCTAGTTTTACAGATCAGGAATTTTTGCAAGAATGAGAAGCAAATGATACTGATAGAATTATAGTCTTCATCTTGGATCCCTAAAGTATATGAGACAACTGATTTAATTACATCAGGGAGCAATTACATCTATTTTGATTGGTGACATTCTATGTAACTAAGGAAAAAATATGAACATGTTGGTTAGAAGCCAATTTAAAAAATGTTAAGTACTCTTTTACACTATTACTGATCTATTCTTGAGGCTGAATTTAAAAAAAAAAAAAAAAAAAGCTAATAAAAAAATCAGGCCTGACATTGCCGCTCCAATTATGAGTTCAATGCAACTGTTCTTTCTCACTTTCAGTCTTCACAAGAAAGGGCCTGTCCATAGCCAACCTTAGAATGGGGATGGCTTCAAGGAGCGGGCTCTTTCCCTACCCCTACCTAACTAGTGGCCACTGATAGATTCTGGGAAGTTAGAAAGCACTGCCATCGGTTGTGTAACCACTGAGGAGCCCTAATAGAGAATTCTAAGCCCAGGCTCACATAGATGGCCCTGGTTAAACTCACTGGGTTTATAGAAGCACATGGATATGGCAAAGACACTTGTTGGGAGAAGCTAGGATTGATAGGGGTGGGAGAGAGACAGAATTGATGGGGGAGTAATCAGAATGGAATGTATACTTGTGTGAAAATGTCAACACAACAATTTGAAAGAAAACAAACTTGTTCAGTTGATAGATGATGTTATATTTATTTTCCTTTCAGAATTGTGGAAACTTTTTAAAAAATAATTTTTTCTCTTACATATTACATCCCAACCATGTCGTCCCCTTCTTCCCTCTGTCCCCCACCTCCTCCATCCCCCATGACCTTCTTCCTCCTCACCCACTCCCTCCTCTATCCCTATGGATGCCAACCAAACTTGCCATATCAAGTTGCATAAGATTAGGCATCTCTACTCATATTGAGGCTGGATGAGGCAACCTAGCAGGATGACAATGGCCTCAAAAGCAGGCAAACACATCAGAAACAGCCCCCTGCTCCCTCTATTAGGAGTCCCACAAAAACACCAAGCTACACAACTATAATATAGACACAGAGGGCCTAGGCTAGACCCATGCAGGCTCCTGATTTTCTGTTCAGTCTCAGTGAGCCCCTATGGGTCCAGGTTTGTTGATTCTGTGGGTTTTCTTGCTCTGTCCTTGACCCCCTCTGGCTCCTACAATCCTTCCTCCCCCTCTTCCACAGGATTCCCCAAACTCCACCTATAGTTTGGCTGTGGTCTCTGCATCTGTTCTCATCGGTTGCTGAATGAAGCCTCTTTGATGTCAGTTCGGTTAGGCACCAATCTATTAGTATAGCAGAATACCACTTGGCATCATTTCATTGACTTTTTTTTTTTCCGCCAGCTGTGCTTGCTTCTTTGCTAGGTCTTTGAGTTTAGGAAACTGGCCTCTGGTTTCTGGTCCTTAAGACGATGTCAGGGATGGGATCCCTCTCCTGGCATGGGTCTCCAGCTAGACTAGTCACTGGTTAGCCACTCCCACAATTTCTGTGCCACCTTTACCCCAGCACATCATGTTGTTGGGACAAATTGTAGTTTAAAAGTTTTGTGGCTGAGTTGGTGTCCTGAACCTTCCATTGGAAGACTTGGCTTGTTATAGGAGATGACTAGTTCAGGTTCTGTATCCCCATAACTGGGCATCTTAGCTAGAATCACTGTAATAGATTCTTGGGAGTTTACATTGCATTGCACCAGGGTTCTACTTTGCCCCCAAATTGCCCCCTCCCCCCCGCTTCCAGTTGCCTCTCCCAGTACTCTCTCCTTCCATCCTCTCCAGCCTGACTCCTCCTGTTCCCATCGCCACACACCCCCAGTCCACCCACAATATCTATTCCATTTTCCCTTCCCAGGGAGATCCATGCATCCCCTACTTGAGCTCTCCTTGTTACTTAGCCTCTCTGGGTCTGAGGATTGCAACATGGGGAACCTTTTTATTTGTAGGCATTTTATTATTCATATTGGTAATCAACTACTGTGAGAAAAATTAGAGCCCTTATCAATTATATGATAAAAAATACAGTGTAAGAAAAGGGAGCAAGGACAATATTACAGTATTAAAGGCAACAGCACATGCCAACTTAGAGCATTGGGTTGGGCGGTCATAGCCTGGCCAGGATCCATGTTTCCAAATGTCAGAATGTGGTGAGTCTTGTAGCTCCATTCCAGATGATCACCACCAATCACATCACCTTCCAGACCTGCAAAGAGGAAGTTCTGGAAAATAAGACACAGGAGTGAAAGCCTTGGAATAGGTATGGCAGAAGTTCAGCATTTCCTTGAAGGACTTAGACACTTGTGTCTCTCTAAGCTGTAGATTGCTAAAGTTTTGAAGACTTGTTTTACTCTATTGTCTGATGTTTGTGTATGATGGGAGTGGAAGGAGGAGGGGGAGGAAGGGAAGAAAAGAGACCTGTATTGTCACAATTTTTCTGATCATAGGAGTTGTTTTCAAGGCAACTAGAAAGATATGATTGAGCTATTAGATTTCAAAAGGCTGAGAACAACAATGCAAACAAAGCAATCAGACCACAAACACAAAGTACACTAGTAGTGCACACATGGACAGTGCCCAAATAGACACATTTTATAGCAACAATGGAATGGTTTTTAAATCAGGGTTGTTCCTTTTACAGTAACATGAAACCTGTTCAAGGAACCATGAATACTCCTTAAAGCCCCTAGGGAAATCTGATTTGTAAACACCCCGTGTCTTAGTTATGGTTTCTATTGCTCTGATAAAACACCATGACCAAAGCGACTTGAGAAGGAAAGGTTTTATTTTATCTTACAGTTTATAGCCATCATCCAAGGAAGCCAAGGCAGGAGCTGATGCAGAAGCCATGGAGAAGTTCTTCTTACTGGCATGTACCCCATAGCTTGCTCAGCCTGCTTTCACATAGCACCCAGACCACCAGCCCAAGGCTGGTACTTCCTTTAGTGAGCTCAGTTCTCCCATATCAATTGTTAATCAAGAAAATGTGCCACAGACTTGCCTACAAGCAATGTGGGGGCATTTTTTTCCAGTTGAGATTCCTTCTTCCCAAATGACTCTAGCTTGTGTCAACTTGACATAAACCCAGCAGCACACCTACATATTCCGATCCACACATTTTACAGATTAAAAAAAAAAAAAAAAAAAGAGTCCGAAATGTAAAATAAATTTAAGGTCATGCCATAACTTTCTGATGAACTAATATGAGGTTCCTTGACTGATCTTTTATTGTATTTTCCCCCTTTCATTTTACCCTGCATCTCAGCGTATGTCAGAAAACATTTCTCCTTGGGTTCATGACTAAAAGGTTGAGACTGTACTTAATTTTGAAGTCTCTCTGACATCTTATACGGTGAGTACACCTTTTGATAGGGGCAAAAGGACCAAGGTTGTAATGTCTTCTTGTTTATTTTCTCTGTTGATGACCCTACAATTTAGAACCCATTCAGTGGTAGATTTATCCAGTGACTAATCCCTGGCAAAGCTTTAAGTGTCAAAGAGAAGGTGGCTGTGGCCTAGGCACACATCATTGGTCATTCACTCAAATAGTGAAGCTAGGAGGCCAAGTACCTCCTGGCTTACTCATAAAAATGAGTTTAGAGAGAGTCAATGAGGGTTTGGGGCTTAGACCAGATTACGATGGTATAACAAAAGCAGCATGGATGACATGGGGTGCCTTTGCTGAACAGATCAACCCAACTCAATTGATTCCTTATCCACAGTTGTCAAGTAAAACCTTACATATGACTAGCACCTGATAGTAGCAGTCCTACAAAGCCTTGCCAGCTCAGCTGTACTTCAGGTGACAAAAGATGTGAATACACTGCTATTTTGAGCCTCAAACTGAGCTTCTCCAAAATGCAGAGGTTTTGGTGCTCATTTTCTCAAGATTTCATACACAGGATATGCTTATTCTGTAGTATTTGACTATTAGAGATATCAAAGAGCCCCTTCTCTAATGTAGTGAAGAAGAGTCCAAGAGAATCAAGGTCTCCTTGGTTCATATAGCAATACTACAAAGAGCCTGACAGAAGTAGGGAATTTATCTTAATTATTCATCTGAGTGACATTCAGTTATCAGAGGTCTACATCATTTGTAAAGACATAAACCTAATTTGTAGATAGTAGTCCTAGAATCTTAACATATTTTACTATATACTTATATTTATGTTTCCATAAAATTTATATAATATATAATAGAATAATAATGTGTAGTAATATATGGTTAATATATATTAAGATTCTAGAATTACTTAATATTTTGTATATTACTTATTATATTACTTACTCTCAATATATGCATATATAATTATATATATGCATGTATATATAAACAAACATGTATTTGCTTATTTACTTTGCAAGGGGTATGTGTGCCTAGAGACAATGTACTGAAATCAGTTCTCTCTTTCCACCATGGAGTCCCAGGCATCAAACTCAATTGTCAGGTTGGGAAAGTAAGTGCCTTACCCAATAAGCCGTCTCACTTGACCCTTAACCCCAGAATCTCATGCATAAATTTTAGTCTTATTTTCATTCCAGAACTTAGCAGCTGGTTCTTTTTATATCAACTCACCTCATTGGACAGTTCTTTGTAACTGGCCGAATAGTCATTTTCAGTTTCTCACCTGGTTCTTAAACAAACAAACAAAAAAACCAAACAAGTAATGAATATTCAAGCCAAAATCTTGGAGTGTGCAAACCAAGCATAATTTAGTTTAAAAAGGTACCATATCCTAGTTCCAAAATATAAGTGTCATACAGACGGGGCATCAGCTACAGGATGGCTCCTCCTTGAAAAGAAGTGGGTGAGTCACTGAGACCAAAATATTAAAATGATTCCTATATTAAGAACCTGTCACAGTTTTAAGAAGCAGAGTTTCCTGACAGTTGCTCCTCAGCATGCAAGAGCTTCTAGATTAGTGGCACATCCTTAGACTAGTTGCAGCGCTTGGAGTAATGATATGGCACAAAGCCCCACTTTGCCTTTCCTGCTGCAGAAAAGATTAGTGTGCTGGATCATTGCCCAAAAGGTTTCAGCCTTGGGCTTGCTCACTAGGCTTAGAGTTACATTTTGGAAAAACGAAGGCTCAAAATTGTTTTCATGGATATTCCACTGTGCATTCATCCTATGACTGATACTCTATTTGGTGATGTTAAAAATTAGACATAAATGTTACCAAAATGCCCCCTGAGTAATTTATTTCCTTTTATATATTTCACAAAATACATGTCAATTACACTCTGGTTTTGTGCCCCAAGTACAAACCCCAGCACAAATTCCCAACATTATTTTCATTCTGTTTTACTTCCCCACTACTTCTGTGACCATCCCTAGTTATAGTTGCTTATTTCGAAAGTTTGTGACTGAATTGTTAGAACTATCACCTTTCAAAACTATGTCTAAACTAACCTCCATTGGCTATTCGACTACTGTGGATGTTTTCATAACACCTGAATGAGTCTGTCTGACCTCATAGAACATTTGATAATGTTCTATGTTCTTTATATGGAATGCATTCTACTGTGCTCTAAACTGTTATGAAGTTTTCAGAACTAAAGCTGTTTGCATTCAAGGATATTGAAAGAAAGATTAGAAGTCTAGTGTGTGTGGAAATTATTAATGTAGAGCTAGGGGAAACATCATGGATTAAATTTTAAATATCTAATTTTAGACAATAAAATGAAGCTTAAAGAAAATTTAAAACTTGGCAAAGGGCAAGGAACTCATGACTGAAGTATGCAGAAATAGGATCTATCTCTCTTGATCTTTTTAACCAATTCTTTTTCTTCCATTTATGTTGAAACCATTCAAGTTTCAGTCTGTTGGTTCTTCATGACTCTAGCTACTTTTCAGAAGAACAGAGTGAGAGAGAAAATGTTTTCAACCAGGGGTCTCTGATAAAAAAGTATCTTTATATTTGTTTTGGTAGTTTGACTTTCTAAGAGGTATTTAATAGGAAAAAATATTAATCACTGAAATTGGGTGATAAGGTGCATGCTAGACTGGTGTCTGTCTCTTAGTAGCCATTTACTTAATATGTCTGCACTTCTGTTTCCTTATTTGGGAAATGAAATGATTAAAGCCAGTGTTCTCATCGTTGCCAAAATCACACAATTAAGTGGAATATATTATTACTCATCACTATTTAGAGTTACTCTAGTTAACTTACTATTTTGTTAGTCGTGTGATAACCATTCAAAGTGGTATTGTGGAAGGAAGATTAGTCTTGCTACCTAAAAGGATTCAAATTCTTTTACGACCGTTTCCCAGCTGTGTACTCTTATGCAGGTTGGAACATCACCTACAAGGTGTGCCTCCTTGAATTACAAGAGTGAGGATAAGTAGTTAGGACTCTTGGCGGTGCGCTCAACATTCTGTGTCAGTTTCTTTCCCTGCCCAAGCTGAGCATGAGCGTGGCTTTCACAGATAGGCCATGTATTCACTCTCCAACTTTTCATGTATTGGGATCTGCTCCCAGATCAGCCTAAGTGAACTTTTCATTGCTTTAACTGTTCTTTGCCCCTCCCCCTTTGCCCCCATCCTGTTTCTCTCATTCTTAGTAAGTTCTCATTACGATGATATATCAGATGTGCCTCATATTTCGGAGTGTCCCTGAGATGCCCTTTTGGTTGTAACTTGATGTGCTTTTATTTCTGATAAGAAAAAAATTACTGATAATAGTTAATTAAAACCAGCTATTGGCAATTTATGCCTTTTCATAAACCCAATGCCATTCTTTTCATTAATAGGGACTTTTGATTTTTCTGTGGCAAAGGAAGGCCATTTAAATAAAGGGCAGTTGTGGTGTTTGTGTAGCTATCAAAATGAAACACAACAGAAAAACTCAGATGACCATATCCAAACCCACAGGAGCATCATCTCCTTGCCTTAGCAAAGCACTCCTTGAGAATGGAAACTCATCGTTTTCCAGCCTTCCATGCCCTTCATGTTTTACTTTCCTTGGCTTCCTTTTCCTCTGCTGCCCTCACTTTACACTGTACTTTTCTAAAGTATTGAAGCTTTTCTGTCTTTCTGCATAGTTCCTGGGAACTATCTAGTTTTCCCCCAACACAAGGATGGAGAATTTGGATGGATCCCTGGAAAAGACTAACTTGCTTCAGTCACATAGCAGGTAACCTGACTTTTTACTGAGCTGGCAGCACCAATGTGAGACAATGCTTGTAACAACAGCAAAATGTTAATGGATCATTTTTCCCCATCGTGCTGGCTCTAACCTGATGTCTGTCATCAGCAGGCATTTTCCCACCTTCTCTTTGACAGACATGCCGGTGGTGGAGACCAGACAAGCAAACGTCTCCTTCTGTTGCTTGAGTTTCAGTACAGTGTGTTCTTTCGATGATATCTCTGAAAGGTACTACTATGGAGGATATTAAAAAATAATGAGGATTTGGTAGAGGAAGGGAGAACCAGTCCCAGAGGAAACTGGGGGTGTTGTGTAGTGCCCAATTCCTAATCAAATTAGAATCACAATGTGATTCAGTTCTCACTGATGTGGAAATAGCCTTTGAGTATACTATACAGAGGACACATATCTACATTATATATTTTGGATTATTAAATCTAGATGTGGGCAACAATAACTTTGATAAATGTGATAATTTTAGAAATTGAGTTTTCTAGGCCAAAAAAATAGATAGGAAACAGATCAAAAATTAAGACAGCCATCAAGTCTGTTAAAGAGTTTGCATCAGGGACACACCCTACTCAACTACAGGCCACACCTACCAGAAAACCAGGTAGCCTACCTGAAGACCTTCTTTACTCTCCCTGTTCTCCTACAGCCCATCCCTCAGGCTCATCCCAACTGCAGCCCTCACCCCTACCCTCAATGCCTCCTGTAGATCCCACAGATCATCCCCTTCTGACTTTGTAGAAATCAGCACCTAGACCTATAATCACCCCAAACTCAGCTGCCTAGAGACAGCATAAAAATACAATCGGTAACAGCTAGGAAAATATGTCACCACCAGAGCAGCCCTGAATATTCCAACATAGCCGAAGCACAAGAACAATACCTTAAAACCTCCTATATGAAGATGATAGTGGTCTTTAAAGAGGAAATGATTAAATCTTTTAATGAAAGCTGGGGGGGGGGGGTGTCCAAATGAACAGTTGAAGGAAATGAACCAAACTGTTCAAGACCTGAAAATGGAAAAAGGAGCAATAAAGAAAAGACAAACTGAGGGAATTTTGGAAATAAATTAATTTAGGAATTTGAACAGGAATGATCAAGGCAAGTTTCACCCACAGAATACCAGAGATGGGTGAAAGAATCTCAGGCATTGAAGACTCAATAGAAGAGGGGGGCACATTGGGAAAAAAAACAAACAAAAACCCAAACCAAAACAAAACAAAAAAACCAAAACTCAATCTAAAAAATTCCTAACACAAAACATCCAGGAAAGCTGGGACATTATGAAAAATAAAAACAAATCTAAGAATAATAGGAATAGAGGAAGGAAAAAAATCCTAGATTACAGGCCTAGAAAATATTTTCAACAAAATCATAAAAGAAAACTTTTCTAACCTAAAGAAGGAGATACCTATAAAGGTACAAGAAGTTCACAGAACACCAAAATAGATTGGGCCAGAAAAGAAAATCCTCCTGCTATGTAATTATCACAACACTAAGCATATAGAGCAAAGAAAGAATATTAAAAGCCCCAAGGGAAAAATACCAAATAACATATGAAGTGGGACCTATTAGAATTACACCTGGATTCTCAATGGTGACTCTAAAAGTCAAAAGGGCCTGATCATGTGCCTCAGATGCTAAGAGACCACAAATGCCAGGGCAGATTACTATACCTAGCAAAATTTTCAGTCACTATAGGTGGAGAAAATAAGATTTTTTGTGATAAAGTCAAACTTAAACAATATCTGTCTACAAATCCAGGTGCTAGAAGAGAAAGTCCAAACTAAGGAGGTTAAATACACCAGTGAAAACACAGAAAATCATTTAACACTAGCAAAACTAATCATTTAAAACTAGTGCACACGCACACACACACACACATACACACAACTAACAACAACAATATAACAGGAATCGATATTCACTGGTCATTGATATTTCTTATATCAGTGGCCTCAATTTTCCAGTAAAAAGACACAGACTAACAGAATGGATGAGAAAACAGGATCCATCCTTCTTCTGCCTCCAAGAAACATACCTCAATGTCAAGAATAAACATTACCTCTGGAAAAAGCATTGAAAACAATGGGCCTAAGAAACAAGCTGGTGTAGCCATTTTAATAATCTAACAAAATAGACTTCAAATGAAAACTAATGAAAAGAGATGGGGAAAGACACTTAATATTCATCAAAAGGAAAACGATGAAGATGACATTTTACTTCTTAAGATCTAGGTCCCAAACACAGGAGCAACCACTTTTATAAAAGAAACTCTACTATAGCTTAGGTAACACATTGACCCTCACACACTGATAGTGGGAGACTTCAGTACCACATTTGCCTATAGACAGGTAATGGAGACAAAAACTAAACAGAAATACTGGATCAAACAAATGTTATAAACCATAGGGACCTAACAGCTATTCACCCAAATACAAAAGAACATACCTTCTTCTCAGTACCTCAGGGCACTTTCTCTAAAATTGATCACATACTCACAAAGCAAGTCTTAACAAATATAAGAAAATTGAAATGTATCTTATCATACCACTGCAGATTAAACCTTGATATCATCAACAACAGAAACAACAGAAAGCTTATAAACTCACTGGAACTGAACAACTCTCTGCTGAATGAAAAATGGGTGAAGACAGAAAAGTAGAAATAAACACTTTCTAGAATTCAATGAAAATAAATACACAGCACATCTAAACTTATGGGACCCAATGGAAGCAGTGGTATGAGGAAAATCCATAGCACTAAGTGCCTACATAAAAAAAATTGGAGAGATCTCATACTGACACCCAAAAGCTCTAGAACAAAAAGAGATAAGCATGTCCAATAGTAGTTGGTAAGCAATAATCAGATTGAGAACTGAAATGAATCAAATAGAAATAAAGAGGACAATACAAAGAATCAGTGAAACAAAAGTTTGTTCTTTGGGAAAATCAATAAGACAGACAAACTTTTATCCTAATTGGCTAAAAGGCAGAGAGAGTATCCCAAATTAACTAAATAAGACAAGAAAAGACATCATGGAAATCTAGAGAATCATAAGGACTTATTTTAAAAGATGTATTCCACCAAATTGGAAAATGGGCAATTTTCTTGATACATACTACTTACCAAACTTAAATCAAAATCAGATAAGTACTTTAAACAGACATATAAATCTACTGAAATAAAAGCAGTGATTAAAAGTCTCCCAACCAAAAAAAAACCCAGGGCCAGATGTTTTTAGTACAGAATTTACCAGACTTTTAAAGAAGAGCTAATGCCAACACTCCTCAAATTATTCCACAAAATAAGAACGGAAGAACTACTACCCAGCTTGTTTTATGAGGCCACAGTTACGCTGATACCTAAACCACATAAAGACTCAACAAAGAAATTGAATTAGAGGCCAATTTAATGACATAGATATAAAAGTTCTCAATAAAATACTTCCAAACTGAATCTAAGAACACATGAAGCAATCATCCACCATTGTCAAAGAAAAAAATCCCACATCTCGTCTCATTAGATTAACTCAAAAATCAAACAAACAGAAAAACAAAAACAGAAACAAAAAACAAAACCAGTAGCCCTTCTATAGACAAATGACAAATGGACTGGAAAAGAAGTCAGGAAAACAACGACTTTAACAATAGCCTCAAGTAATATAAAATATCTTGGGATGATTCTAACCAAGCAAGTGAAAGATTTGTATGACAAAAACTTCAAGTCTTTCAAAAAAGAAATTGAAGAAACTATCCAAAGAAAAATCCCCCATGCTCATAGATCAGTAGGATTAGCATAGTAAAAATGGTCATCCTACCAAGAACAAAAACAATCTACAGATTCAAGGCAATCCCCATCAGAAATCCAATACAATTCTTTATAAAACTTGAAAGGATGATTCTCAACTTCATATGTAAAAACAAACCACCCAGGATAGTTAAAGTAATCCTGAACAATAAACAATGAACAGGTATCACCATCCTTGATTTCAAATTGTATGTACTACAGAGCTATAGTGATTAAAAACTATGTGGTATTCATATAAAATAAACACACTGATCAGTAAGATCGAATTGAAGATCCAGACATAAATCAACCCTTGTATAGACATCTGACTTTTGATTATGAAGCTATAAATACACACTTGAAATAAGAGAATCTTTTCAACAAATGGTGCTGGTCAAATTGATTATCTGCATGTAGAAGAATCCAAATACATCCATAGTTATCAAGTCCAAGTGGATAAATGTCAGCAGCATAAAACATTGAACCTGTTAGAAGAGAGAGTGGGAATAGCTTTGAATGAATTGGCACAGGAGACAGCTTTCTGAACAGAACACCGTTAGAACAGACACTAAGATCAACAATTAATAAATGGGACCTCATGAAACTATAAAAGCTCTGTAAGGCAAAGGACACTGTCAGTCAAAGTGGCAGGCAGCAGCATGGGAAAAGATTTTTACCAATTCCATATCTTATAGAGCACTAGTATGCAAAGAACTCAAACTTAATATTTTAAAAAAATCCAATTTAAAAGGGGTACAGATCTAAATAGAGTGCATTCTCAATAGAGAAGTCTCAGATGATTTCAAACCACTTAAAGATATAGTCAACCCATTTAGCCATCAGGGAAATGCAAATCAAAACTACCTTAAGTTTCCACAGTACACCTGTTGGAATGGCTAAGATCAGTAAGACAAGCAACAGCTCATGCTGGCAAAGATGTAGAGCAAAGGAATATGCCTCCATTGATGGTGGAAGTGCAAACTTGAATAGAAACTAGAATCAATATGGTGGTTCCTCAGAAAATTGGGAATCTTATCTACCTCAAGTCCCAGCGATGCCACTCTTGGGCATATACCCAAAGGACTCTACAGCCTACCACAAGGACATGTGCTCAACTATGTTCACTGTGACTTTATTCATCATAGCCAGAAACTGGAAATAAGCTAGATGTCTCTAACCAAAGAATAAAGAAAATACACATTTACCCCGTGGAGTATTACTATACTGTTAAAAACAAAAGTGACATCATGAAATTTGCAGGCAAGTGGGTGGGATTAGAAAAAAGCCATTTTGAGTGAGATGGTCCAGAGCCAGAAAGACAAACATGGTATGTACTCACTTATATGTGGATGTTAGCTGGTAAGTAAATGATAACCAAGCTATCATTCCAAGACCTGGAGAAGTTACACGAAGAGGAGGGCTTTTGCGGGAGAGATACATGTGAGAAAAAAAAATCTGCATCAGTTTCTGAATGATGGCTGATAACTGACACCCCTGAGGTCTTGCAGTTTGCGTTGTGTATAAGACCATCGTAAAGACAAAGAGAACCTCACGATTGTTTATTGGAGCTTCATTCATAACTGGATAGGAATGCAGAAGCTCGAGGTGAATACTTAAAGGTGAATCAATAAATAAGTTCAACTTACTAAGCATTTGTGGATACTTAACTAGCCAAACTCTATGTAATGGTCTGAAAGTTTAAACATGCATAAGGCATGGTTCCCAACTGCCTACAGCCTTTAGATTTGCAAAGAGGATAAGCATAAATGACTATTATACAATTCTTACCTAGAAAGTTCTTTGGCAATGCAGACAATGGAAAATTTGTGTCTAGAAGCACTAAGAAAAGCTCAGCTGAGCTTGAGTGAAGTTTTCCTAGGGCCTTCAGTGAGTGGAAATAAGAGACTGAAGATGTTGATGAGGTAGTATGTAAGCAAGTGGGATGTGGGAGGTGATCATGCATTCAAGTGCAACTTGGGGAATGTATATGCATATGTCTGAAAAGAATAGGCAGAGGCCAACTTGACATGAGTAATGAGTACCATGTAAAGAATTTAGTGCCTCCTGTTAAAATTACCTGTGTAAAATTTCAACATGAGTAATGAAGAAATACCTTCTTTACTGGGACATATCAGAATTAGGAAGGGCCATCAGAAGGCACTAATACCATGGTGTCATAGAATCTATTAGATCAGAATAAAGACAAACAACAGTTGCTGCTGGCTTCAGCTCTGGCTCCCATCAGAACCTCTTAGGGAGTCTTGATATTTCTGGTACAAGGGAAAGTCTGCAACAATGGACCTAATCAGTATCTTCTGCAAAGCTCTCTGGATGCTTCTGATGAGGAGAGAATTTGAAACCCTTTTCTTGGATTAATAGAAATAATGTTGAATAAAGAAAGCAGCATGATTTAATTGGGATTGCCTTGTTGATGGTTGTACTTTTGAAGTGGATAGGTATGGATTAAAAGACTCTTATGTGTTCCCTGTTCAACTAAAGGAGCGTACGCAAGTTATAGATGCATTATGTCTCATTCATTTAGTTTTATTTGTAGCTTGGGGTTCTGCAAGCCTGAGCATGATGACTCATAAAGAGAACCAGGATTCCCGAGAAGAATTGTCTAAGACTAAATTCGTGATTATCAAGAGTTCTGCCCTGAACCCCACTCATAGAATCACTTATCAATCTCTCTCGAGATGAGTCTAGACAAAGAAGGGAAAACACCAAATAACTGATAGGAAATGGATGGATCGAATGAGGAACTTTCTATTAAGACAAAGAGATTATTGAGTAGTGATGGGCAGTGTTTCTGGCTATGTTCGTGGGTAAGGGGCAGGCATTTCATCTTAGTCATCAGTACGACTCCTCCTCCTCATCTCACCATATTGGTGTAGAGTGCCTGGGAGACCATAGTGTGCCTTATTTAGGCATCCCTTGTGCCAGTGAATACAGTTTTGTAGAACCTATCTGTGGAGTCGACAGTGGCTATTTGCTCTTGGTAATCTTTCCTTGGGTGTTTGCTACAAAGAAAAGGAGACCAGAGAAGACAGTATTTTTATGAAAGAATGGAACTTGGAGAGGCAAGGAGTTCTATAAGACTGTATTCCAGAGCACATCTCCCAGGGGGCAAGAACCCAAAGTGCACAAAGGAAACAGAAAAGCTGTCAGAGGAGCTATCAGGCTAATTTTTCCATATAGGTCTGCAAGTAATAGCTAAGCGTTGGAGGGGTGTTAAGGAATAAAACACACAGATTTGTTTATGGGGAACATCTTCCAGGAATCAGAGTTAGCTAAGTAGATGTTATCTTAAAAAAAAAAAAAAAAAAAAAAAACATAAAACAAGCAAATAAAACCAGGTAGATTTTTAACCACTGTCCTGATTTTTTTAAAAAAGGGGTTGGGGGTGGGGAAGGATGGAGGCAGAGAAAGGCGTAGGTGGCACAGATAAAAACAAAGCAGTAAATCAGGAATTGAGAGAAACAAGGAGCCCATATGGTACACAGGTGATTCCAGATGACATGAGAGGAATTTCAGAGGGAGAAACAAACTATAGTTTGCCATGAATGGACTCGGATTCAGACGTGTGGAGTCTGCGGTGGCTGGTTAAATATGCAGGCATATTAATCTAAAGGGTAGTTGGATCACAGTCTCAAGGCTGCAATTACGGAAGTTGCCAGTAGATCATTTAACGGATTTTACTTGTCATATGATACAGAAAACATTATACAGAGAGAGTGTGATGTAAGAAAAAGAATAGCAAAAAGCTGGCTGAAGGATTGATTCTGAGGAAAGAAGGAGAAAGGATTCTGGGGCTGCCTGGAGAGGACAGGAAGTGGGGGAAAAGTGCCTGGAGAGAACAGGAAGTGGGGGGGAGTACCTGCATGGGACTGCCTGGAGAGAACAGGAAGTGGGGGGAAAGTGCCTGGAGAGAACAGGAAGTGGGGGAAAGTACCTGCGTGGGGCTGCCTGGAGAGAACAGGATGGTGTGGGGGAAAAGTACCTGCGTGGGAGGAGTGTGCGGTGGAATTACACTCCGGGAAAGTTCAATTGCAAGACACCAGCTGCAGTAAACACAAATAGAGAGGACAGGGGAAATCCACTGAAAAATGCTGGCCAAAGCCCGTGATTTCTCATAGAACAGTGGACAGAAGCCAACTGTAATCTGGCCACGAGTAAATGGATGAGAAAGCAGACAAAGCAAACACTGGGTGTCTTTTTAATGTTTCCTCCACCATGATTTTTACCCCTAAAAGCTCTGTTGTGAAGGAAAAGAAGTTGGTGAGGAAAAATCTGACAGCCAGAGGAGTTTAGAGGATGCTTTTGAAACCTGGGGCAGGATAGATGGGACTTTGCGTTAGGAGCCATGTATAGTGAGTTCAAAACGCATGGATGTGGTCATTGGCCTCTGCTGTGTCTGGCATTGCAAAAGGCAACAGCAATGGCGTTGGAGTTACACAGTAATGTGTTCTAAATGTTCCGCAATACCTTAGTGTACAAATGGGGATTCCGCTGGGTAATGGGTAATGGCGGCGCATGTCTTTAATCCCAGTATTCAGGAGGCAGAGGCAGGTGAATCTCTTGAGTTCATTACCATCAGTGCTACATAGAAACCCTGTCTCAAAACAAACAAACCAACCAAATGGAGATTCATGTATATATCATGGCTGCTTTGGGAAGTAGATGTTGCTATTATCTCCATTTTTTTTTTCTAAAAAAACCAGGGAAACTATGATATAGGGACATTAACCTGCCCAATTGTCTTCCTCCTATTTCATTAAGCTTATGCATTAAACCTGGCTTCCAAAACAATATTTAAGAATGTGTATCACCAGATTTGACTGAGAAGTGGGACCCAGGCCTTTACTTACAGACGGTGCTTCCTTGTCTTACAAAGGGGAATTTCTTCAGAAAACGTGTGTCTTTGTAGTTACTTTATCAGGAGGTTGAACTCTTGCTTGACTCAGCAATACTTGTAAATGTGAAGCAATGCAAGAACTAGCCTTGAAAATGAGTTTAGTGGGGAACACCAATATAAAGTTATTCTGTGGTAAGAAAGGTAAGGTAGTCACAAACATTAAAATAAAATGTTGGTGAGTGATTCAGAGAAGAAATCACAGCAGGATGTAGGAGAGATGGGGAGAAATGATGGACCTGGAATGATGCCAAAGCAAAGATAACCCTAACCACACAGTTGGAGGAAGCTTGAAGCTGCTTGCAGGCCCGGGGTATTAGAACACGTTTGTAGTATATTGCTCATATTGATGGCTTCAGCCTTTCTCAGTTTTGTTTTTTTGTTCGTTTTTTTGTTTGTTTTTTCGAGACAAGCCTTTCCCAGTTTTATGCCGTCATTCAACCAACTTGATATTCAGAAGTTTCAAAAACAATTAAGAATTTACAAACCTCTTATTTTACTGTTATCATTCTCAACACCAACAGAAATTTTCCAATTTACATGAAGCATCTCATTTTATCATTTAAAAACAAAGCAATACAAACCAAAACAAAACTAAAACTAGAAATGGCTCAATGTTATCCTCTCTTTACAACAGAAGAGAGTCAACCATAGGCTGGGCTAAGGTCACAGATCTAGACAGCAGTCAAGTGTAGACCTGGAACAAATAGTGTGAACCCATTCCCTGAACTGCACACTTTAGTGGCCTAATCTCTCCACTTCCCTCAGAGATTCTCTGGGGCTACCACACCTAAGAACGGGACAATTATCTATTAAAACTGTAGTCTCTATATTCTCCTGCTATTTGGGAATTGGTTTGTCACAATCAATATTGGGGAAATTTGAACCAAGTTAAAAAAAAAACAAAACAAACAAAAAAAACCCAACAGTTAAAATGTATCTCAATGAAAGCAGAAAAGCTTCCCCTTTTAATTAAACCTTGCTGACTAGACTGTTAAACACATTTCTTTAACATTTAATGTTAAAGAGTTATGTATACCCTTGTATGTAGCTTCTAATTTAGATTTTTGTAGGCTGAGGTTATACCAGAGAAACACTTGATTAGCCATTAAGCAAGGCTCTTGAGACAGGGAGCATGGGTGTGATTTTATCTAACTTTCTTTCCGATGCCGTGCTCACTGCTGGGGTACAGAAATATAGACAGTACTCCACTGATGTCATCTGATCGAGCTAATAATCTGGGTGAAGGCCAGCAGTAAGAAAAAGACACAGTGACCTTGTTCAGCTCTCATCTGGAAACTTAAAAAACAGACAGACAATAAAAAGTACCATTGCTCTTCCTGATGCCTCCTGTTTCTGCAGCAGCGCTATGGAAAACTGCTGGGGACACTCTCTAAGGAGCAGAGTACAGCAGCTCCATACCAGCTTGGGTCCTGAACTGCCTCCCTGCCCCCTGCTTTTCTTCTTCTCAATCCACATCAAAAGCTACAAAAGATATATTTAAGCCTGTCCAAATCTCTATTAAACTAATTTCTTCTGAATTTGATATTAAAATGGAGTGGGAGTTTTTAAGTAGAAGATTTGTTCTAAACATTTACCCAATGGCAAGAATCTCCCACAAGTTCAGTTGGGATGAAATTACCCAATGGCCCCTAGATGTTCATTTTCTGGAAAATTCTGAAATGAAAATTTATACCCTTTTGGATTCTTGAACAAATGTCTCCATTTCCCTGCATTACGTGGGCCATTCTTTAATGGTACATTTACACATTTATGGTACTATTGAATGTCTACTCGGGGTTTGTTATCATTAAAGACTTACTTTCCCAATGATCTTTTTTCCCCTACAGGCTCAGTTTGAACTCAAGACATTTCACATCCGGGGTGAACATGCATTAGTAACAGCAAGACTTGAAGAAACCATTGACAATCTCAAGCAACAGTTAGAAAAGCGCCGGGGAGGATGTGAGGAGATGAGAGATGTGTGTGTTTCCACGGATGATGACTGCTCTCCAAAGGCCTTCAGAAACGTGTGCATCCAGACAGACAGAGAGACCTTCCTCAAGTCCTGTGATGCTGAAAGCAAAACAACCAGAAGCAGCCAGATAGTACCCAAGAAGCTGAATATCTCCTTAACCCAGCTCTCTCCCTCAAAAGATAGCAAAGACATCCATGCCCCACTCCAGATAAGAGAAGGCATCTCCTCATCAAGTCAGCAGAAGATATCCCCTCCAGCTCCTCCCACACCACCACCACTCCCTCCACCGCCCATCCCTCCTCCTCCACCTCTCCCACCTGGACTTGGACCTTTGCCACCAGCACCACCCATATCACCTGTGAGTGCTGGGTCACCACTGCCACCTCCTCCGCTTCCTCCTCCACCTCCCCTGCCTCCAAGTGCTGGACCACCCCCACCTCCTCCACCACCACTTCCTAATGTCACAGCTCTTCCTAACAGTGGAGGTCCTCCTCCTCCCCCTCCCCCTCCTCCACCTCCAGGACTTGCACCCCCACCTCCTCCTGGATTGTCCTTTGGACTCAGCTCCTCTTCCAGCCAGTGTCCCCGTAAACCAGCCATTGAGCCCAGCTGTCCCATGAAGCCTTTGTATTGGACTAGAATACAAATAAATGATAAGAGGTAACTCTCCCTTGACCTACTCTCAGTTACGAATTCACAGGGTTCTTCCCAAGCAATGCTTTATTATCAACGGTATTTACATTGGGTAGCACCCATTCTCAAATACAATATGATAGTGCCCTGGATACACAAGCTTAGAACATCTAGGGGAAAATGTCTTTGCCAGGTCCTCTACAACAAGGAATAAGCTCAGTATCAGATTTCCTCTGCAAGATAAATGTTCCATTTCATGGACTGGAGAAGAGTTCAGGTCTAACTAAGCTAAGGCCCTCTCTATCACCACTGTATTTGTTGAGAAATTATGAAGAAATTGGAGCAGAGTCTGCATTGCTAGTTCACTGAGGTTTCCTACAGTATCTTTTATGATAAACTTTCTTAATTTTTGATTATTTTTGTGGTCTTGTGTTGGTCTTTTTTTTTTTTTTTTCAATCACTGTGAGTACCTGAGAAAAATGTGGAGGAATTTCTTTTGGTCTGTGGTCTCAGAGATTTCAGTCTATCATGGCAGTGAGGGTGTGACACAGTAGGGTAGCTCATCTCCTGGCCAGGAAGGAGTAAAACAGAATATAACAGCTGGGCTATGAGCTTATGGATTGATGTACTGATATCAGGACTGATCTTCCCACCCTTGGTTAATTCTCTCTGGCAGTGTCCCTACAGACATATTTAAAGGTATGCTTCACTAATCTCTTAGAGGCTTCTTGGTGAATCTGTATATTTAGCAGTTATGTATGCCTTTCATTATTCATGAAAATACTGAGACTTGGCTTAGTTATTCATTGTTTAGATCAGAAGAGAGTCCTAAAATATACCCAACCCACTTTTAAACTCTGGCTCAGAAGACTTCTTTTACATTTGTATTCCTTACTGGCCTTCAGAGAAAATACCTGAGTGCGGCCAGCTGACATGCGAGTACCTTCATTTGTATATGTTATTAAGCTGGGTCTGTAAGGCAGAAAGTCATGATGACTTGGAAATTTCCATACAAGTAAGTTACGGTTAGATTTCTTGCTTCATTTCTGGATCTCTCAAAAGGACAATGAGAAAGATATTGACTCATTTCTTGTCCACTTTCTAGTTTTGAAATTTATTTGTTTGCAAAAATGTATAATAATAACAACAATAATTTAAAAACTAAGTTTCTAAGGTTATTCCCCAATTCAGGATTTTCAGGATTATGTAAGATTTTGCTTAGAGAAGGGAAGATAATGAAACAAAATAACATATAGTTCACAATTCCAAAAAAAGGAAATATACACATGGAAACTACTCTAAGAGCTGGGGAAATACCACCAGACTAAGCATGTGACGAACCAAGCTGCTGTCATACTTCATACTGTCCCCAGTCTTCTTGCCAAAAAATAAGGGTCAAGAGTTGACATGTGGAAATTTCTAGATATATTGATGTAATGCAGATAAAAGTGCTTTATAATTCCCCAAATGAATGTTTGTTTGTTTCTTTGTTTGTTTTAAAAGACCAAATGATCCTAAAATAGTTCCCAACACTAACACTGAAGTTCTAATATCTCATTTCTCATTTGAGATTGGGATATTTCCTAAGAGACGATTTCCCAGAACATTTGAGTGAGTGGTGTTTCTTTATTAGTGCTCTCAAGCCATTACTCAGTCACCCTGCAGTGATGAATCCCACCTGTGAGCCCTAGACTAGTGCATCCTGGCAGTACATGTGACTGTCTCACACCTGTTTCTCACTTGCATGCCTCACTTCATCCCCCAAGAGACTTCATGAGCATCGAGTACCATAGACATAGCATCATAAAACTGAGCTCTGAGAGGACAGGCCCTCCACCGGCTGTTCAAGGAAGGGTAAATGAGATTTGGGGGAAATCACTGAATTTTTTTTCCTCCTGTGATTTCCCACTTTTTAAAATGAAAAACAGTCAGTCAGATGCTGAAGCATTCATTAGTTACCTTGGTCGGGCTAGTTCTGCAAACTCGTAAACATAGTGTTTCACTTTCAAATCAAATAAAAAGTAAATGAACAGGACATCAGGAGTGACTGACTGGGGGGATGTGGCAGTCTTGTCTTCTGCGATGTGGTAAGACTTCAGCACTCACTTCCTGGCAGCATCACACACTCAGGCTCTCTCATCAAGGGTCCCTCAAAAAAAATTTATACCTCTCAATGCAACTGCTTTGAGTATGAGAATCAAGACTTGGTACCAAATCATTTAATAGTATAACAGATATGTTTATTACATGTAAAATAGACTATATCTTTATATTATATGAAGGCTGCTTTATTTTTAGTTTTAATTGAAACAAAAATATATATAGTGAAACAATGGTACATACTGTTAGGTGTCATGACCATGCCATGCTTGTATACTTGAAAAATCAATATAGAATAAATTTACCTTTTCTTTCTGTGACATTAATAGTAACTTGATAAAGCATCTCAATTTTGCCCATTTGAAGAAAACAACACATTCCAAATGAGGGCACGTATAGAGACTATACTTGACTCTTAGAGGTGGGTCTGACATACTTGATTTCTGGCAGCTTCTTGTTCTCTGCTTCATAACAGAATGAACCTTCTCTAGAGAATAAAATACAAACTCCCCATGGATGCTTCAGTTGGAGTTGCCATGGGGTGCTCATGCAAGTCGAACTTGTATGGTTTTGTATGGTAGTGTAGTCTCTGGTGAAATGCTGTCAATTGGTATGTGAGATAAGCAGCTGACCAGTCATGTACTGAAGCCCTGGACTGAAGTGACCTGAGTTAATCCTGAAAACTGCATTTAAAATCCTCTGAGAGAAAATAAATCACATCTATCCTTTACTATTTCATTTTCAATCTAGCTCTGCAGAGTAGGATGTATGCAGTCAAGCCTGGTGACTTAAATTTGATTCTGTGGGTCCTGGTGGTGGAAAGACAGAACTGACATGGTCCTCTGACCTGTACATGCATATCCTTTCCTCACATACATATTCATATACATACACACTAGTAATAAGTAAAATATAATGCAGTTTTAAGAAGAATGACCTTGCCCATGTATGGAATTGCTTATCCAGTCTCCCTATCTGTAATGCCATCTTTGCCTGCTGAAGATGCTATTTACATGGTTCCAAACCTCACCTCCAAAAATTCTAGTCCTAAGGGCCTTGTCCAGAGTTGTTGTACCGAACTAATGACCATATTTTTGGATGTTTACATAAAGATGTGGGTTAAAATATCCTGATTTTGACTTTCAAGATGTGTAATGTGAAAAGTTTCTATCCAAGCTTTACCAGGGTTTTAGTTTTATTATTATTTTTTTTAAAGTGAATTAGAGAAAGATTTCACTGTATTATGCTCTTTCTTGCTTTGTTTCCTACAGTTAACTTGATGCTTTCTTTTTCAAGCCAAGACGCCACACCAACTTTATGGGATTCCTTAGAAGAACCTCATATTAGGGACACCAGTGAATTTGAATATTTGTTCTCCAAGGATACAACTCAACAGAAGAAAAAACCCCTGTCAGAGGCCTATGAGAAGAAGAACAAAGTCAAAAAGGTATTGTGTAATCATCATTATAATCATTTGCATGTTGGGATCCACTCCATCCTGCTGGTTAGTGCCCTCTTCCCAGAAATCGATCCAAGTCTTGAATGGTAAAAGAATCCAGTTAATTTAAGATATCTTGGCTTGCTGCTTGGCTTTCTCTTCTGAATTTTAAAATGTTATTCTGAACTGTTGTCTTAGTTAGGATTACTATTGCTGTGATGAAACACCATGACCAAAGACTTGGGGAGGAACACGTTTATTATGTATATGCTTCCTCATCACTGTCTGTCACTAAAAGAAGTCCAGATAGGAACTCAAACAGGGCAGGAGTTGATGCAGAGGCTATGGAGGAGTGCTGCTTGCAACTTGCTCCTCATGGCTTGCTCAGTTTGCTTTCTGAGGACCACTGGCCTGGGGTAGCCCCACCCACAATTGACTGGGCCCTCCTACATGGATAACCAATTAAGAGAATGCCCTACAAACTTGCCTGCAGCTGGATCTTATAGAGGCATTTTCTCAATTGAATTACCTTTCTGTCCAATGACCCTAGCTTGTGTCAAGCTGACATAAAACTAGCCAGCACAATTATAGTCATTAATTCCATTGTTCAAATTGCTGTTAATGAAAATAGTTTGTGTTCCACCCAAAAAATAGGTCTCATAGGCCTCTGGTGATTGCTAGGTTGGTGAAGTGCCTTGTCACTAAGCACAAGAACTTGAGGAGCAAAGCCAGGTGTAGCAGACTGAGTGCCTATAATATCAGCATTGAAAAGACAGAGATAGGATGGTCCCTGGGGCTTGCTTATCAGCCAGGGCTGAGAACTCCAGGTTCAGTGAGAGAATCTATAATTGAAAACACCCAAACTCTAGCCTCCACATGCATATGTGCAAAGGTGTATAAGCATTTACTCATGCATACATAAATATGTACACATACATGTAAATATATCTCATGCATATATTCATTCATAGACCCAATTAGAGTCTATGGTACAGGGCATTGTACCAGGGATAACATGTAGCCATTTAAATGATAACAATTAAACAAAATGGAATGTTAAGTCTTTTAACTTTCTTCAGTAGCTACTAAATATGGTAACACAGTAAGTTCTATTGGACAGCTCTTTGTAATCTATTAACAATACGTGAGATGGGGAGAAACTAACCCTAAAATGGTCATTGGCCTGTGGAGTTTAGCAGTCATTAATACAAACAAAGCTCTGTTTTGTATCCACTAGAGCAAAGAGAGAGGATTGGCAAAGGATTGGTTTGGGTGGGGCCTGCAGTTTTAGATGGAGTTGTCAAGACAAGGTCCCATTGGGAAGATTACTTCTGTGTAAACACATGAGGATTTAAAAAAACAAAAGCTACTAGTTATCTGTAGAACAACTTTACCACCCTCAAGCAATCAGGCAGCTGTGAAACCCAATCACACCTCAGTATAGGACCCAAGGAAAGGTACTAGCCCTTGCTCTCTCCTATTCCCTTAGCTGTAGCACGAGATAACATCTGTTGTGGTTCAGTAAGTCCCCCAAAGGCCCATTCAGGAAAGCTTTGAGTCCCAGGGTGGTGCTATTGGACTCTTTAAAATAGAGCACCCAGTAGAAGGTCCTTGGATCCCTGGGGAACATGCCCTCAGAGGATTTTGGGGATCTAGTCTCTTCTCAATACCAAGTCATAAGGTACAGAGAGCAGTTGGGTCTGCCATACTCTTCTGCCCTGATACACTGCCTTTGCCAAAGGCCTGATGCAAAAGAGACAATAGATTTTGACATGAAACATATAGAACAATGGGTAAATATAAACCTTTTCTCTTTATTAGTTATTTGCCTTGGGTATCTTGTTATTGTGCATGAAAGCTAACCAATACAACAACCATACACCATGTCCTTCTGAAATAATGAAATGAGTTCATATTGTACATAGTCATAAGTATGCACTCAGTCCACATTGTATGATGGCTGCTCTCATGATTGCTATGGTCACCGACATTGGTACAGTTCCTTTGCATTCATGTTTTGCTAACAGCAGAGTGGTACTAAGGGCAGTGAGCCCTGGGCCAGTTGCTGTTGGCTCTGGTTGTCTTCCTTCTCACTTTTCCTCTTTCCTATAAAACGTGACGATCAATACCAAATATACTTAACTAGGGTGCTGTCAACTCTATGGGGATCTGAGAAAGGTACAAGTGTATAGCAGATGGTGTTGCTGTCTATAATAATAACATATCTATGATTTATGGAATAGGCTTCAACCTACAATTCCTGATTATAGTTTTGTGATCCAAATTAAGTTTTCTCATGGACCTACCTAAAACCATGATCAACAATTTTCATCCTTCAAGTACACTAGAAATATTTTATCATGAGAAAAATGTAATCTCAGTAATTATATATAGTATTGAATCTTTACTCTTTTTAAACTTTTTATTATGTGCATGTGTATGTATTTGTGTGCTTAAATGTCATAACTTTGGGGGCTAGAGAAGGGCCCTGGATCCCCTGGAGCTGGAGTTACAGCCATTGTGGGCTGTCTAACATGAGTGATAGGAATTAAACACAAGTTCTCTGGAAGAGCAGCAAGTGCTCTTAACCACTGCTCCATCTTTCTAGTCTGAAGAGTGACTCTTTTAAGAGTACATATTACATGAAGCAACTGGGGTTCTTCTGTAAGAGCAGTACCAGGCAAGAGTCGCTGACAAACCATGAATGTATTCCAGAAAAATTAGGTTCTTACAAATGGTGTGTGTGTGTGTGTGTGTGTGTGTGTGTGTGTGTGCGCGTGCTTGCGCGTGCAATTGTCTTGCTCTTTTTGTTTCTCTCTGGATGTTTTGGTAACATGTTGTTTCCTCCTAAAATGAATTATTTCTGTTTTGGTAAGGAATATTTGTTTTCAAATATGTTAGCAATTGGTCATTCATTTGAGTTTCTTATCTCCTAATTGTGTGCCTATTCAACAGTTGATTTTAATTAAGTCAATTAGTCCTTGATTACTTGTTTTGTTGCTCTGTCTGAAGGAGAAATGTGCTTTCTTTGAACTCTTCAAGTGTTCTCCTTGGTGAGGTCCCATCCCCTCATAGAATCTACATGTATGTGTGTTATGTTTGAGAGTTCAGTGCAAACGGAGCCAAAAATTCTGGGTCTGGTAGGTGTTTGGAGTTTTCAGTGAACTTTGTAGCCTACTTTAAGTTGAGGTCTTAAAGTTGTAAAGAAAGTTTTAAAAAAAAAATCCTAAATCAATGCCAGAAGACTGCAAACCCACCCTTTGAGCCTGCACAGCCTGCATGCCCGTGGCCAGATTTCAAACACCAAGATGGATCCCTTGGTCTCCTCTAGAATCAGATGTTTGTTTTCTTTTCTCCTGGAGAGAAGATGAAAGTGGCTTTTTCAAGGACATTCAGCTTTGGGGGCCAAATCTTTCATCGTGATCATGAGATGGTCTCCATATGAGAAGACCACAAGAACACTTGCCAAGCAGGTCTTTTTCTAATACCTGATCTGGAGAGAGAAGAGGACCTCAGCTAACATAAAGGTGGAAATGTCCAAGTCTTTTTTTTTTTTTTTTTAAGTAGAACTGGTGTGGTCCTTGTGTGTGCATCAGAAAGGGTGGGCCTGATTGCTGAGTCTGCTGAACTTAGCTGAGGATGCCTATGACAAACTTCATATCTGTGTCTACATTTCCCACTGTTGAGCCTGTCTTACACTAAGACAGACATAGATTACCAAACTGGGCAGGAATCTTGTTCTACAATATGTAGTGTAAGAATCAGAAGGAAGCCCACTGTAGTGTACTTCTCTCATTAGGATACAGAACCAAGACTGGAGTGACTTATAGGGCTTTGCACATCTCTAGCTGGGAAGTTGTTAATAACAGTGAGCACTGGAGAATATACACAAGAGCTTCCGAATATGTCTGTGGTTCCTTTTTAAATTCACCACACTGTTGATAGTCACAGTTTTCACCCAGAGGACTCAGTTGAAGTGAATGAGGAGGAACAGCCATTGCTACAGGAGTTGAGACACAGCTACATGTGATGAAGTCTAAACTGTTATCTTTCATTGTGAGATTATATAAAGTGTTCTTTAGTATTCCAATTTTAAAAAAGCAAAGGATTCAACCTCCTGAAGAAAAATATGTGCCTTATGTACAATTATTGCAAAGAAATACATAGATTTCTATTGTTATTTCCTTTGACTCAGCCCATTGCACTTTATATGTTATTTATCATAGGCATGGCAGCATTTGTCCTCAGGTGGCTGCCATCCTTCCTTGTCACATCAGACCCACCACTCACCACAAGCACAGCAGTAACCACACTGAAAACAAGAGCTCAGAACACAAAGATTCATAATACCACCACCACCACCACCACCACCACTTGGTACAGGCTTTATTAGTCCTCTTTTCACAGCAAATGACCTTCTCAAGTCAACTATTTTTTTATATATAAAATTGAGAATATCAACTCTGTAGCATAGCTGTTATGGGAATAAAAGGAAATTATGAAAATATTTTTTAGGCATCCTCAGAACGTTATATTAATTTCTTTATAAACTATTGTTATGTCAAAGCTTTGGGAAGAAAATATTGCCAGGCGTGTTGAGACATACTTGTAATCCTAGCACCTAGGAAGCTGGAGCAGGAGTATAGTAAGTTCTAGAGTACGCTAGGCTACATGATACTGTATTTTTTTAAAAAAAAAAAAAAAACAAACAAAACAAGAAACAAAAACAAAAAACCTTAGAAAAGAATCTAGAACATCTCTGGACTGTTCTCATTTTCCAGTATTTATGGAAGCATTCCACAACTTCCTATAATGACACATTCTAACATCTAGTACTTCATCTTGGGTTGGCTTTCGTTCTCTTTCTTGCACTGTAAGATAAGTGTTTACACTGCTGGTGTGCCCATGTTTACACTGTCCCTAAGTTACATTTGTTCCTAAGCAAGAAGGTCAGGGCTTTGACGGGGATCCAAGTGTCTGTCTCTGTTGTCAGAGGCTCTTTTCTCTTGGCATCTGTCAAGGAGGTCACTATGTTGATAAGCTTCCAAGTTATGTTTTAAACTAGCTTGACAGAAAATCTTCGAGACTCGCCAATATCTTTCTGCCCTTGAGATCCTGCGATCTGACTTTGAATTGTGAATCGTCTGTTTGTTTCCTCTTCTGTGAGATGTATAAAAAGCATTATCCTCCCTCTGTCTCCTCAGTAGATGTTTCTTAAGAATTAATGAGATCCTGGCTACTTTCTCTGAGCCCTTTGGGGAAGATGGGCTGTGATGGCTCTGCAGATGATAGTCTGTTGAAAATTTCTGGTGCCAAAATCCTTCAGCATTGATTGTAATTTGGTCACTTTGGCGAGGATTGTGGCTTAAATGCTCAACTCCCAGACTTCTTGTCTCATTGTAGAGAGGAGGGAAGAAGGGTGGAAAGAGAACATTGCTTGGAAGCCTGAACATAAATTTATAGGGTTTTTATAACCTGCTGCCCTTCCAAGTTTATATTACTTCAGCTTTTGTAACAATGACAAACATTTCTCTGGGCTGCCTTGGGGAGGTATGTGTATTATTTTTCCCCTTGGGGTGAGGATAAGTTTGTCTATCTTTTTTTTTTTTTTTTTACATTTTTCTTGTGTTTGATAAAAACATGTGAGATTGAGTTATCTTGTACAGATTGCCCGTGTGTTGATTGAACTGATCTGTGCCCTGAGATTACAGTACTTCACCAAGATCCCTGAAATAAGACCTGGAATAATCAGGGCTTTCCTGCTCTGCAGTTACCAGACCCCCTACTAGCCAGGTTTACCCAGAGGAAGTGAGAGCTTCTCCCAGACAGCACCAGCATACCACTTTTACCTTTCCAGTTTTATTTAGGCTTGGGATGACCCCCAAAGTTGGCTTGCGAATCTCTTTTATCAGCTTGTTTTTAAAAAGTAGGTAAAGTTTATCATATATGAACATCAGTATTTCGTTTGGAATATCAACTCTAGGTACTGTCCTGGAAGTTACACACTGTTTCTCCAGTTAGCTGTTAAAAGATTAATTTAATCTAGGTTGGTAACTCAAACCAGCTTGTGTCACCGGAACTGTCAATACCTCCTGAAAGCCACAAGAGGGCACCTTACAATGAGTGTCACAGCTAAATTTCTTCTATCCCAGAAGACAGCAGTGGAAGCCCAAGAGGCCAAATTTTACAGCACATAATCCTGCATTCTCAGAGCCAAGCGAATATTAGAAAAGCTTGTGGGTGTCAGCAAAGTAAAAAATGTTTCTCGGCAGATTTGCCGAGCTTGGAATGAATGACTGTAGTGTAAAATGGATGAAGTATGGGACTTGGCTCCTTTGGAACTAATTTTAGAACCTTTCCCTCTCTCCACCATAGCTTTAAAATCTATATAAAGACAGAAAAGAGTTATTTGAATATGTATTTGGGTATCATCTAATTTAAAAGTACAAGGTGTCATTAGATACCTGGAGGTACACCTGGAGACAACAAGTTAAATCCAGTGGTTCTTTTTTTTAAAAAAGTAGCCTGGAAGCTCATTCATTTCTCCCAAGTGTAGGCCCCTATCCAAGATGGCGACTGGGAGTAGAGCTGGAGAAGTGATGAGGCCCAGGAGCCATACTGGGGTGTGATGGTGGCAGTGACTTTTCCAGCTACCAGACTTAAAGAGAAGTGTTTTGAAGATGGGAAAAGTAGAAAGATAGGTCCTAAATATGTACTCAGGTTATAACCTCAGGTCATGTGGATGTTGCACACTAAACTGGAAAAAGCTTTGCAGGGCACACTCATCTCCTGTGAACACAAAGGCACAATAGCCCTCTCACAGACCCCATGCCCCTCCTCCCAGCCTACTGCTATTGTGATCAGAAGGGGTCTCAATTACTTTGGATTTTGGAGTACTTTCCAAGTGAAAATGTCCGTGGATACTTTCACCTGTAGTAATACGGCTAAGAGGTGTTTACCAATAGTTTAGCCTCTTGGTATATATTAATTTAGTTAATTCCATAAGACCTGAAAAGACAGTTACCATCTTATTCCTATTTTGTCAATGAGGAAATTGGAGTGTAGAGGGGTTGTGTAATTTGCCCAACATCACACAACTAATAAGCAGTAGATTAAGGATAGACAGCTCAGGATGGTGTTCTTAGTAACATGAAAACCAATGTATTCATCTAAATGTAACTACCATGTTGACTTCAGGGTCACTCTGCAAACTCAGAATGTCATTTCCAGTCACTGTCTGGTAAGAGTAGCACTGGCTTGCTGTCAGTGTTCCTGGTTTGTAGTTCTGACTTGGCGCTAGCCAAGAACCAGATCCTAGAAGAGGCCTTTGAAGTCTCCGTAGTATGGCAGTTGTCTCTCAGTCAATAGACGAGCTTCAGTTTGCAGGGTTCCAAGGCGCAGATGGTGACTTTGCAGATGAGAACACTTAACATCCACCAGCCTTAATTTTACTTTCTGTGTGACTGGGCAGCTAGACAAGGGAATCCCACCTGGACCAACGTCTCAGTACTCCCAGAGCATTCTGCAGGCTCAGCTGCTGTACAGCCTATGCTGTGTCCTATGAGTCATGGATACTCAAACAGCCTCAGAAAGTAACTGTGATTTTAATAACCCCTACTTATTTTAAAATAAAGTTCTTTTTAGGTATTGACAGTCTTTGGAAAATGGAAATGTAGATTTGGAGTCAGTTAGCTTTGCTTGAAGATAGACTGACTAGAGACTAGTGGGTTTTTTTCTTTTTGCTTTTCATTTTGTTGTTGTTGTTGTTTGTATCACTTAGCATTTGTAAGTAGCATAGCATCTGGAGAGGAAGTTTAAATAACTTTCCAGGTACAAAATATCAGAATTTACCTGCGTGTGGAGACCTTGTCTCACAGACATTTTGAAACTGAATGAATAACAGGGAGTATATTGCAAGTTACAAACATATTTCTTTCTCTAAGGATGCAACATTTCTTCACCACAATTGCCCATGTATACAAAGAGTACTTGGCAGCCATAGTCATTGGTAGAACTGGTCTGTAACCACTGAGTTGGCATGGTTCTACATCACCGCACCATCCCTTAACAGACTTTTTATGTTCCAGAGGCCAAGAGTTCAGGTTACACCAGACAAAGTTGTCCACTTACTTCTTAAGGAAGCCTGGTTTAACCCCAGTACTATGGCCACACTTGCAAATTTTTGATAAAATACCTTTGACCCAGTGTGTAATTTCATTTCAGCCTGACCTGAGTTCTCTCCAGCTGAGGCTAATTTGCATGGCTGTAAACACGGGCCTTACAAAGCTCACCAACTGTGATAAAAGCAAAAGAAACCTGAGACCCCTGGAAACTCAAAAATTGGACTTTGGTGTCTAAGGCTGATTCTGAGTCACACGTCAGCCCAGGAGGTTGCCAGCAAGCAGCAGCTAAAGAAATGTTATTCTGATTGATCTGATTAGAACTTCAAGGTTAGCCATGGTCAATTTACAAAGACAGTATGAGAAGAAATCATGTGTACAGTCATGTTATGGGTCAGTGAGGCCCCTGCCAGAAGTTTGAAAAGGCCCAGTTCTGCCAGGACCGTTATCAGATCTCCTCAGTGGGGTACAAATGGGATTGGAGGTTTAGAGGCCCTCCAGTGAAATGAACGACAAAGGGGATTGGTCTCCCAATGAGTCATGCTTGTTTCCAGCTGGATTCCTTACCTGCCAGTCCCTTCCAAGTGAGTGT
Source organism: Rhynchomys soricoides (assembly GCA_019843965.1). NCBI lineage: Eukaryota > Metazoa > Chordata > Mammalia > Rodentia > Muridae > Rhynchomys > Rhynchomys soricoides. The sequence continues at coordinate 1,633,199 of JADRCH010000088.1, forward strand.
CAGAAGCCCTGAGCAGCCCAGGGCCCCAGGACAACCACTTTAGATCCTCCCCACTGGAAAGAAGGTGGAAAGGCTAATTTGACACGGCCATGAGGCACTGTGCTGACCCACAGAAGCAGCCAGATGGAACCTATTGGGCAGTTTGACCCCTTCCTTTACCACAACAGTGGTTTAATTGGGATCTGGCTCCAGGCCCTGGTTACTAAATAACATGAGCTTTAGTGTTTTCATCTTCATTAGTTAACTTTTATGCCAGGTGCCTTATTAAGTCACATTGAGGTGTTTTGCATGTGCAAAATATCCCAGGTGAGAAGGGGGTCTTAAAAGAAAAAGAGAGCTCTGAGTACCAGGGTTTCATTTCTGATTTGTATCACATTGTGCTCTACCCTCATAGACTCTGTCAGCTTTCTTAGTTTAAGACAAGCCTGGAACATTGCTTTTCACATGACTATTACATTCTCATCAATCCTGAAGAGTGATCGAGCTTCTGCCTGGGGTGTGGTTCTCCTCCTCCCTTTCCAATTCAGGAACATCCTTGTGACTTGCAACTCTGGGATAAAGCACATTAATTAACAAAGAGATATGCATTTAAAACAAAGCCAAAGAAAAGCCACAGTGCTTAAGCTGGGGCTTATTGTAAATAGATCACTCTGTACTCCAATCATCTTGCTAATGGAAAAGTTGAGACTCTGAGATGATTGCTTAGGGAAGAATGTGATTCAAAATGCAGCAGCAAGATGCCTCTAGCATACTATGTTTAGAAGGCCTTAGTAAGATATCAGAGAACCGGGTCTTGTGATGCTTTTTGTGAAACCTGGCCTTTTACGGACTTAGCCATTGAATTGCCACCCATGGAAGCTATGGGCTTCTGAGACTGAATATACCTGGAGAAGAAGGTGGAGCTTGAATCAGTACATAGAAGTCTCATATATCAGCTGAGATCTCCATTACTGTTCAGAGAAACAGGAAATTAGTTGGTGGCAAAGCTGTAGAAGAGGCCTGAAGAGAGGTCTTTTCGGCCAGGTGTCTTATTAAGTCACATTAAAGTGTTTTGCATATGCAGAATAACCTAGGTGAGAAGGGGCTTTTAAAAGCAATAGAGAGCCACAAATACCAGGGCTTCATTGCCAGTCCAGTTTTTGCGTTGTTCTATGTTCTTTCATAGACTCTGTCTACTTCCTTAGTTTAAGACAAGTCTAGAACCCAGCTTTTAAGCATTGCTTTTCACATGACTATTACATTATCATCAATACTGAAGATGGATGGATGGGGCTTCAGCCTGGGGTGTGTACCCAACCATGTGCTTTCTCTAGCAAGCCCAGTGTGATCAGAGACATGAGTAGACTAATCATAGAGGTAGAGTATAAGAAGGCCTGAGGGGCTTGACAAACAACTGTCCATTTCCACACATGGGACAAGTCCTTCCATCTTCCTAAGGCTCAACTGTACAGTCACTGTTTTCCCTGAATTGACAGCATCACCATCACCAAAACCAGCAATAATAATGAACCTCTTCAGTGTCACCCCAAAGAATAGCAAAAGGTTGGGTTGTACCAGATGTCTCCTCTGTCACTCAGTGATTCTTAACCCCATCCCCACCCTCCACCCCCGTTTAGCAGAAATCTATTTTGCTGGACCTTTGTGCTTGTGTGAGCCTTGCTGGGGCACAACTATGCAGATGCTGGGAGGGGAATGCCCTCAATGCCAAAAGAAAACCCTGGGATAGAACAAAGGATAACAAGATGTCCCTCTGCTTCTTGGCACTATTGTTAGTTGGCTTTCATGTAGTCCATGTCTATGATACAGTGTAAACGGACATAGCCAGTGTTTGGAAGGTAGCATGACATGGTTTCCTTCAGTCTTTGGTGGCCTATAAACAAATAATGCAAACATATAAGTAAAATGTTTGATCTAGGAGATCCTTAATTATGATGCTTTCCAGGGCTGAGTTTCCTGCTAACAAGTTCACTAAATTAACTGCCATATTTATACATGCGTGAAATTTTTTTAAGAGCAGGATTTTTTTTGTTTGTTTGCTTTGTTCTTACTGTTGTACACGGGTTTTGAGGCAGGGCCTTCTTCAGGCCGAAACAATTCATACTGAAACTTTTCTCAGCCTCTGGAATTCTGGAATTATAGCAATGAAGCACTATGCCTGGCAAGTCAAGAAAGTTTATTTTGAAGCAGTTTTAGAAATCCTAAGGAAGAACGTTGCAAATGTCCACAAATGATAAGAACTTTTCCACGCGGTATACATCCTTCAGTAAAAATGAGATAGTGCTAGAAATCATTCGTTCACTCACTCATTAAACAGCCAAACAGTTCACCCATGTATGAAAGAAATGCTTTTGTTTTGGAAAGTCATCACTACTAGTCATGGGCTAAGAAATTAAGTTTAATAGAATTTGGAGAATAATTATCACAAAATTTTTTAAATATCATGTGTGAAAATTCAAAGGTGAAGCTGAAATGTATGGTTGTGAATATTTAAATCAGACAAAATAAAGGTAAAAATATGAAGCTTCCGAAATTAGTGTCTAGAATAATAGAAAGAACCAAACAAAAAACGAAAGGAATTAGAGGGACATTTTGAGTTAATAACAGAAAACTATTTTTGCAATTTACGGTTTCATGGGGATAAGCTCTGTAAATTTAAAATGACATAAGAATGGAAATTTTAGAAAATTTAACCACTGCACAACAATTCAATAGAGACAACAATTTCTTTGAAAGCATCAGTGTTCACAAGGTCAGAAGAGTTGGGCAAAATGAACAAGTAACAGTGTTGGGAAGGAAGAGTGCAGGTCCCTCCTGACGCAGAGGAGGTGTATGTGGCAGACCATGGGCCAACCCCTGCCAGTAAATGAAATAGCATGAAGTAACTCCCTAGAAAAATAACAACTATCAGAACAGCCAAGAAGAAATCAGGCACCTGGACGACTCTATAATATTAAGGAAATTAGATTAGTAGGTTCAAATCATCATGCAGAGCGTGGGCCAGGACCATATGGTTTTATTGCTCCCAACTTTCCCTAGACACAGTGCTTTAGGGAATTGAGCATCATGTTAACGTCATGGATAGTATCCATGTCCTTGATGGTGCTACCAGACAAAGATGTGGGTCAGATACAGGGAAAATCACAAAGGTAGAAACAAAGGTCCTAGCCAGAATATCAGTAAACATGCATAGTAAGTAGCATAGCCTAAAAAAATCATATGATTATTGATGTGATTTGTTTCAGAGAGAAACAGTTAATTCAAAATTATAAAGTGCTTTTATAGATTAATGGGTTGTTAACAGATTAAGGAAAGAAAAACAATATGATTATCAAGAAATGATGCAGAAACACTTTGGCAAAATGTGGTTATAATGTACAATGAAATTTAATAGCTAACTAGGAGTGCAAAAGAGCATGCTTAATGTTCAATAAAGCTCCTATTAAAAAGACACAAGATAAAGGTCTGTTTGTTGAGAATTTTAAAGCTTTCTTGAAATCAGAACAAAACAGCAGCACCTACATCTACTGCTTTTGTTTGTCTCTATGATTGTCATAGAGATTCAAGTCAGTGTAGTCAAGCAAAGGAATGATAAATAAGCCATGTTGCAAAGGGAGAGACATAACAATAGTGTTTCTCGAGGTTATTTTCAGTGTGGAAGCTCCCTTACTGCTGAATTCAATGTGGACATAAGAGAATATGATATGCAGGTTAGATATGTCTTACAACAACCAATTACACTTTTATATATTAGCAATGAGGAGCTTGGTATTTGAATTGTCAAAGTACTACTGTAGGAATTAAATATCTCAGGGTAAATCTAAGCATGACTAATATATATTGCCTTTATTGAAAACATTTAAGTAGACCTAAACAAAAGGAGGAAGGCAAATTGTCATCATGAACTTCATGATTGTCATCATGAAGTACAAGTGTTATGTCAGCTACCCAAGTGTACCCATAGTTCTCCAGTCAAAACAAATAGGACTACTTGGTATTTAAGGAGTTAACTCTAAAATTTATTTTTTTAAAAAAATTTCAAAACAACCCAAAACTCCAAAAAAAATAATAAAAGTAGAAACTTAGTGGAAGACCCCTTATACTTCACAGCAAGGAAAATGAAATGAGTTTTGGTAAGGTAGTAGCGAAAACTGGTAATTAGCATAGCGGGAAAGATGGTTCAGAATAACAGAGGACTGTCTGAGCATGCAGAAGAACAGTCTATGAGAAATGTGGTGTCAAAAATCCATGGGCAAAGTCAACTATTGAAAACCATATTTTAAAAGTTGAATATATATTGCAGGAAAGGAAATAAAACAAAGCCCAGCTTCCCTTAATGAGTAAATGCCAATTATAAGGCTATCAAGTAAAGAAAAAAATACTGTTTTAGAAAAGACTGTATAGATTCATAGCTCATGGCCTCCTGTGGAAAAGATAAAGAAGACACTATCAAAAGAGGAATGGTGATCCCAGTAAAATAAAGAATGCTCACTTGCGAATAAACACTGCAGACTGGGAAAATTCACTCACAAGCTTGCAGAGCACATCTGAAATGCATACGAACAAATTAATATGTTCTAAAATGTGCATGGCACTCTCGCTAAAAATATCCTACTTCCAATAAAGAGGTGATAAAGGAAGATATCAGCAGATATCTGATATCTGATCCCTGGAACCTTCACCGTGGTAGGTGAGAGCTGAGTGCTGTGTTGTCCTCTGACCAGCACAAATGTACTACTGTGTGTGTACACTCGCACACAGATGTTCACACTAAATAAGTAATAAATAAATAGATAAATAAATAAATTTGGCCAGACTTATAGGAGAATTGTCAATAAACTTGAGATGCACAGAAATCAAGGAGATAGATAGATATAGATATATTGATAGCTTGGAATTATATATGTATATATTGATATATATGTATATATAAATATATGTATATAAATATATACATAGATATATGTATATATAAATATATGTATATATTTGTATGTATATGTATATATATTTGTGTATAAAAAAAGTATTGTGGATGGTTTTGGACTTTTAAAGGCAAAATTTATTTCAAGTGATAAAACACAAGATGCTTGAGTGACTACACAAATCACTTTCTGCGTGTTTATTATGAACTAATCCATTTGAAGAAATCTTAAGGTGCTTACGTTTGTGATTCTGGAGTTGGTAGATTAGAGGCTTGCTCCAGGAATGGTGCTAGAGATCGTGGGACCCAACCATATCTTTCACAGGAAGACTTAACGGGCAAGTAACAGGCATTCTTTACCTCCTCTTCCTGTTGTACTGTGGGAGGGAGGACCAGAAGACTAATTAGAAGGACAATGTCGTTGAATCCTCACCACAAGACCTAACAGTCTAGTAGCTGTTACACAAAGAACTGTCCCAGCTTTCCATTCTAACATGTCTCCTGGGATCATCATCATATGTGTTTGGAAGAAACTCTGCCACAAGATACTATGCGACACCTATGTCAGTGGCTACTTCTCAGAGAATTAACAAGGTCACATACATCCCAGTAGTGGTGACCAGTTAAAATTCCTGAGAATTTCTCTAGGTAAAGTGCATCTGCAAAAGGAAGCTGTGATGTCACCTCAGGTATCTTCAAAGGAGGAAGTGTTTTCTTGTGAGTTCTGTGTCAGCTGTGACCACCTAATGGCTGGAAGTCCTGAAGCCTGGACTGCTCACTGTGGCTTGATCTTCGACAGCCATGATGGAGTAAGAACAAGCCAGGTGATTTGCATCTTGGATATTCTTGAAATCAAAGGCCATCCATCATGTCTGATATCTTGAATTCAATGATTATCATATCAAAGGCATATGATGACATTGAGGATAATAACTTCTCTGTTGCCCATTATCTCTAAGCAGCTTGGAGTAATTACTAGCATATGCTCTTTTCAGGAGACCAGCTAGTACTTCAGACTTGGGAAATGAAAGCAGCATTTGAGCAACCCAGAATATATAAGAGACTGGGTTCAAGGTTTCCTTATTAGATGGGAGAGTACATAGAGATGAGACAGAAAGTCCAGATGTCATGCAAACTTTTTTCTCAGAGCTTTTGGGAGGGCAATATAGTAGTCTGTGTACTTGGGAATTGCCTTTTTATGAGAAAGATTTGTTTTTTGCCACCCTATTGACTAAGTATGTGAATAAGTTTGGGGAGACCGACACTGGAACATATTCCCAGCTAATAAATGAACAGAAAAAGATACCTCAAGCATTAGGGATTTATAAACACAGAGACTGAAGAGATGGCTCAGTAGTTGGCAATACATATTGCTCTTCCAAATGACTGGAGTTCATTTCCCAACACCCACATTGGGCAGCTCACAACTATCTCCAACACTGGCTCCAGGAGATTTAATGCCCTCTTCTGACATCAATGGTCATCCCACACACACATGCATATACACATATGTAGACACACATACACAAAGAATAAATTAAGTCTTCTTAAACATGCAGACATGTATTCAAGACTGCTCCCACCTTCAGTTACAGGAAACATAGCATTAATGTGCAGTCACCTCACCACTGAAGTGCAACCCATGGACCACTAGAGTAAGCATCACCAGAAGCTCAACAAAAGTATCAGAACACTGCCCTGTTGCCACTCAAGGCTAACAACAATCTGACACAAACCAGCAACTAAATCATCAAAATCTTGTCTCATGAATCTTCAATGTCAAATCGGAAAATCAAGTTTCCTGCAGTCGGTGGTTTTGCCTGGTCATTTCTTCTCTCAAGCTTCATGATCAGTAGAAAAACAAAACAAAACAAAAATAAAACATGTGCTTTGGTTTGGGGGCTTTCTTTCTAAATAACACAGAAGTGGTAAAACCTTCAGAAATGTCTCCTGCCAGTCACACCCCCTGTTGGCTCCCCCCTCTCAGCCACAGCCTTCACCTGCTGTGGTCTCCTCAGAGCTTGCTTTCAGGACAGATTTCACCAGCCTTTAAATCAATAAAAGCGTTTTTCAGTCTCATCAGTGTGGGAACTGGTTTGCCAAATATGTTCTCAGTCTCAGGACAGGATGACAATTTGCCTTTTCACATTTCTTGGTAAGGAGCCCAAATCCTTAAAGTAAACTTCATCTGGGCAATTTTATGTGTCCCCAAAAATAAGGGCATGGAAGAGAGTCAGACTTAACATTCTTACAGAACAGTGAAGCTCAGTTTCCCTTGAGACATTTAATGGGCAGGATTATCAGGCTGCGTGTGGAAAGCTCATTTTAATGGCATTATCAGACCAGTTGACAGAGGCCTCTACCCAGAAGCATGCTGGGCTACACTGGCCATCAGCAGCAGGGGCTTGTTTGCACCGAGTCAGTTGGCATTTCATAATATGGCACCATAGAGCCAGCCAATTAGCTCCTCTGGTGCCATGCCAGTGGCAGGGGGTGGAGAATGGAAAAGCAGGGAGACAAGACCTGAGTCTGCATTTATTTTCCTGGGCACCTGCCTAGGAGCATGTGGTGTGTGTGTGTGTGTGTGTGTGTGCGTGCGCTTGCGTGCACCCAAGGAAGCACTCATTGTCTCTGAGGGGAGAAAGCAAGATGGCTGCCAATTCTGGTCCAGCTCTTCTCTCTAGTTGGCACCCACTCTTGCCACCAGCTGAGAGAAGTTGTTACTCACTTGTATCTGAGAAATGGCAGAAAGGGGTCTGTCTCAGGTAAGGCTACTATTACTGTGATTAAACAGCATGGCCAAAAGCAAGTTGGGGAAGAAATGGTTTATTTTGAGAATTGAAGGTGATAGATTAGCTTGTCTTATTCAGCTTGATCTTTACATTTCTCCATCACAGGGTTCCAAATAAACAAAAACAAAACAAAACAAACAAACAAACAACAAAAACAAGAGGGGATGCCACAGTCATTACAGAAGTTTTGTGGCTGATAAAGAGCAGGCTATGGCTCCACATCACTCTTCATCATTGAAGGAAGTCAGAGCCTTGAAGGAACTTAGGGCAAAACTCAAACAAGGCAGGAAGGAACATGAAGGCAAGAGCTGATGCAGGAGCCATGGAGGTGTGCTATATACTGGTTTGCTCTTCATGGCTTGCTCAGCCTGCTTTTTTACAGAACCTAGGGCCACCAGCCCAGAAGAGACTCCATCCACAGTGGGCTGGGCCTCCCACATTAACCACTAGTTAAGAAAATTCCCTACGAGCTAACTAACCTACAGCCCAATCTTTTGAAGCTATTTTAGCAAATATTCCTTCCTGTGAGATGACTCTTAACTTGTGTCAAATTGACATAAAGTTAACCAGCACAGAGTCATAAGAATACACATAGCTATAAAGTGGGATCATGTCCCTAGGATCTCCCCTTTTGTGCCATGCCCTCCACACTGGAGACTTAACCCAAGGCCATGTGCATAGTAGACAAGTGTTCTATGACTGTGCTACACTGCCAGCTCAAGTTTCTTCCTCTTGGATACAAGATTTATGCCTGTTTCCAAACCTAAACCATATATCCAGGCAGCTGGATATATTGTCTTAGGCCTGCAAATCTGAGCACATAGGACACTGAGGTTTACATGATCACAAGTTTGAGACCAGTGTAGGTGACATACTTGGACTACATCTCAAAGCAAACAAAAACACAAACTTCTGTAATGACTGTTGTGTGTATCTCATATCTTGTTTTGGAGCCCTGTGACTGAGAAGTGAAAAGGTCACAGTGAATAATAAAAAGCTAACATGTCATCTGATGAGTGTGAACACTGGCCTTTTATAATCCACGATTTTACCGGGTGTAAATATTTGTGAGGATTGAAATGAAGATAAAGGCAAGAGTTCACCAGTCCAAAAGTACAACAGTGGAGCATAGGGTCTGAGACATGTCTCGGTGGTTAGAAATGCTCACTGCTCTATCAGAGGACCTGAGTTTGGTTCCCAGCACCCACATTAGGTTCACAACTGCCTGCAGCTCTGTGGTTCCGACTTCCTCTATGGCCTGCTCAGGCTCCGAACTCATATGTACAACCCCAAACCCCCACAATCACACATAATTAAAACCAAAGCACTGTATGTTTAAATAAGTATCCTGGCTGTTATAGCCTATGTAAAAGGCCATGATGAAATAAATCAGAATTGCATTACGTTAAAACAAAAACAGTTTGCCCCTTTTGGAGGTTTAATTTTGGGAGAATCAAATTTCTCATGTTTCTGCATGCTCTCCACTCTTTCATTTAATATAACTTAGACAAGCCACAAACCCATTATTCTACATCCTTGAAAGTCTGCTACCTGTAGGTATGTGATATACATTGTCGTGAAGTAAATGTCTACCCTCCTATCTAAGCGGACAGGAGGCCTGTCCTGCAGGTCCTGTGATAATTGAGACTTCATGGGTAACAAAACTCCCATTATTGAGACCAACAATGTTCAAGCCAGTGAACTAAGCCTAAGAACAAATGATCCGGGGAACTGTTACAGATCTGAATGTGTCTGGTGTCCATAGACATATAACTGTGGGAATCAATCTTGATGACTTGAGCAAAGACAAGGAAGGCTTCATGGGAGGAGTCGAAGTGGCTCTTGGTTTCATTGCTGTGACATACTCTTTATTCATCTGAGACTAAGTCCAGCTTTTGTGGTCCATTCAGAACCATCAATTTTTAGTTTTACCCTTGGCCTCATCTGCCAAGTGCAGGCAGCAGGCTGGCAATATGTATGGATTTCTGCAGATGTAAAAGTCTCCCTGAACTTGGCAAGGATTCTTTCTCAGTCTGTCCATGGTGATGTTTTTAGGTGAGTGGTGAGGGTGTGGGTTTTCCAGTATAGCCATCTGCCTTCTCGGTTTTGTTTTAATTCTTCTTCAGTGAGGCAGCATTTCATTTTAATCCATATAGGTAAGAAATGTCAATTGTGTCCACTGGCATAGGTTCCAACACTGAAAATCAGACTTGCCTTTTCTCTACTGTAGCTCCCTAGGCACTGTAATAGCGTACATATGTGACATGCCCTAATCCAGGCATGTGGCAGGAGTCTGTAAAGGTTCTGCCTTAAACTAGGTGTGTCTAATAGGGTTTAATGCAACCTGTGAATTTGCCCCTGCACAAGGTCAGCTTGTAGGTCAGCAGAATGCTACCCAAATTGCATTCTCTCCCCAGCCTGTAATTATACCTAAGATGAAGGCTGTGTCCTGCCAAGTTCTGCTGACTCTAGATAGAACTGAGATAAACTGAGGGCTTGCTAACATTCCTCAGAAACGGATTCTTCAGGATTTAATATAAAGCATCTCTTGTTAAGAGACATGTGTGGTTTCCCAAGCTTGGTGAGGGGGAATGTGACCAGCTGTTGTCTGTCTTCTCCAGCCAGCAGATAGTAAAAGGTGGCTCAGTATGGACACATAGGAAATTTGAGTCAGGTATGAAGTAAGACACTTCCATAAGAAAAGTCACTTGCTAATATGGAGTGAGTTCGAGGATTCTGACAAATCAAGAAAGCTGCGTGAGAGTAAAAGTTGATACAACAAGGGATTAAAAGTTTAGTTTGTATTTAGCTGGATCAAAGCTCTGATTTAATTGTTTAGAAGAAATGACTAGGAATATATGTGCCTTGCATTGATGCAATCATAAGAATTTCATAATTTTATTCAAGTGCACTGGTTCTAAAATCTGATTTATATTTAAATACCTAACACCAGAAGGATAAATTAGACAAAATTTGCAGATTTCTTCATTGTGAAAGCTTAAGTGATTCTAAATTCTTTAGTTCAACAAGGTGCACATCTGATATACAAAGTTATATAAATCCCTATGTTCTCTAGTAATTGTTTTTATGAAGAATCTTTCCTGTACAGCCTGGACTAGATCCTGCTTTTCAAGAACCTCTGTGGAATGAATTCCAGCTAGGAGCTTATTAAGACATGCATCCTGTGTATTAGGTCCACATGAACATGGAAAAGCACTAATGTGAGATTCATTAGATGAAGCCTTAGAATGTTAGAGTCAGGAATCCCACCAATGTCCAGCAATGAAAAGTGGTGGACTGATCCCATGCCCTTCTGCATCATGAGAGCCCTCACTACCTTTGGGTCCGAAAGCCTTGAAGCACCTCCAGCATAGTTGCCCTCTGAGTCAGAGGGCAACAGTGCCTGAGCATGGGACTCCTGGTTTACGAGGCTTACTTCTCTGCTGACCTCCATTGGGATATTTTTTGAAGGTTAGACATTGAACTTGTGTTACAGAAAAAAGGTAACACTTTGAGAATTGTTTTATGTCTACAGAGACTGATGGAAACAGCCATCTCATTCAAAATCCTTCTCTAAATATGCACATTTTCAGCAAGCCCCTGGATTCCTCTCGTCTCTACCTCCCCAGTGCTGGGATTATAGGCACACATTAGTAAGTCTTGTTTTTTATATGGGTGCTAGGAATTTGGACTCTGGTTCTCATGCTTGGATAGTAGACCCTTAGCCAATTAAGCTATCTCTCCAGCTGTATCTGTTTAAACTAGTCTTTGAACTCCCTTCAAACATCAACACACACACACACATCACATACACACATCACATACACATACACATGCATGTGCAACCTTTCCAGCCTTGCAGCAGACATGTCAATTTGCATATGTGAGAAATGCTGTTCTGGACACAATGTCTATCCAACCTTGGCTTAAGGATGAGTTGATGAGCAAGGGCTAGATAAAGAGTGCTGGTCTTTAGACTTCTGTCTTCAAACGTGTTCCACCCAGTCCTGATGCTGATCACACTCTACAGCTGGACAATGGACCACAAAGGTTCAGCCTGCAGCTGACCAGAAAAACTACAGGTGCCCTCACCCTAAGCCTTCATCTTTTGCCCCGCGCTACGGTCTCGCCAGCAAGAACGACGCGGCACACATAGGATCCTTCTGCAGTAAAAGCTTTAATGCCTCTTGAGAGGGAGAGCATAAGCTTGCCACGAGTGGAGACCCAGAACAATAGAATACCCGCCCTTTATATGGGTCACAGCGCTTGCCTGGGACATGGAGCTTCCCCATTGGCTCCCGCACACCAGGCCAGATGCCGCCACGAGAGAGGCTGAGATTCTGAAGTGGAAAATTACCAGGTGCATGCGCACTAGCCTGTTTACAACTTGTCCTCGGCCGAATGTAGGCGCCATCTTGTAATGGCGGTCCCAACAATCTTTCTAGATTGTTATATTGATATTTGAGGGCAGACAGCTTTTTAAAAAGTGGTTAAAGTAATCCTGAATAATGAATACCAGATTACTAGATAGAATCAGTGGGTCTTAATGATTTTTTTAAATCTAATTGTTTAATATTATCTTTTGTATTTGGAATTCTGTGTATTAATTTTTTAAGTGTATTAAGTTTTCTACTTGTCCTCATTCCTCAGTTCCTGTGGTAAAACAGCCCGACTAACAGCATTTTAGGGGAGGAAGGGATTTATTTAGCGTACAGTTCCAGGTTACAGTCTATTATTGCAGAGAAGTCGCAAAGGCAAATGCTTGAGAAAACTTGCCACACCACATTCACAGTCATGAGCAAAGAGAAATGAATGCATCCATCCTGATTGATTCACTCAGCCAGCTTTCTTCTGTTTTATACTGTTATAGGACCTCCTGCCTAGGGAATGGTCCTGCCCACAGTAGACTAAGGTCTTCTTACTTCAGTTAACAACCAAGAAAATCACCCAGACGTGCATAGAGACTAACTGATCTAGACAGTTTCTCAATTGAATCTCTTTTCTTAGTTGATTCCAAGTTCTGGAAAGTAGACATTTAAAATTAATCATTGTACTACTATCAAAAGATATTTAATATCTGACAATCTTAAACAACTTTGAAATCTTAATTTTTTAAATAAATCATCATGATCACCAGTCTGGAATATTCACTAAATCTGAAAATATGAAGATATAATCAATTTATTTTGATTTCTTTCAAGCCTACTCTATCCTAGATAAGTCAATAAACTTAGTGCAACAAATATCTAATAATCATGCACCTGCTTGTCATATGGTCTTTCTTTTCCAAGAAGAATGCCTTAAAAGTACAATGTCTACTTAGAAACTAGCCTACTAATGATACATCTGATGCAATAAAAGAAAAGTCAGGGAAAATTTATGCTAAGTCAAGTTCTGATTATTTGAAGCTTTATAGTGATCCTAAAATTTATTTTTAAAACAAAATAATGGCTGTTGGTAGAAAGCCAACTGATTATTCAAAGCCTCAGCCTCTTTGAAATATTCATTCTTCCATTTGTTTTCTTTGTCTCCTTGCTTCCATATTTTTTTCTAGCTATTCAAGTAGAAAGGCAAATTCCTCCATTTATGGAAAGATAATTGGTAAGGAGAGCCTAGGTTTTGATCACAGTTAAAAACTGAAAGTTGGGGTAACCTAGCCAAGTGCTTTGGTTTCTGTACCCCTGAAATCAACCATATGAGAGGGCTACATTTACCTTTAGGACTTCAGAGTCCAGAAGCATTGCCAATGGTATCAAGTCCACTGGAGGCTACCAATAGACTAAAATTTACAATAGCGGGGTGCTCAATGCTCAGCTGTATGTCTAGACCCTTGAAGATGCAGTGGACTGAGGCACAGAAAACAGTAGTTCTAAGACCTCTGATTCCCTTAAAAAATGCCCTTTACCCACAAACATCTCTTTGAACAGTTTTTCTGTTCAGCCTTGTTCTTATTTAACCTTTTTTATAGCATATCAACCTAATAAATATAGTCATTAGAGAACATACCAAGAAGGATATAATGTCAGTTCATAAGAGCATGCAACCCAGAATCCAAATCATCAGTAAAACTGTAGACTGAAAAACAAAAAAGATAGTTTTTACTTGGTAATAAAAAGAGTATGTAAGGGGAGGGAGACATTCAATCTGGGAAATTCTTGTGAGGGTTCAAATTCCTACCTCCTATTAGAAACAATTCGTGATGCACATCAGATTTTGGAATGGGAATATTGTTTGAACAACTGTCAACCTTTCCCACAGAAAGGCATACCTATGACTGCAGGTAAGTTCCTTTGGTGTTGATCCCAACATTCTTAGTAATTGGCAACATTTAGGAAATCCCTAAAAGTCACTCAGTAGAAGACACAAATAATATCACATGCTTCAACGTGGCTTTACCTTAATTGACATGGAATTCAACAGGGATGTATTTCTGAACAGGGACAAAAGTTGAAGAATGAGAAACAAAACAAAAAGAAACAAGCCTGCTCAGATGAACATGCAGCCTTGCATTTCTTCTCTCACTGGTAAACCCAGGACTTTATATGCTTATGCTAGGCACGCACTCTGTTGCTGAGCTACAACGCCAGTGTACTGTTTGCCGTATTATATACATAAACTGGACACATGTTCAGGTGTAGATTGTGGTAAAACCCCATTACTAATGCAGGTAACTGGACAGTGAAATCAGAAGACAAGAGAACATTTTTACTTCTTGTATCTTTAAGCAGTTTGTACTTCTTAAATGTCAAAAGGCATTTGTGGGGCTCAGGAGATGACTCGGGTAGAGGAGGACTTAAGTTCAAATCTCAAGCACTCATAAAAAGCTGGACATGGCATTGTGTGACTATAACCCATCGAGGGATGGAGACAAGCGGATGCTGTGAGCATGCTGGCCGGCCAGCCTGTTAGTGAAAGAAGGCCATGTCTTAAAGGAATAAGGTGGAGCATGAGAGAGAGAGGTACCTGGTGTTCTCCTCTGACACCTGTATACCCATGCACATGCATCATACACCACACACCATCTCCACCTCAAAGACATTTGTTTCCATCGTTAAAAATGCAAATCCACAAAAGGGAAAATCACAGCACAGATATCTCTGTGAACCCTTGATCTGTATCTTCAGTCTTTGGCTCCACATCTGGCCACTCAGAGTTTTCAGTGCTTGGATCCTTCTGAAACAAATGAGATAGAACTGAAAAGTCTGTAAACATCTTCCCTTTTCTCTCTTTCATTCTTCACGTTTCCTGTACCTCCTTACTTCTAACGCTTGCTCCCTGCAGCCTGCGTGGACAGTCTGACCAAATTTGAAATGATCAAAGTATGCGTGGCAGGTTTTTTTTTTTAAAGTCTGTTTAGAATTCTAAAAAGTGTGTGTGTGTGTCTGCATGTATGTGAATGTGTGTGTATATGTGTATGTGAATGTTTGGGTATGTTTCTGTGAATGTGTGTGTATTGTTATTACTGACGGCTTTGTTTCCATTTGTTTCCCTCTAGTCATTAGCATAACTGGACTTATAGAAGAGATTTTAAAGGATATATATACCTTCTCCCCCTTTCCTTTTCTCTCTCTACATATAAAATTGTTGTTTGTTTGATATTGTCCTCTAACTATGAAGAAAAAGCAAGGCCCCTTGAAGTGTGACCTGAATCAACCTCAGAATAATGGTTCATGTTTTCATTGTAACCATGTGAGTCACCTGGGCTCAGGCAAGTGCCTCGTGCATACCAGCCACTTTTAGCCACCCCCTTCTCGTTATGTGTCTCTTTATCTCTCAGAAACATGTTCTGATGGTGTGATGGCAAAAGGAGCAGTCCCTCCCTGTCCCAGATGCACACTAGTTTCTTCGATTGAAATTGGTGAAGTGCTTCCCCCGTGCACTGTCCCCTAAAAAATATCACATTAAAGCTGCTAGGAAAAAGTGTGGTGTTTTCAGATTGGAGAGTAGGCCTTCTCTGCACAGTGATCTACAGAAAATTCTCAGCTTCTCTAGGAAGGGAAGGGAAGAAGATGGCCATTTGTTTCAGCTCTATTTGAGAGACACTCAAAAGACCAGTTTCTGTTGTGTTTGAATTCAAGACGAAGAGATGCCAAATTAGGGAGGCTGTGAACAAAGGTGACTATGCTAACTAGCATGCACTTATTTGCCAGTTATTCTTCTCTTTCTCAAGGCAGAGTACGTTAGAGGAAACCCCTAACTCTTGGATTCTCTCTTGGGAGGAAAAAGTTGGAGCATGCAACCAGCGTTCTGGCTTTTTGGAGGGTTGCCCACAGACTGGTTTCTATCTTCCTGACTTAAGAGTGCTGACAAGACCCAGCATGCACTCCCTGCTTAGGGACTACTGGGAAAAAGAAAGAGCTGGCTGGGTGGCTTGCCATTGCCACAGAGCACCTGTGGTGAACAGGCCCAGGCCAACACAGCTTAGTGACTTCTCCCCTGGATTATAGGAAAGAGAAGAATGGAGGTTGCATCAGGATTCTATTTTTTCAGCTATTTTCTTTCTTACTCAATTCCTCTGTGTATAGGACCTGACATACTCTAGATACTTGGAGGCTGATGAGAACAGAAATTAATTAGGAACATTTTAAGGTCTCTAGAGAAATGGTGGTGCTCCAGACAACAGAGGAAGCAGCATAATAGGGTTGGGGGAGCCATTAAGACCTCTTTTGTTGGGGACTTGGTAGTTCATGTGTCTGCAGGATTTTCATCCAGGGGCTTAAGAAATCTTTTTTTTTAATACTTTATTTACATTTCAAATGTTTCCCCCTTTCCAGATCTCCCCTTTGGAACCTCCCTATTCCCTCCCCCCTCCCCTGCCTTTATGAGGGTACTCCCCCATCCACCCACTCATCCACTCTCCTTTTCCCTCCTTGGCATTCTCCTATACTGGGGTATCTAACACCCTCAGGCCCAAGGGCCTCTCCTCCCCCTGATGGCTAACAAGACCCTCCTCTGCCACATATGTGGCCAGCACCAGGGGTCCCTCCTTCCATGTGTATTCTTTGGTTGGTGATCCAGTCTCCAGGAGTATCAAGGGGTCAAGCCAATTGCCGCTGTTGCTCCCTCCATGGGGCTGCCAACTCCCTCAGCTCCTTCAGTCCCTTCTCCAACTCCTCCATCTGGGACCTCACACTAAGGCTTAAGAATTCTTGATCATTTGGCTTACTGGCAGGAGATTTCTCTATTGACACCAATCTGTAAAGTTAAAGACCGAGGTAAATGGCTATTTTTTACCCGTAAATATACCAACACAAAGTAACAAGGCATATAGAGACACATGTAGCAAGTAGCTTTTGTGATGTCAATGGAATGAAAACTAGCAGAAGAAAGAGTGGAAAAAATAAGAAACAAGTCAGAGTTAACTGACTTCTGAGTAGCTAGTGAGTTAAAGAAGAAATCCAAAGGAAAATAGAAAGAATACTTGAGACGAACAAAAGCAAAACACAACATGCTGAACCTCGCTCAATACCAAAAATAGCAATAACGAAGGGTTTGTAAGTCTGAACAAGCACATTAAAAACCGTCCTAACTATAACTTCACACAGTGTATAAGTAGAACAGATGAAGTCCAGAGTCAGCAGAGGGTGAAACAACAAACACTGAACACAAGTATAGAACAGAGAGATTGGACACATGCTAAAAATGTATTAGAGCTCTTTTCCACAACAAACACAAGTGACAAATCTTTAAATGGAAAGAGACAAAAAAGAGAAGAGACTCAAATATGTCAACTCAAAACCAAAATCACAGAGTTTATAACTGATGCCATAGAGGGAACAAATATAAGAAACCAATATGAATAATTATATACATATTCATATTTAATATGCCAAAATTTGAGTAACCTGGATGAGATGCATCAATTCCTAGAAACCTGTAACCCACCCATGATAGTGTCATGAAGAAATGGAAGATCTGAACAGCTTTATTCTGAAAAACTGACCAGGACTCCAATATCTCCCAGGAAGAAAACTCATAAAGACTTTTAGTGGACAAGTCTACCAAACCTCAAGGGAACTTCCAGGTCATTTCTTTACAAACTCCTCAAAACTCTAAAATTGTAACACTTGCAGGTTCATTCTCTTTATGAAATAAGGATTATTCTGATACTAAAAGAACTACAAGAAATGAGAAGCACAGACCTTAGCTAATATAGATGAATACCTCCAAAAGAAAATACTAGCAAGCCAAACTCATAAGATCATGTTATAGTCACGTGATCCTGTGATGCTCTGTGATAATCAAATGATTCTCTCTCTCCATATATATATATATATGCCATATATACATATAAATATAATTAATATATAGTATATATTATCTGTGTGTGTATAATTTGAACACAAGACAAAGATAAATACAACATCTTCATCTCAAAAGGCCTAGAGCACTTGGCAAAATTTTACATCTGTCTTAGTAGTTTCTATTTCTGTGATAAAACACTTGCCAAACACTAATAGTCCATCACCAAAGGAAGTCAGGGCAGAAACTCAAGGCAGAAACCTGGAGGGAGGAACTAAAAGCAGGGATCACAAAGGAATGGTTTATTTCCTCCTGGCTTGCTCAGGCTGCTTTATTATACAACTCAGGACCACTTTTCAAGGGTGACACCACCCACAATGAGCTGGGACCTCCCACATCAATAGTTAATCAATAAAATTCCCTACACACTTGCCTACAGACCAATCAGATAGAGGCATTTTCTTAACTGAGTTTGTGTTGACAAAAACAAAAAGCAAACAAAAAAACCCTCAACCTAACTAGTATAAAACATTTCATAATAAAAATAATCATACTGGAGTAATAACAGAAGGGAATTACTTGAGCATATTAAAGAGCACATTTTAAGAGCTTTAATACAGTCTAACCAATGGCAAGCAAGTGAAACCTTTGTCACTGAAATCAGGAACATGTCAGTGGCACCCGTGTTCACAGCTAATGTAGTGGTAGAGGGTCTAGAGAGTTCTAGGCAAGAAAATTAATGAATTAGTTTAGTCAGTTTAGTCTTAGTCAATGTTCTATTGCTCTCTGTTGCTGTGAGCATATTTATTTGTAAGAGATGTCCATAACATCTCTTACAAATAAAAACATTGGACTGGTGCTGGCTTACAGTTTCAAAAGTTTAGTCCATTAGCGACATGTGATGAAGCATGGTAGCTCACAGGCAATCTTGGTGCTGGAGAGGCAGCTGAGAGTTCTACACCTTGATCCATAGGCAGCAGAAACAGAGCAAGACTGTGGGCCTGGCTTGAGCATTTAAAACTGCAAAGCCCAACCCCACTGAAGCACTTCCTCCAACAGAACACAGGTCCTGATCTCTCTCTCCCAAATAGCACCATTCCCAAATAACCAAGAACTCACATATTTGAGTGCATGGGAGCCATTCCTATTCAAGCCACCATGTTTAATTAATAATTAACTCACCCACAATGGAGAAGAACAAATAGAGTGTTCTCCATAGATGACTTTCGTGGGGGAAGATAGTATTGGGAGTTTGCCATTCAGGATAAAGTTTACATCATTCAGGATAAAGTTTACATCATTCAAGATGAAAAGGTATTGGGGCTGTGATGTGCAATAATGGGCACAAAATGAGCAGTGTGAGCTATGCCACACTGTAAACCTGAGGATCTTTACAATAGTGTGCTTTCTGCTGTGGGCTTTCCATGCTAATAATTCAATCACATAGAACAAAACTTTCAAAAGTGAGAGAAAACCGTGATCAACCAAGAGGATCTGAGACATAAAATTGTGTATTTGTGGTTTTTTTTTTTTTCTTCTATTTTTTTCCTGGTTTTGAAGGGGTAACTGATTTATCCTAAAATGCAAGACTGGCTGAGTAGAAAATTAGAGGGATGTGTGTGAAGGTTTCCTCAGAAGCATAAATAGCATTTGGGGGGCTGGAGAGATGGCTCAGTGGTTAAGAACATGGACTGCTCTTTCAGAGGTCCTGAGTTCAGTTCCCAGCAACTACATGGTGGCTCACAAGCATCCATAATGAGATCTGATGCCCTCTTCTGGGGTGTCTGAAGACAGCGCCATTGTACTCACATACATAAATAATCTTTAAAATAAGCATTTGGTACATATGTAGGGACAGAGCCACAGTTACTTTGTGGCTGCCTGGGCAATGAAGTTGGGCTGGATTAGCTGGCTTTTATCCAGCAGCCGTCAGAATCCATGGGTCTCACTCTCTAGGACCCTCTAGGTATAGCTAGTAGAGGCCCATTCCTGAAAGCCCTGTCCTCAGGAAGCTGAGGCAAGAGGTTATGAGTCCTAGGCCAAGCTGGTCTACACAGTGAGGCATAGTTTTTTTGTTTGTTTGTTTGTTTTGTTTTTGTTTTTTATGGTTTTTCGAGACAAGGTTTCTCTGTGTAGCCCTGGTTGTCCTGGAACTCACTCTGTAGACCAGGCTGGCCTTGAACTCAGAAATTCTCCTGCCTCTGCCTCCCAAGTGCTGGGATTAAAGGCGTGCACCACCACTGCCTGGCGAGGCAAAAAAGTCCTCCATCTTTGGAGAAGGGACTGAAGGAGCTGAGGGAGCTTGCATCCCCAGGGAGGCAGCAACAGCAGCAATTGGCTTGTCCCCTCAATACTCCTGGAGACTGATCCATCAACCAAAGAATACACATGGAGGGACCCACGGTGCTGGCCACATATGTGACAGAGGAGGGTCTTGTTAGCCATCAGGGGGAGGAGAGGCCCTTGGGCCTGAGGGTGTTAGATACCCCAATATAGGAGAATGCCAAGGAGGGAAGATGAAAGTGGGTAGGTGGGTGGGTGGGGGAATACCCCCATAGCGACAGGAGAAGGGAGGAAGAAAAGGGGAGGTTCCAAAGGGGAGATCTGGAAAGGGAGAAAGATTTGGAATGTAAATAAAGTATGAAAAATAAATAAATAAAAAATAAAAAAATAAAACTAAAAAAACAAAACAAAACAAAAACAGTCAAATATAAAATCATGGTAAAATACTTTAAAGATTTTTGTTGTTTGTGTCATGCCTTCTGAATTCTGCATGGCATTTTCTTTACTTTTAAAATGTCTGTAATTGCAGATACACTATTTTCCATTGAAGCATTAAGTCATGTGCATGTGATACTGGGTCAGTTTTTCCATTAGTGCATCAGTGAATCTAAAAGTCTTAATGTCTTTAGTGTGTGTCCTTTCTGAATGACTGCATGAGCATTTGAGCTTTCATTTTTCTGTTTTTATTTGAAATTACAGATCATCAAGTTATTGGATGGAAAGCGATCTCAAACTGTGGGAATCTTGATATCTAGTTTACATCTAGAAATGAAGGATATTCAGCAGGGTAAGTCTTTCCCATCTCTCCTCTCCAGCTTGTAAATTCTCTGTAGCTTCTTCAGGCATGTTAACTCTATATACAATTGCAGTCTCATCATGACGTTTTCATACATGTACATGTGGTACTTCCACCACAGGCACCTCTGTTGCCTGTGGCATTTCTCCTCCATTTCCTGCCACTGTACTTCCTATCCTGTAACAGCATTGCTTTCAACGTTTTTGGACATTGTGAAAGTTTTCAAACATGCCCAAAAGTTAGAATACTACAGTGAATCCCTGGTAACTAATACCCAGTTAAAACCCATTGTTACTTTTGTAGCAGTACAGTCTGTCCACCAACTAGATTGTTACAAAAAATAGCCCTTGCAGACATTTTATAATTCATCTTGTAAAAACATTAGTACTACCCGGGGAAGGTGAAGGGGCTTTACTAAAGTACAACTGTAGCACTATCTTTTTGAAAATGATTAACAAAAATCTCTCAGTTTCATCACAGATACAGTTATTATGTACTTGGTTGGCTGTGTAGTAGTTGGCTCACTTTCTTTTGAACCTATTTTCAATGAGGATCCCAACAGACACCTTACATTGCCATTGATGCGTCTCTTAAGTATCTTTTGATGTGTAATTTCCTTGTGATCCATCTTCATTTTGAGTATTAACTTGGTAATTCACTTGTGGAGGAAACCTATCCACTTGTCTTGTACTTTTCCCACATTGAGTTTTTGCTAAAAACATGACCATATTTTATCTCTCAATTTTCCGTGTTCCCTGTGAAGTATTAGTTTAGTCTAGATTTACACTCGGAAAAAATCTCCATAGATCCTGAACATGCTGGGTGTTACATATACAAGGGCTAATTCAAAGTTACTATTGAACGGTTCGCGAGGTTAGTAGGCACTGAGGATTTTTTGCCTAGGTATATATATATATATATATATATATATATATATACATATATATAAATATACATATATATATATATATACATATATATAAATATACATATATATATTTATATATATATATATGTGTGTGATTCAGCCATTTCATATTCATTAGATGGAATATAACTGTAGAGAAAAACACCTAACAACCACTTGATTTTACCCTTGTTTCTTACAGTCCCTCCGTTCTTCAAATGACAGCATTTCACTTTGTTATCTTTGCCACATTTTTAAATAACAACATTTCAAGAGGTTAATACATAGTTTGGCTAGGAGAAAGTGGGATTGAGAGGAAGGGAGAAAATCCCACCTTGATTTCTGTATTTAAAAACCTGTCTTTCGTATTTGTTCCTTGGACATGTATATGAATAAAAATGTATTCAGAACCTGAACTCAAAAAAGATGACTTATCAAAAAATGCTTCTTATTATAAGTTTTAAGTGATTTTTAAAATTTTGTGTGTATGGACGTTTTATGTGTATATATCTGTGCAGCATACACATGCAGAGGCCATGGAAGCCACGAGGGCATTGAGTCCTATGGGACTGGAGTTAGGGTAGTTGTTGGTCATGATTTGGGTGCTGGGAACTGAGGCCAGGTCCTCTACAAAAGCCACACATGCTCTTTACCACTGAGCCATCTCTCCAGCCCCTTGTAATTATAATTTCTGAAAGAATATGTTTTACTTGTACATACTTTCCTTAATAAAAGAATACCAAAAGAAGACTTGGGTCTTACATTAGATCAAACTCCCTTTATTCAGCCATCATTGAATGTAGGCCTTTACTTATATACTTCACTTCCAACATCTTCTGGGTGGTCATGCAGCGTTTGAGCAGGTTTCATTTCAGAAGAGCATGGATTTAATGACAGAGACACTCTGCAGCAGCCCTTCCTTTACGACTTCAGCCCCTGTTGGCCAAAGTCATTTTAGTCCTCTGATGCTTGCGAGAAGGCTCCAGAAGACTCTAAAGATCCTTTCTCACACTGCTTTTTCTTTCAAAACGGCTTTGAAATTTTGCTACATTATATTTTAAAAATGTGGTCCTTGAAGATAATAAAATGAGCTGGAGAGATGGCTCAGTGGTTAAAAGCACTGACTGCTCTTCCAGAGTTCAATTCCCAGCAACCACATGGTGGCTCACAACCATCTGTAATGGGATCGATGCCCTCTTCTGGTGTGTCTGAAATTAGATACAGTGTACTCATATACATAAAATAAATAAATAAATCTTTTTTTAAAAAAAGATAATAAAACATTTTAAGTATATAACAGTCCAGAGTATTTAAATAGGCTGATTGTTTTGTTTTGAGTTTTGGCTTTCCCCCCTCCACTCCCACACCCTGCCCATACAGGGTTTTTCTGTGTAGTCCTGACTGTCCTGGAACATTCTCTGTAGACTAGACTGGTCTCAAACTCAGAGATATTCCTGTCTCTGTCTTCCCGGGTGCTGGGACTAAAGGCATGTGCCACCACTGATGTAATAGGCTGATTTTTTAAAAAATGGCTTAATAATAGAACCAAACATGTAAGTGGAATATTAAACTTGAAATATATAATAGTTGATGGCAGTTTGAAGCAAACGGTGTTTGAAAAGCCTACTGTGGAAAGGAGAAATTTTCATTGTCTCTAGAACCTTCTAACATGAACCTTGAGCTCAGGATTTAATAGTCTTTTGATGAGAAACAAACACATAGGGCATAATCATTGGAATGAGAAGATTTACCCACTATGGTACAAGAGTTTTGCTGTTAATTTGTACTTAAGTACTTTGTAGATCCCAGGAAAATGTGATCTTATCTAACAGTGTGGATATGAATTTTCCAGCTTTTAACATCACTGGAAACTTTGTTCATTCCTGTTGCGTATCTGTCACTGAGTATGTCAGATTGCCATGTGGATAAGGGGCATTTGAATCTTGTGATATAGCAGTTACCAACTCGGGACCATGCCCTTTTCCATGGCTTTGCAGTTCCATTGACTGAATAGTCATTGTGATGTGAACAAGATTTTAGTTTGCCTAGAACTTTTCAGCTCTCTACTTCAGTCAAGAACATGTGTATTTGTGAAGCAAATATGATCTTTCATTTTGGCATTGGCAATCCTAATCACACCATAGCAGACTTCTGTGTCTGCATGTATGGTTACAGACTTTCCTCTGCCACAATCACATATGTTATGTTCTACACATTTGGCTCCTAAGTTCTAAAAAACTGATCTCCATGTCATTTCATCACCTAATAATATTAATGTACACCAGGTGAGTGTAGCAAACTAACCAGAGGTTGTGTTATTAAATTATTCATTTAGAGTCATTGACTGACAGTAGTTTCTGAATGAGATTTCATTACAAATCCATGTCTCAAAGTGAATGGAATATGCTTGGTTCTGTGCTGTTGTCCTGTTGAAAGAATACCTCAGGCTGTTGCCAGCCTGATCCTTGATTTTTAATGTGAGGGGACTGAATCTGAGTTGGTGAACTGACTGCTCGGCAAATCCTCACTGCTGACGTGACTGGTTAAGAGCATACCCTTCACTTTCTGGGCATAGGGTCGTATTTGTTAGGTTACAAAGACAAAGGGTGTTAACTTGTTCTCTTGAAAGTCTCAAGAAATAATGAATATGATCTAAAATCCAGTATATAAAAGTTCACATTTATTTCATATAAGCAAGTTCTCAACTACAGCACTGGAAACATGCAGACAACCTTGCTTCTCTCACGATGTATAGTCAGTCCATTGAGGCTGTAATGCCATGAGAAGATTTACAGTCCTGAGTTGGGTAACTGCAGTATCACCTGACTCTAATGACCCTTATCTACATGGCAATCTGTCATACTCAGCAGGACATACGCAAAAAGAACTGAGTAAAGTTTGTTTTAACTAAAACGGTCACCATGCCTGCTCATTGTTTCCTCTTATCCTTGCCTCCACTTGATGTTATGGATGCTGTTTCTCTCATAAGATGTGATCTCTACTTCACTAGTTCAACACATGCATAGCAAACACAATAAATACATTTTGAGTAAGAGGTAACAGTAGGCAGATGACGGCACGACAGCAAAGAAACAGGCAAAGGCAAATTCTGATCATTAAACACCTGATTGTTGAAAAAGGTACTTTTCAGCTTACCAGTAGAGGAACCTGTAGGCATCCTGAAGCACTTCAGGGTTCTAATTTTCTAAATGACAGTGGCTTTTCAATGTCTTGCTGAGATGACAACTGTCTGTCTGTCCCTCCCTCCCTCAATCCATCCATCCACCTACCTACCTACCTATCTGTAATGCTGAAGATCAAACCCATAGTCTTGAACATCCCCATCATTTGCTCTGCTGCTGAGCTGTACCCCACCTGCTACCATTTAAGTATCAAGTATGAAAGTAGGTGATCTGATGCTTACTAGTTCAGCTTTTAGAAGAGCAAACATGTTTGGTTTGTTTTTAAGACAAACCCTTCTCTGTGGATCACTGTCCATAAATAAATGGTCATAATGTGAAATTCTGGGACTCTAAATAGCAAAACAGCATGTAACAAAGACAGTTCCTGTACAGTTATATCAGGTTTCAAGAAAGTCCTCTGATTGTTAAGCACTGCTTACAACTAGATGAACTAATACACCCAAATAACATTTGAAAGTCTTATTTTCATGTCTGTTGAATTTAATTTCAATTCTGAAAATAAAAAAGATTAAACATTGTAATATTAAATAAAATAGATTCTTTCCAGTGCTTTCTGCCTGGCCTTTGGCATATGCTGAGTGCCAGTTCTGACAGGCACCACAACTGCATTAGGACCATGCTGTAAGCACTCTCTGGAGCTCACAGAATGTGTGATCAGCCAAACATTATAAAAGAGTTGGCTGTGAAATCACAGCCATGGTATCCTATAGGACTTGAGGTAAGGCCAAGAAGATGCAGTGATGATGACATCACAGAAAGGAGCCTTTCCAAGGGAAGAAAAATAATGAGATGACAAGTGAAAAGGGGGGCCACAACTGGAGGGTATGGGCAACAATCAAATGGAACTTGTTTCAGAATCTAAGACTCAAATCATGAGCAGCATGTAACCAAGAGGGCTCCCCGATATCATTACAAGGGATCTACATGTTATTAGATCAGAAACAGAAGAAATCTGAGGCTCATAGTACTGTGATCTGAGCTTGAGTACTACAATATTTTGGAGCTCTGAAGTCTTGCATACTCCTGCCAAAATCCTTATTTCCCCTTTACACTACTGGCTCCTAGTCTCCCTGCACTTCTTCTGACTAGCCATCACAGTCTTCCTTGATTCCTTAAGGAACTTCCTTTTTATCCTTGAGTGTCTAGCACATTTAGTGTAGAAAAATTTTAATCCAGCAACACGGCTGCTCTGGCAAGGGATCACAGTCAAAGAATAATGATCCAGTTGAAATGCCACTCCACACACCTTTAATCCCTCTGGCTGTAATACTGACTTTAGTGTACACCTTTAATCCCAAACAATGACATCTAATTGAGGGACAGACAAAGTGATAAATCAGAAAAAAAAAATTTGATAGAATGAGTCAGAGATAAGATACACCCAAATCTCACTAGAACAGACAGGAAAGAGAGGGTACTTAAAGTGCATCGAGGAAGAGAGGAATCAATGGAATTCAGTTCTGTTCAGTTGAGAGCAGTTCATTTCAGAGACGGTCTTTCCAAGCAGAACAATTCTGTCAAAAACTGAGAAGCCAATTTGAATCAGTCAGCTTTGAGTGGAGTTTGAGCCAGAACAGCTGAGTTGAACCAGCCAGACAGCATTCAGAAAGAGCCAAAAAGGGCAAGATTATTCAGCAGTAAGTCTCAGAGGCTGAAACATTCTAGGCGTAGGTTAGCAGACAGAGAGAGGCTGGAAACTGAAGCCTTCAGGGTCCAGGCTTACAGAAGATTGGGCTGAACAGAGGCTAGAAGCTTCCAGGCCTAGGCCTAGGGATAGTCAGTTAGAAATGCTCTGAGCTCAGCCCGAGCCGTGTATTTGTAAAGCTTGGGTATGCCTCTCATCTTATCACTTCATCTGAGGCAATAAAAGCTACATTTACTATTACATTTAGCATGTAGAGTGCATACTCCCTCTTTCAGAAATATGTTTCTATCTCCCAGTCTGTGTAGTCAGCCCCTGATATTTACTGTGGATTTGTGCTTAACCATCACCTCAAACAGGCCTTCTCAGACTTGTCCTCCCTGATATTTAACCATGTGTTATTTGAGTTTTACATAGAACCCAGTATTTTGTTCTGTTTGAGCATCCATTTTTCCTTTATTTAAATTCACTCTCAGAATATAAGCTCCAAGAAGGAGAGCACCCACAGATGTGGACCCTAGCAGCTCCTGCTTGTGTCTGATATGTACACGGTGATCATCAAGGGCTTGTCCAATGAATAAATTAAAATAGAGCTGAAAATGGTGTGATAATTAGTTGTGACTGCCATCTCGATCAGATTAAGAAACACCTGGGGTATATGAGTGTACTTCTGGATAAATCCATGATAACCTCTGCAGAGACATAGACCATACAGAGATAGTATGCAGCTCACAAGGGCTCTGATTTAGTAATTAGTTCGTTGAAGACTATTATAGATCATGTCCTTGAGGGCTTTCTCCCATTCTCTCCCCATAGTCCCCTTTTTCTGCTTCCCATCTGTCAAGAGCTGTAGTTCAGCTCTATCATGTGCCTGCTACAATGACCTTCTGCCCAAGTCTGTGGGGCCCACATGCATGGATGAAGCATCTGAAACCCTGATCCAAATCCTCCCTTCTTTTTCACGATTGGGTATTTGGCCATAATTGCAAGAAGAGTAACTAGTATCAGTGGATAGATGTATTAGAGATTGTGTGTGCTTGTATGATAAATGATGAAGGTCAGCACCAAGGCTTACATACATTAATGTAAAAGGAAAACACAGACACAAGATACTTAGAGAGAATAGTTACAGTTGGTAATACCAACTATAGGAGTAGTGGAAACAAAATATGGGCTGCACTTTAAGCAATGAAAACAAACCAAACAAAAACAACAAAGAAAAAAAAAAGCCAACCAGAGATCTAGCAGCAAAAGCAGCATCAAGGAGAATATAAATTCTGTTTTAGGGGATTTGAGTGTCCCTTAACTGGAGCTGTATAAACTAGTGTCTGGGGAACACTGAAAACTCAACCATGGTGGTCTGTGAGTAGGGCTAGGTTACAGAGAGAACACCCTTCAAAAGGTAACTCTGGGGTTGAATCTACTCAAAGTAGCATGCTTCCTGAAGTCTGGAACACAGAATCACTACGGAAGTAATTACGGAGGAAATGCCTTTTTGGTTTTTTCAAGATAGAGTTTCTCTATGTAGCTTTGGCTATTCTGGAAGTTGCTATGTAGACCAGGCTGGCCTCAAACTCAGAGAACTGCCTGCCTCTGCCTCCTGAGTGCTGGGACCAAAGGTGTGTACCACCACCTCCCAGCTTGGATGAAATGGTTTTAAAGGGTGATCAGAGGTTTCACAAAGCCTGTGTTTCACCCAAGATATATCAAATCAGTGATTTACTCTTTCCTGGCTTTCCAGCATGAGATGGGATGACTTATATTTAGAAGCATTTGGCATATGTGGACACAGTGACTGCCTACATGATTGCAAATTAGTGTTTTCATTCCATGTTAGTAATTTCCTCTTATTCTCATCCCAGGGGAGATGGAAAATTGCTGTTGACTATCCTTGATACAAACTTCCATATGCCTTGCAACAGACTAGGTGCCAGAAACCTCCTGGCATTCATTTGGAATTTCCCGCACAGTCAGAACTTATATTTATAATATTTAATCTGACATCAAAATAAACCATTTTTTCATTCGAGTTCCTACTGGTCTGGTCAGAGAGTTCAGCTGCATTGCGTCCTACGCTCTGTGTCAGAGGCTCAGTGTGAGAAAGGAAGGTCAGCTTAGGAAGGCTCAGAGTCTGGGACCCAGATCCGGGAGTCCCCAATCCCTGGACCTTGTTGCTTTATACTAATTAGTTCCAGAAATCCATGTCAATGCTCTTGGGAGTTGTTAAAAATGAGTTTGATAGGGCTGGGAATGCACTGTAGTTTTGTTTTTTGGTTTTTGGTTTTTTTTTTTTTTAGGACTTTCCGAAGAAAAATCTCACCTTAGACTAAGAAGTGCTGCTCAAAAGGTTTTTAGTCTCCGTAGTATCCTCGCAGAGAACGCTCACCAGTCTGCTGTTCTAGAGACACTTGTCATGGTATGCTCACTCATAGACATGCTATACAAGTGCACAGAAGAACAACATCCACACTCTGAAACACAGAAGATCCAAAATTTAAAGGAGATGCATAAAAATTTAAATGTCTTGCTAATTTCAATGGCTTCGGATTCCCTTTCGGTGAAAAGGTGGAAACTTGTGCCAGATTTGTGGGACACAGCTCCTTGGCAAATACCCTCAGATCATCTAGTCTGTGAGCCAAAGTCTCCACCTTTCTCTTGTTGTTTACCTTCCAGGAAAGGTTTCTCTGAAGAAATCTCAAAGCCAACTCGTTTGTGTTGTGAAGTTTAATTGTTTTTAATTAGACCAACACCTTAAAGTTAAAAGAACTTCATTTAAGTTGTTCTCCCCACTACAAATCACTACACATTGAACACAAAGAATATGAAACTGACACATTCTGTGGAAGCTTGGCCTCCAAAAGTGACCGTGACCTGCTGGCATACCAACCCTTTGACAAGGCCAGCGTCAATCAGTTGTTTAGGACTAATAGAGGCCAATTTAGAAAATTAAAAAGAAAGAAAGAAAGAAAGAAAGAAAGAAAGAAAGAAAGAAAGAAAGAAAGA